>WOXC01002527.1:0-412112 GCA_011680675.1 Gymnobelideus leadbeateri
TATTCTCAAGGAAAATTACCCTGATGTTTTAAATCCAGAGGGCAAAATAGAGTTGAAAGAATCCACAGATCACCTCCTGAAAAAGATCCCAAAAAGAAAACTCCCAGGAATATTATGGCCAGGTTCCAGAATCCCCAGATCAAGGAGAAAATACTACAAGCAGCCAGGAAGAAACAATTTCAATATTGTGGAAACACAATCAGAATAGCCCAGGACCTGGCAGCTTCTACACTGAGGGATAGAAGGGCATGGAATATGATATTCCAGAGGGCAAAAGAGATGGGAATGAACCCAGGGTCACCTACCCAGCAAAACTGAGTATTTTGTTTCAGGGGAAAATATGGTCATTCAGTGGAATAGAGGACTTTCAAGCATTCTTGAGGAAAAAACCAGAATTGAATAGAAAATTTGACATCCAGACACAAGAAGGAAGAGATGCCTGAGAAGGTAATCAGGGAAAAGAAATCAAAAGGAACTTATCAAAGTTGAACTATTTACATTCCTATATGGAAAAAGCAATAACTGTGACTGATGATATCTTTCTCACTATGAAAATAATGGAAGAAGGGGGTGTGGTCATATGAATACATATGTGAATGTGTGTGTATATGGTTACAGTTATATATGGATAGGGCATAGGTTGATTTTGTTGGGAAGGGAGAGTACTCAAGGGATGAAATTATGAGGTGAGAGAGGAAAGTGGCAAGAGGAGATGGGGAGAGACATGGTAGGGTAAACTATCTCATGTAGGGGAAGTAGGTGCAAAGGAGGGGGAGAATAAGGAAGGCTAAAAAGGCAAAACCACATTCCCATTGAATTTGGTTCAGGGAGAAAATGACATACATACTAAATGGGATATCTCAACCTGCAGCAGGATAGGGGGAAGGGGGATGAGAGGAGAGAGGATGGATGGGAGGGCATCCTCGGGGTGAGGGGAGGTTGGAAGTACCCACTATAGAAGAGGGACAGGATCATGTAGGGAATGGACCAGGTGGGGGGTGGGATGAGTGGGAGGGAATTATAAGCAGCCTTGTACAATATATCTACTATGATAATGTTTTGCATAGCTAGACATGTACAACATATACTGAATTACTTATCTCCCAAGAGGGAATGGGTGACAAGGGAGGAAGGAAATGGATCTGAAATTCGAGGTCTTAACATTAAATGTTTCAAATATATATATAATACTATTATTAATACTCTTTTGCTTATAATTGGGAGATAAGATGTGCAGGCATTGGGACACAAAGATTCATCTTCCTCTAATGGAAAAGTCGATGGGGGTATGGGAGAAGGTATGGGAGAGAGCAGATTGGAGGAAGCGATATCTTGTGGGACTGCTATTCTGGGAGGTTGGGTAGGGGAATAATGGGGGAAAATGATTGTAACTCAAAATCTGGCGGAAATGAATGATGTAAAACAGAAGTTAATAAAGTATTTGTTTAAAAAAAAAAAAAAAAAGAAATGGCTGTGAAGATTCCAGAGAGGCCAGTGGCTACACAACCTAACGTAATGACACAAACAGATCAAACAAAACAATCTCCACAATGAAGACGATGACATAAAGGGAAACGAGATGATCAAAAGTGAAGGCTGCTAAGTTATAAAGAGCCAGCAGAGCCCCAAAGAAGAAGCTCTCATGCCTCAAGGCAGGAGGGCTGGTTTATCTGGCATCTGCCTCTATAAGCACATTCGGGTTTTCACTGGAAGCTGGCCTCTATTTCAGTTTTGTCTTTATGTTCCTAGCCCCTAGCACCATGCCTGGCACAGAAAAGGAGTTTAAGCAATACTAGCTGACTGACACACACTAAGGCTAAGAGGCCATGTTTACAGTAAAAAAAATGGAGAGTCTACTATTTAAAAACAAACTATAAAAGCTAAATGTACACATAATGAAACAAATCCCTGGGTATTAATGGCAAAGGTGATTTTTCCAAGAGGTTTAAAAGAATACAATCCTTTTGTTTCATGACCTCATTCTCACCAGAGAGAAGGAACTTTAAAAGGAATAATTTTGGACAATCACATGTGTTTTAGTTAGAGATATCTATGGAACAGGAATTCAACTTTTTAAAGCATAGAAATATCTACAAAAAATTATAGCAACACATGTTAATGAAGCTCTCAAAGCACTTTTTACAGTAAGTTCAAAATTCTTTTGTTCCACATAAATATAATTGGAATCATTCATTTACCAACCCTCAATACTTCAGTCAAGAAGGTAGTTTGAAATTCATTTTACAGATAAACAAAGTGAGATCCAACGGTTAAGAAACCTAGCTGTGGGTGATTCTAGTAACCTGGTGCCTTTTCTGCCATGAAAATTTTCTCTCTTAAGACTCACAGTGGGGCACAGGTTAAGATTTCTTGGTATCTGTATAAGCATTAAAAATGATGCAAGTTAAAACTTTCTCTCTGCTTTAACACAGTGCTCTCCAAATGGTTCAATTGTGCATTCCCATAAGTAACAATCTGAGGACATGCCCTCCCAAAACATGTCCTTTTATTTATAAGTTATGTGTGTCTACTACTGAACTATTATATAATGTGCACATTAAAACACAAACACAAATGAAAAATGATGAGATGGAAGATAAAATCATATTTTTAAATATTTTTATTTTATGAGTGGCATAGAAATATTCTTTTGCTTACTAAAAACTAATGATAATTACATAAATTTCATAAAATGAGGGGGCTGGGACAGATATTCCGTGAGGTCTTTTTCTAGATTTGGGCTGCAGGAGTTTTTCATAAGACTTTGGTCCCACAGTAGACCTTTATTATTTAAAATCAGAGCACATGTCAATCTACATATTAAATGTTAAGAAAGCTCCATTTTATTCTTATTTTTTCAGGAAAACAATACAGATTCAAGTTCTAACACTTTCTTCCCATACTTCAGTGTAAAGGGGTTTCCTTGGTGGAGACCAATAACTTAGTGGATGATCTCTGAGACTTGTGATGGTAGGAAAAAAAAAAACACTGCATTCCTCTGTGGCTAATTGGACAATCAGCCTTTTTGATCTTTGCTAAGCTGATCTTTGAACACACAGTCTCTGTTCCTCAGTCCATGACCGAGGAGCCTTTCACACTGGGTGGACCTGTCAGGACTTAAACTCTGCTGGCACACACTGCCTTCTGAAACCCAAGGTCACCTCCACATCATGAAGGGGCACCCAGATTGTTCTAAGAACACACATTTCAAGAAATAAGCAAAATTGAAGAAGTATTCTACAAAGTATGAAACAGAACTAAAAATGAACTTGTAAAGCCTCACCTAGAGAAGGTATGTGCAGGTGACCTCACATTGGTTGGGGCAGCAAAACTAAACCAAATTTCTTTGATAGTCAACTTCATGCTGCAGGAATCAGGCGGGGGAGGCATGAGAGGGAGATCTTTTTTCAAATCATCTGATTCAACTCCTTCATCCTACACACACACACATATACACATATACACACACACACAAAGACACAAACCAAGAGACAGTTCCTGTTAAAATTCTGTAGGCCTGACATAAATCCTAAGACCTTGAGAAATTTCCCAGGCTCTCCTCTGCTCTCAGGGAGCCTGGGCATTACTGTCATGCCTATTTTACCAATGAGTCAAATGAAGCCCAGGGAAGTTAAAGGACTCCCAAGTCACACAGGGAGTAAAGTGCTGGTGTGAGAACCAAAACACAGCTCCCTCCCCCTACTTTCCAGAAAAGCATTCTTTCTTAGCTGTGACAATAACTAAGACTTCTCAAAGTCCTAGTTCGTGGCTCAAAGTTCTGCAGCTTCCACCAGGGATATTTTGTTGATTTGGGTATTTAAATTCTCCAAAATATGGAAGAAGAGATCTTTTCTTCTATGTTACGATCCTGCAAGAGCTCTTCTCCATGTTCTCTACCTTCACATTCTGAAAAAAAGAGGTTCCCAGAGAGGTGAAGTCATTTGCCCAACCTCATGCGGATAATTAAGGAACAGAATAGAGAACCCAGATATATGACCTGGTGAATAAAAGATGGGTGAGAAACATAATTTACCTAAAGATTTTTAAAATAATTTTTAAGATTGGAAGAAAAAGGAATAACATTGAGAATATTTTTTTTGATTGTTTGTTTTTGCTTTTTGGAGGGCAATTGGGGTTAAGTAACTTGCCCAAGGTCACACGCCAAGCTTTTTGTTTGTGTGTTAAGTGTCTGAGGCTGGATCCGAACTCAGGTCCTACTGACTCCAGGGCCGACGCTCTACTCGCTGTGACACCTAGCAGCCACCCCAAGAATATTTTTTTAATCAATCAATCAAACAGATGAAACTACAGCAACAAGTAGAGATAAAGTGAATTCGTATGTGTATGTGTATTGTGTGTATATGTATTTGAGTGCATGTACGCGTGCACGTGTACACACTCTTAAAGAATGCCAGAGGTAACAGAATTTTGGATGGACTTAGAAGGGGACATGGAGAAACTGTACTTTTTGTTTGTTCATTTACTAATAAATATTTCTTCAAAAGTAGATGCCCATCAATTGGGAAGTGGCTAAACAAAGTGTGGTACATAAACATAAGTCATATTATTGGTCTGTAAGAAGAAATAAATATGAATACACAGAAGCATAGAAAGATTTCTATGAATCAATGCAAAATGAAACAAAAAATTTACACAATTTACAAAATGAACTGTGTGATACACAATTACATTAATATAAATGGTAATAATAAAACAATTAAAACTGAAAGCTGTCAAATAATAATGACCAAGCTTAGCCACAGGGAAGAGAAAAAAGACACCTCCCCTGTCCTCCCTCCGTCCTTGTGTGTATGGGTCTGGGACTGTGGGTACTGAGAAGCACACACTTAGAATTTTTCTATATGTTGGTTTTGCTAAATTCTATTTTTTCCCTCCCTTTCCGTTCTTTGTCATAAGGAATAGTTTTCTAGGGGCAAGGAAGAGTATGCTGGAAACGACAGGACAAAAGCAAAAGATATCAATGAAAAATTTTAAATCTGAATTGTTTTAAAAGATCTACATTAAAAAAAATTCTCAGGGATTATCTGATTGGTTTTACTTTGTTAAAATGTTTAGAATGATATGTTAAAGGTTGTGAGTACAATTCTATTCCTCATTTTGCATATGTTTATTTGTTTTTGTGAATTCAATTTTTAGTAACAAAATATTTTAATTCTATGCAGAAAATAAAAGATGCCTGACCTATAGTTGAACAGACTGCCCTACTCAAAGCACATTACCTAAAATTTGGCTGGAAACAGATTCAGGACTTAAATGACAACATTTGAGACAAAACTTTCATGAAATCTAAATCCCACAAAAGCCTATTTTCCAAAAAACATTGAAATCAATAATTCAATTAGATATGATAGACTTTTTTTTTTTTGGAGGGCAATTGGGATTAAGTAACTTGCCCAAGGTCACACGGCTAGGTTTTTGTTTGTGTGGGTTAAGTGTCTGAGTCCGGATCCAAACTCAGGTCCTTCTGACTCCAGGGCCGACGCTCTACTCACTGCGCCACCTAGCCACCCCAGATATAATAGACTTTTAAAGTAAAGCAAGCAAATGTGTTCCAGAAACCTGCTCAGGCACCAACCTGTTCATCTGAAATAGAGTTTCCATTTATGTCTGAGGAGGGGCTGATTCGGTCACAAGGAAGATTGTCATCTGACACATCAGTGTTATAACCACTGCCGGTTGGGGAATCAGAAGAATTATTGGATGTCAGCAGGCCACCCCTCTCTGTGGCATTAGATTTACCCATAATTCCAATAGTATTGTATAAAATAGCACCAGACTGTCTTCCTCCTATAAAGACAGATGTCCATTTATTAAAGCAGGAACAGAAAAGTGTTTGAATGCTACTCTATGAAGCACTGTATAAATTTACTGAATAAAGGTAACAGTTTATCATTTACTCTACCCAAAAGACATGTTTACATTAAAAAATCTGTAGGAGTTTCTGCTATCTGAAGAAATCAGAGCTTATATTCTCGAAATTACATAACTAAAACTGAAAGCTTCATGAAGATTAAACTTTGCTCTTTTTAAACACATACAGACACCCCCTCTATGTCCTTTAATCTTCATGCCTTCTCAGTGGGCAACCGCAGCCTGAAATGCACCCTTCTCCTCATCTTTGCCTTGGTAATCCCTGGTTCCCTTTAAAAATCAGCTCCAGGGCCATCTTCAGCAGGAGGCCTTTCCTGACCCATGTTCATGAGTGCTCACATCTACCTTCCCACAAGTGTCCTATAATTATTTTATATAAATTGTGGGTACCTATAGATCAGGGGGTCAGAAAACTATGGACCATGTGCCAAATCCTGCCTGCAAAACAATGAAACTTTGTTTAGAAATCTTAGCTATAAAAAGCAGGTGGCAGCTGGATCTGGTCCTTGGGTTACAGTTTGCAAACTCCCATTAGAGGGGTCTTTGCTGTTTCCCCTCATAGAATGCAAGCTCCCTTGATGGGACAAATTTTTGTTTGGTACACCAAACTCTCAACCTTTTTTATCCTCCCTTGTTTTCCTAAAATCTCAGCTCAAACTCCACTTTCTCCATGAAAAGCCTCTCCCAATTCCTGCTCCCCATGCCCCCCCCCACCCCGATAACAGAAGAATATCAGTGCCTTGAGGACACCAACCACTTCATTTCTGGCTCTGTCTCCCCAATGCCTGGCACGAAGGCACACAGTGGTGCTTCATAAAGGTTTGGCTGCTAACTGTTCTCCAGGTATCCCCTTCAGGAGAGCAGTGATGCCTCTACTCCAAACATCTTGAATTTCATTGTAAAATCCCCAGCACTCCCTGCCCACGTGCCACTCACCTTTGATCGTCAGGTTTTCCAGGCCGCACTCAAACATGATCCAGCCCCATTTCTCTTGGCTAGGACCAACTCGAGTTACATCTGGAATGGCTGGATGGTCAGTTTCATCCACAAAAGTAAATTCATCCAATTCTTCAAGAGTAAATAAAACCTTTGACTTCTCAAAAGGAATAGCAGTGATGGCACAGGTCCCATTATCTATTTCCAAAAGAAAGTAAATGACAACAGCTCTGTATGGGTGCTTTAAGTTATTATGAACCATTTTAACTATGGACAGTGTGAAACTATAAAAAAGGTAGTGTGTATTTCATTAGCATACAACCTTTTTAAATTCCCAAATATTATTTAGGTAATATATAGCTTTTGTTTATGTTGTTTTTTTTTAAAGAGGAAACTCTGAGAAATAGGATATAACTCTTCAAAGGCAATTTTTTTTTTTTTAAGCAATGGGGTTAAGTAACTTGCTCAAGGTTACACGGCTAGTCATGATTTATGTGTGGGTGCTTATTTTCTGAGGCCGGATTTGATCTCGGGTCATCCCAACTCCGAGGCCGGCGCTCTTACTCACTGTGCCACCTAGCCGCCCCTTTTTAGGGCAATTGGGGTTAAGTAACTTGCCCAAGGTCACACGGCTAGGTTTTTGTTTGTGTGGATTAAGTGTCTGAGGCCGGATCCGAACTCAGGTCCTTCTGACTCCAGGGCCGGAGCTCTATTCACTGCGCCACCTAGCCGCCCCCCTAAAGGCAATTTTAATTCAGTTCTGGAAGAAAGACTACCCTAAAAATCTAGAATAAAAACCGATGGGGGAAAAAACTAAAGACAGTTATGATTTTAGCTTAGGAGACATCCACCATGAAATTCCATGTACTCATCAGCATGAAGATGGAATAACACAAAACAAAACCCATTCACCACTCAGCCTCCCCACTTGTGAGTGAAAGGAAAAAAGTATTCTTTAGCAAGACCAAAAAATCAGCACTTAAACTCAAGCACACAAATAAGGATCCTCTAAGAAAGTTACCTGCCTCTAAGCGCCCTGTGGATAATCAGGTCTCTAGATTTCTTAAGGTAATTCAGGTACAGATCACTGAGAATCTTTTTAAAAATCAGCAGCAACACTTTCTCTGGCACCCAAAAGCAAGTAAGCAAGAAGAGAAAAACTGCACAGTCCAGTGCCCACACAAAGAACAGAGACCATGGCCAAAGATGGAGCAAAGTGTCTGGATGGCGTAAAATCTAAGTAACTCTGCATGAACAAAGTGAATGTATCTAGAGGACGTAGATGGCCATCAGCTGGGGAGAGGCTAAACCAAGGAGAGTATGTGAAGGAGATGCTCCAAGAAATAAGGAGGATGAA
The DNA here is from genome assembly GCA_011680675.1 of Gymnobelideus leadbeateri. Classification (NCBI taxonomy): domain Eukaryota; kingdom Metazoa; phylum Chordata; class Mammalia; order Diprotodontia; family Petauridae; genus Gymnobelideus; species Gymnobelideus leadbeateri. The sequence goes on from WOXC01002527.1 coordinate 8,186, forward strand.
GAGAGAAGCATGGAAACACAGGGGGTCCGGAGAGACAGAAAACAATCTACAGCATGACCACAGCAATAGCAGTGGAAGAGCCCGGCCCAACACCAAGAGAAGGGAATGCTGCAGAACTGCTGAAAACAAGCGCAGCCCCAAATAAGGGGCAGGCGCAGAATCCTCTCCGTCCTGCCTCGGCCATAGATGTGAGCAGTGTCTACACGTTTGGATTTTTTTCTGGTGTGTTGATTGGTACAGGGGAAATTCAAGTCATGCAAAAACCAAAGAGCAATGAAATTATTTTTGAAGAAGAATGCTCGGAGAGGAGCTCTGGTTAAGATTGGTCATGTGAAAAGGTCACAGAGAAAGCCTGATCCTGCACATCAATCCCAGCAAACACCTAAAAAGGGGGCCCAGAAAGACTAATAATAGAGGATACAAAAGAAAACAGAAACGAACCCGTCCAGGTCAGAACTGCCTAGAAAGGTGGCCAGCACTGATCTATCAGGGAGATGGGCCTAAGCTGGGGAGCAGGGAGGCATCCTGCCTGCACAGCCAGGGCAAGCTCTGGCAAAGGGACTGTGCGCCAGCAGAGGCCAGGAGAGGAATCACAAGACAGGCCAGAGGACAGCCAAGAGATTAAAGTACGGAACGCAGGAAACTTGTACCTTCCCAAGGCACTGGCCGCAGAAAACGCAGGAAAGGACTCCTGAAGAAGGTGGACCTAAATATTCCAGGAAGCAAAAGATACTAAGGGAAAGCAATGGGGAAAGACCATTCTAGGTATGGGGGGGAGAGCCACCATACCGAAATGGACTGTAAGGGACAACAAGCACCCCGAGATGATGGGACCACAGAGGGCATGCAGAGGATAAGTGCAGAAGGAGAATGGAGAGTCAGGGAAGGAGCAGGCAGCTACAAAAGGCCCAGCCCACGCACTGCCCAGGGAACAGAGGCCCTGGCAGCTTGGCCTCTCCTTCTCTTCCCTGTCCTTCTGCCGAGTGCAGGAGCCCTCTGGGCCTCCTTCCTAGACCAGAGCAAAATTGCTTAGTTGCTTTATGGGTTCAGTCTCGCTGGTGGCTCAGACCAACACCAAGAGATGAGTCTCAGAAGAATCGACAGCGGCTCCCCTCCAGACTGCTGTTGAATGGGGACAGGACAAGGGTCTCCTGCCACCTGGTCTCTTCAATGAGCAGACTCCACAGGAAGGCCAACACCTCTGGGTCCCTGTTCCCCATCTTGCTTGATGGCCATGGTAAGAGGCTCACTGAGAGATCTTTAAGGATTTAACCATTAAGGACTCATGAATGGGCTCAACACAAGCATGGAACGTCTTGCTCTGCTGAGTCAAATGCTTCTCACAGCTGACCAGCAGCAAGTGCAGTGGATCTTCTGTGCTTGTCACTGACGCACTGTCCTCTGCTCCTGCCACTGCGCTTCTCTCGCCAAACCTCAACCCTGGATGACCACCATCATCTGCCTTCGTGTTATCTGGGAAATCCAAATCCACATCATCGGGCTTCCCTGGTACCCTCGTGGCAACAAGGAAGTCTTTTTAAGCTTCCATAAGCACGTGGCTATTTCACTCCCTACAAAAACTATTCTGAGTATCTGGATATTCTCTCCCTTCCTAAAGCTCTCTCCACTCCTCCTTCCCTCTCTGCAACTGATTTTGTACCTCCTAAGTGTCTCAAACCCCCTGATGACCTCTCCCACATCCTCTTCCTTCCCAAAGTCTCTGACCACGAGATGACCCTTCTTTCCAAACCTATGCTCTTTCTAGGAGTATCTGATTGAATCCTGACCTATCTTCTCCAATGGACTGCACCCTCAAACACCCCCTGCCCTCAAATCTCCAGCTTCTCCTTACCAACTAGTTCCTACTCTACTGCCTTTAAACATGCCCAAATTCACCCTTTTGTTAAAAAAAAAAAATCTGCTAAAACCCACCAGTCATCTAATCAACTGTCCTATCTTTCTGTTTTAACTTTGCAATCTTGTGTTATACATATTTAAACACATTGTTCTGCCAAAGGATCCATAAACTTCACTGGGCTGCCAAAGGATCCGTGATCCAAAAAACGGTGAAGAAATTCTGCCTTGTACCCTCTCTTTTAGTAACTGTATCAGCTTCCATGGGTTTTAATTATCAATTTCATACATCTAGCCTGTTTCTCCCCTCAGCTTTAGTCCTAGATCCCCAGTTACCTGTTGGACATTTTGGACCAGGTATCATAGAGACATATGAAATTGCACTCGTTTTCTTACCCCGTAAGGCTTAGCTCTTTCCAAACTTCCTGATTTCTGTCAAAGGCACCGTCATGTTCTCACTACCTTAGGTCTGTAAACTTGGCACCAACCTTGAGTCCTCCTTCCCCCTCGTGCTGCACATCCAATGAGATGCCAAATCCTATTGTTTTTGCTTCCACAAACATCTTTCCCAAGTGGCCCCTTCTCCCCACTCCCACCGGGGGCCAGGCCCTCATACCCTCTCGCCTGCACTGTTCTCCCCACTTGGGGCCAGTCAGCAGAGCTGCACATCACTACAGGAAACATCCCACACCACCCCCCTCATCACCGAGTCCAACGCTTTCCTATGATTTCTAGGATCAGATATCAACACCTCTGTTTGGCTTTTAAAGCTCTACCCCACCTGGCTCCAATCTGTCTTTCTAGACTACCTGGACACCTCTCCCCCTCCACACTCTACAACCAGGCCTTGCTCCACAGACAAGAGAGTAACAAGACCTGACATTCATACATGCTTGGAATTCTATCCTTAACACTGGCTACACATGCATATTCTCACTTCATTTTCAGAAAAACTCTGCAATCAGGCTGTGTAAGGATTGCTCTCTCTAAAGATGAGGAGACTGGGGCTCAGAGCCAGGTCAGCATCTGACTCCTGAATCCTCTGCCATTTCTGGGCATCAGGCTACCTCCCGAAGGAGGGCAGGAGCCCCTAAAATCCCTCAAATGCACTTCACTGCCTAAGGAAAGACCAGCAGCAGCTCCCCTCAGAGACCTGGGGCCACTTCTGTACTTGGTCTTTGTCTCCAATGTGTTCAACATGAGGGAACAAAACCCACAAATGGTTAACTTCATCCTCCTGCCCATTCTAGACAGAGTGAATGCTTAACATCAAGAGACACTAAGGAGGTAAGCACACCAAGCCTTGCTTCTGGTCCTTCTTTTAGAATCTTACTGGAATATAAGCAGCACAGAGTTAAATATATTAACATGGGACTCTCCTGTGAACTGATTCAAGTAGTCAAGTCAAGATGAAGAAAAGACCTCTCCTTGGGTACTGAGTAATTATGGAATTATAGTTTACTAGTGACCTAAGGGGTGGAGGGTTCTGTGTATGATACTTAGTAAGACTTTACTGAATAAGTGACTGATTGTGCTTTGAGATATTGTTACCGATAAGTGACTGACTGAATTAATCAAGACTTTGCCCCATGAGCGGAAGACTTTGACTATTATACTTTGAGACTATGTTGTGAATACTATATTGTGATTTTCTGTGATAAGTTGTAATATTGTGAACGCTGTACCTTGATTTTCTGTGAAAGTTTTGCTTTGATTTGTTATGGACTAAATAGGGTGATCATTATACTCTGTAATCAGAACCCTAAAAGCTGTTCACAGTAGCATTCTTCTGGAAAGTTTCTGTGCATGGCATTACATTATGGCATACAAAATCACTTCTGTCTTCTAACCAAACCTGATTTCATTCAGACCAGGGAACTCCCAAATGGGACGTTCTCTCTACTGAAGCCAATCAGCCCCTGACTGTAACTTATGAACTTGGAGAGCAGCCTGGCACCCCAAGAGGTTCTGGGATCGTCAAGGGCTGCAGAGCCACAGGGGCGCAGGGAATGCCTTTTCTAAAGACAGCTTTTCAAGGCAAAGAAAAATGATCTGGTGGTCTAGTCCTACCTGTCGTATCAAGGCCCCGAAGCTGCCCATGTACTCTATGGATGTTGAGCTTAGCAGCAATTTCTTTGCCTTTTTCTGCTCCAGCATTTGACCGCAGGGAGCCAGAAGACTGAGGCTGCATTTTGCTGGCTTGGACGTATCTTTCCCAGTTTGACATCTTGCCAGGTTCTGTATTGCTTGGTAGCTCTTCAACCACACCTCTTATCAAGAGAACAAAAAGCAGATTTACTGTAAATGTATGAATCATTCAAGTATTACTGTCCCTAATGCTGAGGGGGACGTTTCTATATTATATGAAAACTAAGGCTGATTGTGATCAACAATTTCTGAATTAAAAACTCCCCGATTACTTTTATTATGAATATAACCAACCAATTTTTGTGTTTTGTTCATAAAGAAAATGGACTTCTTACTCCTTGCTCTGACGACTAACTTACTCTTACATGCTATCTGGGGTGGGGAACCTTCAGGGTCCCCACTACTGTGCTAGATACAGTGAAATATGAATTCCATCTTCCATGGATATGAGAGAGATCATTTCTTTTTTAAAAATTTTAAAGATTGACTTTATTGAATTAAATTGCAGGCTGAAAATATGACATTCTTGTTTAAGAAAAAAAAACATTCTTTATACCTATTCATACGAACTTGTGTAGCAATTCTATCAAAACACAATGCCACAAGGGAAACATGAGTCACGCTTCTTCCAGAAGCTGGAGGAGATTCTTCCACAGATGCTTGCAATAAACACAAGTTTACCTAAAATAAAAAGTGTTCCAAAGAAATTTTAGTAACATCAGCTGAATTACAGTAAAATTAACAAAAGTATTCTTATTATAATTTTTTAAAATTTCTGACAAAAACCCAGCATTTATCCTTAACCTTCAAAGTGTGTGAGACTAATAAAGTTTGTGTGTCTGATGTAATGTTAAATGACAAGTATGAAAATGCAAACTTTCAAAAGTAAAATAATCATATTATCCAATTAAAAACGTTAGAAGCTGGGGCAACTAGGTGGCACAGTGAATAGAGCACCGGCCCTGGAATCAGGAGGACCTGAGCTCAAATCTGGCCTCAGACACTTAACACAAAAACTAACCATGTGACCTTGGGCAAGTCACTTAACCCCAATTGCCCTCTAAAAAGCAAAAAAACAAAACAAAAAAAAGTCAGAAGCCTTGATTGGAGCCTTTGTGACATATGTGTCATTGTCATTATAATGCCAGAGCCACTGTAGTTTGACTTTACATCCCCACAGTGACTTTAAGTCATGTAACATTTAGCATTAAGCAGAAGAAATCCAAATCATCCATCCACTGCAACAGTTCAGAACGCTGAGTGGACAATTTACTGAAATTCTTCTTGAGAATCGTCTCCCCCAAAGCCACCGAAATCGTTACCTTGGGTATGCTGACGTTGGCTTGAAGACCTTTGATGGTCACATTATCTTGCTTGGGTGCGAGATTTGTCTGTGCCTGTCCTTGGCTGGCACACCCTGTGGATGGCTGCTCTGCTTTTGTTCCTCTGATATCCTGCTTGGAGGACAACTGAAAAGAAGGAAATGGTGAAGGCTATCACCATCTCCTCTTTCTAAAAGCACGTCTGCAGGGTCACTACAGCTCAACATCCAAGGGACTCAGCTTAGAGGCTCAGAATATCTGGTCTCGCTGCTGCCCCAGATCTGGAGCCTCAATGCTCAAGTCCAGTTTGTGAGATGGGAAATTGAGCAAGAGATCTGAAGATCAAGGAACTCAAAGGCCATGAAACTGCCATGGACGGGCAGATGGACGGACGGACAGATGCACAAACTTTTAGTATAACAATTATACTACCTCCAGGAAAAGACTGAACTCTGGAGAAGGACCAAAAGAGTCCTTCTGATAACTCAATTTATGAAGCACGTTAACAAAGCATTTGGTACATTCTAGCATTTAATGGGCATCCAGATGTTATAGTGCAAAGAATGTCAGACCTAGAGTCAAACTCACTCACAAACACTTACTGGCTGTGTGACTCTGGGCAAGTCACTTAACCCTGCTTGCCTCAGTTTCCACATCTGTAAAATGAGTTGGAGGCAAATTTCTCCAATCTCTTTGCCAAGAAAACCCCAAACGAGGTCACAAAGAATAGGACAGGGCTGAACAACAAGAATGGCCACTTAATAAATACTCCTTCTCTGATCAACTCACTGAAATTACTGCATATGCTCATGCCCCTCCACAGACGATCTGCCCCAAGTGCTGGAGGCCTTCCTCCTCTTTCTCACTCGTTTTTCTATCATGTTTTTTTATGATCAAAGGTCAAAATAGTAATGATAATGAAGATGATCATAAAGAACAATGGCTAACGTTATACAGTACGCCAAGATGTGTAAAGTGTCTCATACGTGTTAATTTGCTCGATCCTTCAAAAAGCCCAGGAAGGCAGGTGCAACTCTTCTCCCTCTTTTACAGAAACTTATTTTACTGGCATGGGAATCCCATGAACAGCAGACCTAGATCTATCTGAAGAGCTGTGGGGGGCCAAGAGAAGCTAAGTGACCTGCCCAGGGTCACACAAACGAATGAAAGACCTCTTGAAGGAGGTGATACTTAAGCTGAGCCATGGAGGGGAGCCAGGGGCTGGCTCTGAGACAGAAGGAGGGAAAGCACTCTAGGTATGAGGGGCAGCTCTACACTCCAGAGAAGAATAAGGATAGGAACTGGATCTATGGTTCACTGATGCAGGACAGCAAAAACAAAGGCCACAGAAGTTTACAGCATCATGACTGCAGACACACTACTGACCAACAGTCCCAGCCCTCTTTAAGGTCACCCAGCCAATCCCTTGTCCCTTAACCAGAGCTTACTACTGTCTGGCACAGGGGCACTATGGTCTAGGTTAAGGGACTTGGCCTTGATAGAAAGTCAGTGGGCATGGCTCACTTGACATGACCTCCCTAGGAGTCACTGCCTCCAGGACCCCACACCCTCTGAATCTATCATGTGATGGTCTGGAGATAACAAAACAGGAACTGTCCAGAAAGCATCTTAAGTTGACTCCAGTTAAAGGAAACCTCTGCTCTCCAGTATAATAACTGCACTATCAACCCAGGTTCTCCCTCCAAATAGATTAGGAAATGTTGGAAAGGAACGTGAGCTCTCCAGATCTCTACAGAAGCTCTAGTGTCTAACTTCATTTTGGCATTGTGGCTCATGTGGCTGCAATCACTGAGCAAATCATATATTCTCTTCTATTTAACGTCAGGTTCAAGCAATCAAGCCCCACCCTGACCCTACCAACCTTGACTTGTCACCAAAATTGAGACATACATTAACTGGCTCTAAAGGCAGGGATTGTGGGGGGTCTAAATGAAAGAGGGCTAGGTAAGGGCCGAGGACCCCTCTCAGAAGTTATGAAGGACCTGGAATTGTAAACCAATTTTAGAAACAGAATTAAACTACAGCTTCATGTTTTCAAATGTATTTGGTTGCCTTTATCAATCCTTGATACTAATCATGTATGGCTCTTTTAAGAAGAGTATAAGGTAAAACAATTTTATACCAAATAACAAGGAAGCTCTACAACCACTAAATTAAATAATATCATGTCAATAACACCGTTTGAATTTGTTACCAATTCTGGAATATCTTCCTGAAAACCAAATCCCTGGTCAAGTGACATGAGCCTCCTTGCTATTCTTCACTCCATGCCTCTTCCCTGGCTGCCCCGAGGCCTCCAATGCTCTTCCTCCTTATCTCCCAGACTCCCGGCTTTCCTTCAAGCCCTGCTACAGTCTCACTGTCTTCAGGAAGCCTTTGTCCCTTAAAACCAGTGCCATCTGTCAATAACCTCCTATTTACATTTCAGCTGTGCAAAGGTGTTTCTCTGTTTCCTTCCCATGAGACTGTAAGCTCCTTGAGGGCAGGCACTGTCCCCAGTGCTTAGCACCGGACTTGGGACACAGCAGAGGCTCAGCCAATGCCTGCTAACTGACAGGGAGAGAGACAATCTTACGTTTTCAGAGAAGGTTGTCTTGCTGTTCTGTACGGCTTCTCTCAGGACCTTGGCGTGAAGATGATCCACAATAGAAGCTGGGTGCCGGGTACTGGCCCAGTGAACCATCGCTTCAATGTATCTGGGGGAAGGAAAACAAACACGTGTAGCAAAGAGGAGGCCAATGAGAAGCTTACATAACCCTGCGACCTGAGTAAGGGAAGCCAATTCAAGGGGGTACCACGAGGTGAGCATGTGACTCAGATAATCAAACAAGGCCCTCCTGGCCACAGAACCCAAGGCTAAGTTGTCTTCTGTCCATTCACATCATTCAAGTCATTCCCCTGTCTCTCACTCTCCTAACTGACTAGTATCCACAGCAGGCTCCTCAGTGACTTCTGCTGGAGTGAGTAGACTCCAGCCCTCAATCATCTCCATCCCTGCTGAACTTCATTAGCCTGAATAACATGCCACCCAGTTACATTTTCTTATATCTTCCCCCCAAAAAGACATCACACACCCTGAGGAGAAAGATCAGGAATAACTGCCTTCTTTACCACAATGCATAGCACTGGAATAGTAGTTACAACCTGACAAAAAGGCTTAGGAATATGTGAGCTACGTTTTGTAATCCATTTTTGGAAGTCTGCATAAACTAAAGAAATGCAGCTATCCCTCCCACATTGCAGGGGTTAGGGACTCAGTGGCCCCACAATCTGGAAAATCTGCATTAAATTTTTTGGCCCTGCCTCTGTACCAGAAAAGAAGTCTGAATTATCATGGTTTTTAAAGATAAAATAAGTTGATATTATATAATACTCTGCATATATCTTATGTATTTCTGAGTTTCTAAATTTTTTCTGTGTTTTCTGCTGGCCTTTGTGCTGTCTGTGGTTTCTGCAAAATTCCCCCCAAAACTTCCATTTAATTTCTTATGCCAACCCACAACATACTGAAACCACAGAGCTGTGACATGGAAGAGATAACTGCAGCTGCATCCCACCCTCTCCTCCACTGCTCTAGTCTTCGCCACCTCTGTCTGGATTTCTCCTCTGCCCTTATCCCATCTTGCTTTGCATCATCTTATCTGCATGTTCTAGTTGATGGTAAAGTCTTCCAGGGGAAGAACTGAGCATGTTTTCTGCACTGCTGTCTCAGCTCCTTGCACATGCTAGTTATTGGGTAAATATCTGTGGAATGTGAACTTCCTTTGCATACTCTGATTCTGCTATTTAGGTCATTCAAAAAGGTTATCATAAACGTTCACTTACAGGAGCATCATTTGGTCACTGAAGTGATGTGATTTAAAAGAAAATACCTGTCTAAAGCCTCAGCCACCAGGGGAGTCAAAACAACATCTACAGTTCCCTTCACTTCTACAATGGCCGTCGTCCTGGTCTGAGAGATTGGCTGATCCAAGGTCCACTCTTCTGTTAACGTTTCATCGTCCGTGTTATCCATGACTTTCTTTTCCAAGGGGGTGTATGGAGTGCTGTGGAAGTCAAACCAAGTAAGCACTTAACTTTTTCAAAATCAGAAACAGGATCTAGACTTATTCAGATAGCAATACATTTTCAGAAGAGCAATGTTTTACTGATTCTAAAACACTACCAAAAGATACACTAATTAAGTGTATGAACCCAGGAGTCTAAAATTCGCCTAAATTAGCTGTCTCAAGAAATTAAGTATATATTAGAATGACCAGATACTTTTCATGAATAGACTACATAATTAAAAGGCTATAAAGGCAATCACAGATGGTAGGCAAAAGCAGAATAGCTAGGAATCCTTCCAAGATGCTATTGACATCTTATTTTTCTACCATCAAATACTAAATTCACAATGCTACAATGTCCTCCATAAAACTTTCAATCAAATCACCAATCATCAAAAAAGCTGATACATGAAATCCTTAATGAGCTGTGTAATCGTTAACTAACACTACTGTCTCAGAATGTGTGTAATAAAAATTCTGCTACAAATGCTTTTAGCTTTGGCTGAAGAAATGCTGTAAATGAAAAAGGCTGGTGATTCCAACATCACTGTTCCAGCTTCTTCCCGTGCCCTTTAATTAAATAAATATAATTGCATTCAGAAAGACCCATTTTATGGATAAAACCAAGTTGAGTTTAAGTTAAAGGAGATGAGACCATTCTTACTCACTGTGAAGTTGTCCCCGTAAGCTGCATGCCTCTGTCTAGTAAAGAGTTAGCTGTGAGGCCTCGCTTGATGACCTAGAACGGCACAGAACAGCCCTTAGGAGTGGATCATGAGGTGCATCTTGATGTCTCTGTGGCTTCATGAGTCTCATGAATGGAGGAGAATGTGCTGTAAGAGGGACTAGCTCCTGGCTCCTCTGAGGCCTCTGCAGCCACAGAAAGACAGCCCATGGAAGCGCCTCACTGGCAGACATGTAGAGACGGCGCATGTTCTACACAAATGCTCTGAATCCTTTTTCTCTGGCAAATGCATCTTTTTTCATGTTTTACACTTAGGTTAATAGTAAAAGCTCTTCACATGATCTTAAACACATGCTGGATTTGGAGCAAAGAAGAGCTAGGATCTGAACCTACATCTAAACAGTCAACAAGAGAACACATCAAGCCCTGCTTTGTAGCCCGGCGGCTGTCCAGCGTGTAAGTCCTCCCACTGGTTCTGAGAGGGGGCCCCAGTACGCCCCTACTACTCCTAGTGTGGGGCAAGTCAATGAACCTCAACGCTGCTCAATTTCCTCACTACCACTAGCCACACTAAATGATAAGGAAGGCCTCTTCAGGCTTGATCGTCTATACACGGGGAAATAGAGAAGTATATTGGATAGAGAGCTGGCCACGGATTCTAGAAGACCCAGGGTCAAGTCCCACATCAAATCTGTGGGGCCTGTGTGACCCTGGACAAGTTACTTAGTTTCGTAGTCTCCCTTTACCCTCAATGCCCACCTCGTTGTGACTGAGTCATTTCAGCAGTCGTGTCTTATTCTCTGTGACCCCATTTGGGGTTTTTTGGCAGATACTGGTTTGCCCCCACTCTGGTGAGTTCAACTGTCTCAAAAAGGCATGTCTTAACATCTTTCACTTCTCCATAATTGTATGTTTAAAACTTCATTTTTGTCCGCAGATATTCTGATATTCAGATATTCAATAAAAAAGAAGAATTTGAACCAATAAGCCCTCCTCCCCACCTCTACCCCCTAAATGTCTGTACCACGGCATACCTTGAAAGTTGGGACAGAGAGGTGTTCAAAAGAGGAGGAGCTTTCTTCACTGGTTGGTGTATCCAGGTCCAAGGGTCGGTGCAAGGAGGATTTGGAGGTTCTTTTGTTGGTGGGGTGCTTCACCAGCCAGTTAATCACCTGGAACTGCGTAAGGTATGTCTGGTAACAGCTCATGACCGGCTGCTGGGCAGTAATCTGCTCCCTCTCGCTCTTCTCGCCCTCTGCCATATACAGGTGCTCTCCAAGCTCATCATCACCCCCGAGGGCTGAAACAAAAGAGGCCTGGGAAGGGTGAGTTTTGATGGGCAGAGTATGTGTGTCCTGAATGTTCTCTCCATGGCCTGAGAGGGGTCCTTCGACACTGTGGTAGATGGAAGCCCTGCTATAGTCAATCTGCTGCGCCTGCTTTTTCTTTTTTTTCCGCCCAGGATAAGTTCCTGGGCCTTCATCACTGCTTATTGGTTCAAATTCTTCAGCTGCAGAAAAATAGGCTTCACTGTCAGCCATCGACATGCTAGAATCCATTGAGCGGTACTGATGAAATGAATTTGAGTCTGCTGACGGTGTATATGGGAAGGAGCCAAAGCTCCTCCTCTGTTTGGGGGAATCCAGCACATTCTCATCACTTCGGGAGACGTCGCTGCTAAACTGAACTCCCACTGTCACAGGCTGCTTGTCGCCATAGAAAGCCGCGGTCAGGCTCTTGGTGCTTCCGAGCCGGGTGGAACATACAGATGCTTGTCGCTTTAAGGGGGACCTGAGAGGAGACTGAACTCCAGACTTGTCCTGAGTATTTGGAGAAACAGGACTGTTTCCTGAAACTTCTGCAGGAACACTAAAACAGAAAACAAAACTGCAATTAGAACTCTGCTCACATTATGTAATCCAGATGTGGCTTTGAAAAAGTTCTTGGTGATTTTCTATCATCTATTTCTCAAATAAAGTAAATGCCCCCATGTGAAAGAAGGCTGTTTCTCAGGTTAAGACCTGCTCTAACTTGGATCACAGCTATATTTTAAAAGACTTCATTCCACCTGTCAATGCTTTAGCAAGCTACAAAAGGAAGCCACTTAGATGAACTCTCACCTTCCTTGGACATCTTCTCTTTTGGAAGTGAGCAAGGTGTCCTTCTGAACCATGGGCTCCTCTGCGCCAGAAGAAGGACTCTCCTTGTCCCCAGCTAACAAAGGCTGAGCTGCGCTGGAGCTGCTGTTCTCCTCAGAGGAAGAGGACGAGCTGTGAGAACGGAGAGGCACCTGGAGGCTCAGGGAGGGCGCTCTCCTCTCTGCTTCCACCCCCACGGCCTTGCTGTCCCAGTCTTTCCTTTTCGTGCCATTCATTTTACCTAGACATAAAAAGATCCACATTTTAAGAGGTCTAGACTAATCATTTTACCATCTTAAAAGTCAAGCTGCAAAGTCTTGTTCCTGCCCTTCACAAATGCTTGCTGACTGACTGCCCCCCACCAGTGTTAGGAGGAGAACTAAGGGGAGCGAGGTAGTTTGTGGACAAATGTGGAGAGCTCCCAGCTACCCACGAAGCTACCTCAGTGTGAAATGTGGAAAGTGGAGGGAGGACAGAAGAGGTAGAGGGGTATGGAGCAGAATCTGCCACAAAAGGAGACCAACCTCTCCACTGTGTGGGTGAGAGCAGCAGGAACTCATTTTTCTAATTCAGATTTTCTTACTGTCTGGTAGTGATGATGGTGATGGCCAACATTCAGACAATGCTTCTGCGCACCAACATCATCCCATCTGATGCTCACAACAGCTCTGGAGGGAGCTGCTATTCTTTACCTCCATTTTATAGGTGAGGAAACTGAGGCAGGCAGTGGTGAAGCAACTTGGCCAGGGTCCCACAGCGAGTAACTGCCTGCCTGAGGCTGATCTGAACTCAGACCTTCCTGAGCCCAGGCTTTATCCACTCTGCCATCTAGCTGCTCCTGGAAATGATGATTTAACCAAAAGCAGGAAACATATACATGCATATGGCTATACTCTGAGACTTCAATTTAAAGATAGGTTCAGGGGATGACAGTACAAAATGTGTTGGAAAAGTATTATTTGGGATTAAGAAATGAAAAACAGGGGCAGCTAGGTGGCACAGTGAACAGAGCACTGGCTCTGGAGTTAGGAGAACATGAGTTCAAAATCCAGCCTCAGACACTTAACACAAAAACCAGCTGTGTGACTTTGGGCAAGTCACTTAACCCCAACTGCTCTCCAAAAAGCAAAAAAAAAAAAAAAAAACAACCAAAAACAAAAAAACCACCTAAAGCCTGTTCATTACAATATTCAGATTCTCTACCACTTCATAGTGTGATAATTTCCTTGAAGAAAAGTCAGGCACTATTGTACGTGGCGAGCAGTAAATGATATCCTGAAGATGAAAATGACTCCAACAGACACAAGATGACCGGTTACTGATCTGGAAGTTATTTATTTTCTTGGCCTGACACTCAATTAAGCTGGGCCGTATTTACTGCAGTCTAAAAATAGGTCAAGATTGCCTCCCTTTTATATCTGTACTTTCAGTATCTGGGGGGGGGCCTCACGTTCAGCTGGTGTTTCATAAATGTCTGCTGACTGTGACTACTAAGAACACTTATGGATGAAACTGAAAGAAAGATAACAGATGAAAAGGCTGCCCTAGCACTGCTCTAACAACCCATCAAGGCCGAAGGAGCGGATCTGTCTGGATGCTCTCCCCTTTAGTCCCCTGTGTGCTTGAAAGGACATGGAGGGGACAGCGGCCACAGTGGACGAGTGCATTCCAGAGGTGAGGGAAGCATGGAGCAATCACTTATCAAAGGAGCTGATGGAAGGGTAGATGATCAACACCTACCCCCCCACCCCCGTGGTGTTATTATTTAAAAAACAACTAAAAGGACCATCAAGAGCCCATCAATGACTCATGCCTCTAGTCTCTGTATGCACAAACCCTTCACGAGAAGGCCTGGACACAGAGCAGGAGTCTTCCTAAAAAACAACTGAGCAAAAACAGCGGGCTGCAGTGATTCCTGCTGCCAGGCTCGTCTTCATGGTCACACAACTAAGGGAGAACACAAGCACCTGTTGTGCTGACCTTTCATTATAAACAGGGTGCAGATGACTCAGCAAGCACTGATTAGGCACCTACCAACTGTCTTGGGGCACCACATGATTTTGCCAGTGATGATTTGTGTACCAAAAGTGGCATAAAAGGGAACATTCAGGAAAAGTACACTTGGAAAAGATGGGCTGGTGATAAGAGCCAGAACACGGGGTTTCAGACAGCCAGTCAGGCCCAGTGCTAGCACCCTCAGATATCCACCTTAGAGGAGAGGGTCTTAAGTTGGGATCTAAAGACCTCCAAGGATGCACGGATAGACTTCAGAAGCCCGTGAAATTAGATAAGGAAAAAAGACACATCTTTATTTTGATACAATCAGCTTCCTCTGTAATCCTGTGCATTTTTTTATGCATTTAAACCCATTCTGAGAAGGCTTCACCAGACTGATCCAGGGACTCATGAAACAAAATGGTTAAGGGTGCATGACCTACAGGAAGGCCTCTGGCATGCTCAAGTGGATTACCTATGGAGAATTTAAAGGACATGAACAAGAATCTCAGGAGATGCCCAGGTCTGGATAGAGAGCCACAAATCCATAGGAGAATCGAAGGCTCTTTATGGTGGCCTTAATTTACTCAATATAAAAACCAAAAAAGTCACCGGGAAAATGAGCTTAAATGCCTTCTGTATCAAGTAACTCAGATTTCCTGAAGTACTGAGGATGAGGAGCCTTTTCTGTACCTGGTTTCCATCATCAGGGATGACAGACAAAGCATCTTCAGACCCTCAGTGAGGGTACTCGGAGAAGATAGGACTTTCAGGTAAGGTGTTACCAACACTTCAGAAGAATGCCCCCAGAGGTGCAGCCCCTGCAGGAGCTGGCAGGGGCCCAGCGCTGCCCCTTCTCTAGCTGCACCTGAGCCGATCTGGTGTCTGTTGTTTCTGTGACAATTTACCATCATCTTAGCCAGCCAACCCAGCACAATAACTGGTTGCCTTGACTGCCCTAGACTCTGGCACCCACACTCTATACCTTACCACATGGGCCCTTTTCTGTTCCCTTTATGGCAGCAGCAGGTGGCACTGCCCCTCGCCCCATGCCAGGCCCCCAGCACGCCTCCTTTCTTTCTTCCCTTCTGCCAGGCCCATCCTAATCTCCCCACCCCCAGCAGCTCATTCCATGTACCCTGCCCTAGGAGAGGACCTTGTATATATGGGGCATTTACTTAGGTACATATTGAACAATATGAACACTAGGCAAAAAGGTTAGCTAAAAGCTTATTTTCACAGAAGCTCCTTAGAAATACTCAATTTCTAAAGACAGCCTAGAGAACATGTCTGAAATAGGTGGACAACATTTATTAAACGTTTTCTTCTATATAGTAGAACAAATCTAAGAAAAGAAAATGAGATCCCAATTCTCCACTCCTGAAAACCCTCAGAGGAAAGGAATTTAGATACACCACAACAGTCACCATAGTTAGTAGCATGGCCAATAAACATAATGGCCACACTTATACAGTTTCATGCCTTACAATGTACCTCCCTCACTAGAGGAACTGGAAGAAATAGGAGGTCCTTATACTGGGCCATCCGAAAGTGCCAAGGAAGGTAGACAAGAAGGGACTCTCTTTGAAGAGGCCCAAATTTCTACTTCAGACAGTTCCAATCTACCATTTCTGGAATCAATGCCTCAAAATCATTTGGCAACATAAATGTTGTGATAACACAGAGTTGCGATAAGGTGGGGCAAGGTGTATCTGAATTCATTCTCAAAGACATGCTGTGAAGAACCACAATGGTGGATTTTACACACACACACACACACACACACACGTGCATGCGCACGTGCCAAGAAAACTGCTTTTACCTTACATCACAAATGCTCTAAAGCTGTGCCTCAAAATCACACCCAGGTTTCATCAAACAGTCAGAATGTGTCACAAAGTTATAGCATGTCTGTATCTGCAAAGTCACAATACACAAGCATGACAAACTTGTCTGGCCTAACTGTTTTGTACTTTGCCTCCATCATTCTTTCTCTGTCCTCCTCCCAGCAGGATGAAGTGATTTCCTGAACTTCAGCAAGAAGGAGGTTTGGACCATGCAATTTCACCCACAGCCCTGTGAGACACAGCTGCAGATGGTGGCAATGCTATAAATGAAAGAACAGTCCGCGCTCTTACCGTCCACAACTTTGGGTATTTCTTTGGTGATGATCCATTCCCCTGGCTGCAGGAGAGACTGCCCATAGCACCTGTCAGACTCCGCACTCGTGCTGGAAAAGGCTGATGTGCTGGAGGGAGTGAGCTCGTCCAGCTTGAAGAAGTCCAGGCCAGTGGCTGTGCCCCCAAAGAACCTGCAGCCTCCTAAACAGCCACACTTGTTGCGCGTCCTCTTACTCTTCACTCCATCATCTGGCCACAAAAACCACAGCCTGGGCAGCAAAGACAAAATCACAGAATACTCGCTGTCAACCTTTCTGTGCAAGGCCATGTGCCAATCTCTCTGAGGACAGGGGGTGGCACTGGGCAAGGCACCTCCTGCTTCTGAGCCTCGTTTTCCCATTTCTAAACTGAGGAATAAACACACTAAGGCTAGAGGATCACAAAAGAGGCCTGAATGAGCACACCTGTATGCAGAGCCAATATGTCAACATCAGCTATTATTCTGCACCACTTTTCAACAGGTTTCCAAAGGGCCTGAGTGGTCATGAGGCTCAGAAACAGGAAGGGGCATGTCCAAAGTAACCAGTCTCATAAGGAGAGGACCCAGGGCAAGGACCTGAGGCTCCTGACCTCATTTCCAGCACTCTTCACACTGACACCAAACACTTGCCTTTTGCCCTCCTCATCTCACAGCAATCTATCTCTCAGGAGGACCTTGAGCCTCCTTCTCGGCCCTCTTTGCTGGGTCTTCCTCCAGGTGGAGTCTGCAAAAGGCCTGTAGCACCAAATGCCTACTGGATGCTCAGCCTGGACGTCCAGAAGCCCCCTAAACCTCAATGCCACTGTAACTGAGCTCAGCTCTCTGCCCCCTTCCCCACATGCTCCCTGCTTCCCAACTTCCCTATTGCTGCCAAGAGTCCCACCAGTCCCAGGTTCACAACTCCTCACTCTCCCTTACTATGATCTCCCTTCAGACACATCTGACCACGTCACACATCTCCCTATTCAGTAAATTCTAGTGCTTCTCTATTGACTCCAGGATGAAACAGAAACTCCCTCTAGGGCCCCTAACAAGCTGGCCCCAAGCTGTTATTCTGGCCTGGTTGTGCCTAATTCCTCCTTGCACACTCTGAGATCCAGACAAGATGGCTCTCTCTCTGCCCCATCTCCCATCTTGGGGCCTTTGGGGCAATGGCTGTCTCCCATTCTCGGACACACTTGCTCCTAATTTTTGTCTCAGAATCATGCTCAGACACCATAAAGCCTTTTCTAACACCCTCCCCCCCCCCACTTTTCATCTCCTCCCCTTGCCTAATTACCTATACTTTGCTGCCTGATGCTTATTTTGGACCCATTCTTGATATGCTTATTCTGTAAATATTTAATTATGAACCTGACAGAACATAAGCTTAAAGATTATTACGTTTTTTGTATGTGTATTCCCTGTATCCAGCATAATACCTGGCTTAATAAATGCTTGCTGACTGATTAGGATCAAAAGTTAAATGCACTTTAAAAAATATAAGGATGTCTAACAAGCAGAATGAGCACAGTAATTAACATCATTCTTTAAAATGGTGACATAATATCAGAGAAGCAGCATGTGGAAATTAGCTTATCATTCATGACTATATCCAGACTCTCTTCAGTGGATCCTCTTGCCCGTCTCTGACTCTGTTACAAATGTGTACCTCTCACCTTCCCATTGATCTGAAAGACTTTAAAAGGACTAATGAGGCATTACCGACTCAAATCATCACCCCTGTATACAAGGACTCAGTCACTCAACACAACTCATTCAAGTTTCTGAAAATGGACAGGCTTTCACTATCTCATACTGTCTTTTATGGATCTAAATGATAGTATGACAGGAACAGAACCCAGCAATGATCAACTATGGCTGACTTGGTTCATCACAGCAATACAATGATCCAAGACAACTCCACTTTTGTTTTTTTTTTTTTTTTTTGCTTTTTGGAGCGGGGACGGCAGGGCAATTAGGGTTAAGTGACTTGCCCAAGGTCACATGGGTAGTTTTTTGTGTTAAGTGTCTGAGGCTGGATCTGAACTCAGGTCTTCCTGACCCCATGCTCTACTCACTGCACCAACTAGCCACCCTGACAATTGTACTTATGATGGAAAATGCTGTCCACATCCAGAGAAAAAGCTAATGGAGTCTGAATGCAGATCAAAGTTGACTATTTTCACTTTTTCTTTTTTTGTTGTTGTTTTTTCCTTTTGTTCATTTCTTCTTTCACAACATGACTAATATGGAAATGTTTTATACCACTGCACATGTATAAGATATAGCTGATTGCTATCTTGGGAAGAAGAAGAGGAAGGAAAAAAATTTGGAACTCAAAACTTTTCAAAAAATGAATACTGAAAATTTACATGTAATTGGAAAAATTATATATTATTAAATTAAAAATAAAAAAATTATAGTGTATACACATACATATAAGTACATAGTAGTAATATACAGAATAGTATTTTAGGTAGAGTATACATTTTCAATTGATTTTTCCAACAGTGGAAAAGGATGAGAACCAAACCAGGCTGCCCGTGATCACACTTAGCAACATCACATTCATTAACAACTGGCTCTGACTAATGGGACAGAAGCATTTATTCGCACAGATGCTTGCTACAGTAGTGATTAACAAAGATATAATTTAAGGAACACAATGAAAAACTCCAACCATTCTACCCATGTGAATTGTAAGCAGCAACTAAGGGAGCTGTCTACCCTGGGAATGTCTCCATTCCCAATACTCACCTCTTGGTTCTCCTGTCGTGAGTTTCTAAGAAATGTCTTTGCACCTCATGCTTGGAATGGTGATCAGCAGCCAGTGCAATGTCCACAGTGACCAGCCCGACGTTGACGGATCCTGCCTCGAGCCAGTATGCCCTCCGCAGGAGCGCAGGCTGAAGCCCAATTCTACAATTATTCAACTGCTCAATGTACTGTCTCACTTGAAAATCTTGGATTGCAGCACTTATCCCTTCCCCAACTGACTGATTATGGAGATTACAGTTGGCAACTCGTATGGCACCCATCTAAAGAAAGCAATGTAAAAGACAACAGGATAATTTTTTAAATCGTGACAACCCAAAACTGGATAAGTTACAACAAATTAAGAGAATAGGGGTTTCTTTATAAAAGGATCTAGATTACTCACTTCACCTGAATGAAGAGAACTCTCCAGACACCCTAAGAAATTCATGACAAAGTATGTCTTTTGACTAACAGAGATGAACCAGGAGCACTGCTCACATCTCCCCACATCAAATGGCAAAGCAATGTCTCTCCAGGCTTAGAGACACAAAGATTTTTCTCTCCAACTCTCATCTGTTCTGTCCATTGTCAAATTATTAAGGCTCACTCTCCCAAGCAAGTATTTGGAAATCACAGCCACAGATATGGGAAGCACAATAATAATGCTTTTGGTCAATCTGTCTATGTATGTGACAGCTCAGAAGCTTGATTATTAAACTGTATGAATTATGAGATGAAACCTAGGAACCATATTGTGTGGCTACTGCAAGAAAGGTAATGGATTTCACACTGCTTAGGCAGCAGGCCCAGCTTTGGTAAATCTGAACGGTGTCATTCATATCTACTTATCAAATATGAAATAGAATGTGCAATAATTCCAAATCAAGCCCCAATTCAAACACCCTCCCCACCACTCTAACAATGTCTGCTGCTGTTCCCCATCCTATTCTAATGGTGCCTCCTTTAACTCAAAAGCTCCAAAACAGAGCAGGCCAGTTTACAAGCTGGGATGAAAGTGAGAGGTCCTCTGGGTCCATCCCTTTATTTTACAGATAAGCAAATGGCCTTGCCCAAGAGTCACAGAGGTTCTACAACTGGGAGAAGACCCAAGATCCAAGGTGAGACTCCCAGACTCCAAATCTGGCCCTCTTGCCACCGAATCATGCTTACTCAACCACAACCTCAATAACCATTTATTTCCTCCTGTATTGAATGACTGGGGGAGAACAAAGGGAAAGAAAGCCTGGCCCCTGCCCCATGGAGTTGACCTCATCAGAAGCTGGGTACAGATGAATCAATGGGGATCCAGCAGTAGGCCTGTCACTGCCTACTTTACCCTGTTTCCCTTTCTCATTCTCTAAGTCTTTGTCCTTGGATCTTGTTTCTTGTTATCTTACATTTCTTCATTTTGGTTCAGCTGCTTCCTTTGTCCTTACCTGCTGTTTTCTTTTTCTGATTAGAGCCCCCTTCCTTTTCTTTTCACCTATTTTTAGAATTCTCCCTTCCCTGCCCAAGTTTATTCTGAGCTCCCTACCTCTTTTCCCTCTCATTTCTTCAAATCACCTTTCTCAGACAAATGTTTTTAAAGCATTAAAATAAAATATTAGGCAGTGATACTTAATGGTATCTATTGCATGTTAGGAAGATATCCCAAAGGTTATGTTCTGACAGATGCCCACCTGATCATCATTCACCATTCATGCACAGTTACATGAAATATTGAAAGGGGTGGGAGCAAGAGTTCAGAAAAAAAAAAGAAAGGGAAAAAAGGTAAAAGAGGAATAATAGAATAAAGTTGGGGACAGAGTAGGGAAAGAGTAATGCAAACAATAGGTAAAAAGAATAAGAGGGGAAGAACAAGCACAAAAAGAAATACCATTAATTGGAAAACAATGACAAGAGAAGTAATAAAACCAAAATAAAAACAAAAAACATGGCACCAAAAAAAAATCAAGCTACAATGAAAAAGAGCGTAAGACATGGAAAAAGAAAAGGAAATGGGGGCAGGAGGGAATGGACAGTGATTTACAATACAGTGTGAAAAAAGAGATACTAAAAACTAATTGAGTGGGGGGGCGGAGCCAAGATGGCGGAGTAGAAACAGCTCGTCCAAGCCTCTCTGCCCCCAGATTCTCCACAAACTATGTAAAAAAGGACTCTGAAAATCTTCTGGAGCCCCAGCACCCACAGAACGACACAGAGAAGCTAACCTCCCGCTGAGGACAGCCCAGCACCCTGCAGGAAGGACCAGCGCAGTGGTCTGGGAGCTGGCAGCGCGCAGAGCGCAGGAGCCGAGCCGAGCCCAGGTCCACGTGAGCCGAGGTTTTAGCCCCAGGGCGGCAGGGCCAGCAGCCAGCTGGAGGAACCCCAGAACACCAGGAGCTGTGGCGACTCCAGAATTATCAACATAGACATGCCTAGGACAAAGTAAGAGGTTAGTGTCCTATGGACTTTGGGACCTGTATTTGGGGAATGCGTCAGCTCCCTCCCCTGGGGGCTAGAAGCCACTGAGGAGACACGACATTTTGTAGTTTTCAGAGGCATTTCCGGCTCCCAGCCTACAAATCGTGGGGAGATCCAGCGATCAGTCTTGGGGGGTAATCGCTCTTGCTTTAACCTCCCTGGATCTGGATTGTGATCTAGGGTGGAAGTCGTGGGTGGGTTTACAACTTGCCAGAAACGGAAGTTGCCTCCCACACGTTCGGGACGAAAATTCCTCTATCTGGCCTTAAAGCCATAGTGTGGCAACAAGCCCAAAAGTCAAGTAATTAAGTGGCAACATGCCAAGGCAAAGGAAACAGAAAAATGCAACCCTAGACTCCTATTTTGGGGGCATAGAGTGGGAAAAGGACTGTGAGGTCAGAAGTCCTGCTCCAAAAGCCCCAGGGGAAAACATGAGTGGGTTGCAGGCCATAGAGGACCTTAAGGAGGACTTTAAAAATCAAATAAGAGAAGGGGAGGAAAAATTAGAAAGAGAAATGAGAAGGATGCAGGAAAAGTATGAAACGAGGGTCAACAGCCTGACTGAGGAAAACAACACCTTAAAAAATAGACTAGCTCAAATGGCAAAGGAGGCCCAAAAGGGCATTGAGGAGAAGAATGCCTTAAAAAATCGAATTTGCCAGATGGAAAAAGAATCTCAAAAGTTCACTGAGGAGATTCATTCCTTCAGAGTTAGACTGGAGCAATGGAAGCTAGTGACTTTATGAGAAATCAAGATGCTGTTAAGCAGATCCAAACAAATGAAAGATTAGAAGGCAATGTGAAATATCTCATGGGAAAAACCACTGACCTGGAAAATAGATCCAGGAGAGACAATTTAAAAATTATTGGACTACCTGAAAGCCATGATCAAAGAAAGAACCTAGAAATCATTCTTCAAGAAATTCTCAAGGAAAATTGCCCTGATGTTTTAGACCCAGGTGGGGAAATAGAGGTTGAAAGAATCCACAGATCACCTCCTGGAAAAGGTCCCTAAAAGAAAACTCCCAGGAATATTATAGCCAGGTTCCAGAACTCCCAGATCAAAGAGAAAATACTCCAAGCAGCCAGGAAGAAACAATTTCAATATTGTGGAAACACAATCAGAATAGCCCAGGACCTGGCAGCTTCTACACTGAGGGATCGAAGGGCATGGAATATGATATTCCAGAGGGCAAAAGAACTGGGAATGAACCCAAGGGTCACCTACCCAGCAAAACTGAGTATTTTGTTTCAGGGGAAAATATGGTCATTCAGTGGAATAGAGGACTTTCAAGCATTCTTGAGGAAAAAACCAGAATTGAATAGAAAATTTGACATCCAGACACAAGAAGCAAGAGATGCCTGAGAAGGTAATCAGGAAAAGAAATCAAAAGGAACTTATCAAAGTTGAACTATTTACATTCCTATATGGAAAAGCAATATCTGTGACTGATGATATCTTTCTCACTATGAAAATAATGGAAGAAGGGGGTGTGGTCATACTAATACATATGTGAATGTGTGTGTATATGGTTACAGTTATATATGGATAGAGGGCATAGGTTGATTTTGTTGGGAAGGGAGAGTACTCAAGGGATGAAATTATGAGGTGAGAGAGGGGAGTGGCAAGAGGAGATGGGGAGAGACATGGTAGGGTAAACTATCTCATGTAGGGGAAGTGGGTGCAAAGGAGGGGAGAATAAGGAAGGCTAAAAAGGCAAAACCACATTCACATTGAATTTGGTTCAGGGAGAAAATGACATACATACTAAATGGGATATCTCAACCTGCAGCAGGATAGGGGAAGGGGGATGAGAGGAGGGATGATGTATGGGAGGGCATCCTTGGGGTGAGGGGAGGTTGGAAGTACCCACTATAGAAGAGGGACAGGATCATGTGGGGAATGGACCAGGTGGGGGTGGGATGAGTGGGAGGGAATTATAAGCAGCCCTGTACAATATATCTACTATGATAATGTTTTGCATAGCTAGACATGTACAACATATACTGAATTACTTATATCCCAAGAAGGAATGGGTGACAAGGTAGGAAGGAAATGGATCTGAAATTCAAGGTCATAACATTAAATGTTTCAAATATATATATAAATACTATTATTAATACTCTTTTGCCTATAATTGGGAGATAAGATGTGCAGGCATTGGGACACAAAGATTCACCTTCCTCTAATGGAAAAGTCGAAGGGGGTATGGGAGAAGGCATGGGAGAGAGCAGATTGGAGGAAGCGATATCTTGTGGGACTGCTATTCTGGGAGGTTGGGTAGGGGAATAATGGGGGGAAAATGATTGTAACTCAAAATCTGGCGGAAATGAATGATGTAAAACAGAAGTTAATAAAGTATTTGTTTAAAAAAAAAAACTAATTGAGTGTAAAGGGAATATTTGAAAAAATGATTTAAAAAACTATTTGGTAAAAAGCAATGGCATCTTAAAGAAACCTAAGTCATACATAAAACTTACTACTAACATTCAAGTTCATTTGAACAAAAACATCTAGGAACTGGTTAATTTCTCCAGTTCCAGAAATAAAAAGGCTTATCAATCCATTAGCTAAACAACCACAGGCAGGAGACAAAGACGGTTACCCTTATATTTGTAGCACAACCGTGCTCCACGACATAAAGGTCTGCACCATCTACCGCTAAGCGGGTCATTGTGTACTTCAAGTCATCCGAGGTTGAACAAGGCCCAGGAACACAACTCATCTAGAGTAACAAAAGATTACCAACGGTTAATATTTTACTTATCAAAAGATTTTCCTTACTTAAGAAAAAACCTGAGGAGCTGAATGTGTAAAATTTTATTTAGAAAATTATTAAGGTTCATTATTATGGTTCAGGATTGGTGCATAGGATCATGGGATTTAGAAGCAGAGAGGACCTTAAACACTGTCTAGTCAATTCAATAAACATTTATTGCCTACTATGAGCCAGGAACTATGCTAAGCATTGGTTCAATTCCTTCATTTTACAAGGAAAGAAAATAAGCCTCCAAGAAGGGATGTGATTTGTCCAAGGTCAATTCCACAGAACAGAGCCAGGACTGGTCTTCCTGTCTGCCTCTCTGCTGTCTGTAGCTATACTCTCCTTGCAATGGTTCTCTCCTTGCCTGGAGGCCTGAAACAGAAGCTTTCACAGCTTCTCTCTCCCCTTCTTACCTCTGAAGCAAGCACAAAGCTCCTTGGAGCTTTCCTAATGACTTCTCTTGCTAGGTATGAATAACAACATTGAGTGGATAAGAAGCTTTCCTCCTCCCTACTAGTCTCCTCACTCTTCTGCTCTGCCCTCACCCCCAGCCCTTCCTCGTATGTCACTTAGCTCCTCTACAGCAGGGGCATCAGACTCAAATAGAAATGGACTCCTGCAGCCATACCCCAACTTAGAAAACCACAACTCAACATCATCTATATTGTACTGTATTTATATTTATTTTATCAAACATTTCACAATTATGTTTTAATCTGGGAGGCCATGAACTTTATATTTCTGCTTTAGAAATAAGAATATCAATGATCTTTGGGTATGGAAAGGGGTATTTGGTATTGAAGTAAAACTTTTCCTTATTTGAGCAAAACACTCCATTAGTGTTGGCAAGCAAGAGTTGGCTAGAGTAAATAGTAGATCTCACGATTGGAACTGAAGAGTTTTAATGGAGTTTAGGGGGAAAAAATGCTTTACAATGAAAAGATTAACAAAGGAGATACACACACACACACACACACACACACACACACACACACACAACCACTAAATAAAAGAAACACAGGGAGTATCAGAATATTATCACTTTTAGGAAGGGAAGGGACCTTGTAGATTATTTATATTCCAATTTTCATTCATGTATACATACTATATATAATAGATACATATACACACATATAAAATACAGGTGTAGATGTTTATGTATTTGTATCTACATATGTATTAAATGTGCTATAAATTATTTTTATTTCATTAATAGGAGAATAGTTATTTTATAGGAAAAAATCTAAAATTATATTTAGCTTATCTTTGCCTCTGTTTCATCCATCAAATAGGAATAATCTGTGACCTACAAGGTCATTGTAAGGACCTAATGAGTTACACAAGTGAAAGGTCAAAAGAAACCATACCCATGTAAAGTATGCTATTCATACTTTTATAAATTTGTTCCAAGATTTTTGGATATTTTATTTTATATTCTCAGCATTTAGAAATAATAATACTAGGCTAACAGAAAGTTTTCCAGATTTTAAAATAACAGAGAAAAAGGCTAGATTTTAGATTCTACCTTCTTTGAAAAGGACATTCAACTTAAAGTTAGCCCCATTTAAGAAGCCTATGTATTTGCAGCATGACCAATATAACTAATGAAATACCTTAGCTTCACAGAAGCGACGATCAATTCCATGCTGACATAGTATTACAGATTTTGGTCTTTCCAGCTCAAATTCTCGACATACCACATGAAAAACAAATGTCTGTCCCCACTCCAATAGACATGCCAGCTATAGGGCAAACAGTGACAGATTGACAACACAGTTAGCATTGTAAACAGGGTAAGAGAGTTTAGAGTTACTAAAAAGGTGAGCACAGCTTGAAATAACAAGAAAAAGTGTTATTTCTTTGCCATCAAATAAACTACTTGCAATAAACCAACATAATTATTCTCATATCTTGACATCATTTGTTTTGCTTCTTCAGCCTTTCATTTATAAGTGACAAAGTGATGTAAAAAAATAAAAGGTATCTTAAATTTTAAACCTATCCACTTCAGCAATTTTTTTTTCATTAAACAAATGCTTTATTAACTTCTGATTTACATCATTCATTTTCGCCAGAATTTGAGTTACAATTTTTCCCCCATTTTTCCTTACCCACCCTCCCAGAATAGCAGTCCCACAGGATATCCCCTCATCTAATCTGCTTTCTCCCATCTCTTCTCCCATACCCCCTTTGACTTTGCCATTAGGGTGAGGTGAGTCTCTGAGCCCCAATGCCTGGACATCTTATGAAACATTTAATTTTAAAGCTTCGATTTTCAGATCCATTCCCTTCCTCCCTTGTCACCCACTCCCTCTGAGAAGATAAGCAATTCAGTATGTGTTGTACATGTATAGCTATGCACTTCAGCAATTTCTAAAGCAATAATTTCTTTTCAAGGTGAAGCTTTCCTGTTTGGTAATTGAATTCTTTGAGCTGAAAAGTACACAGTGGTCTGTACTTCCTAACAGGCCAAGCTATGATTTTCTATCTTTCATACAATATCAAATACCTAAAAAATTAAAACAATATTTAAGTAAGACAATGTCTTGATAAGGGGCCAATGAAGAGAAAATGGTTTTATAATCTGACAGAAGCCTAACTAAACTAATACGAATTCCTTTATTTTGCTTAGTGACCTATGAGCAGTTGTGAATAATGTTGGCTTGATATACACATATACTTGAAAGCAATGTGGCCCAGTTGGAGGTGCAAACATCCTAGTGGCCCATGATCACAAAATATATCAGAGGCAGAAAGGCACTCACAGATCATCTAGTAATCATGGCCAGGAAAGAATGCTATATTGGGAGTCCAAGGTTCCACAAACATTTCTTGGCTCTAATACATGATACCTGTGTCCCTTAACCTTTGGAGGCCTCAGTTTCCTCAGCTTTCAGATGGGGGCACTGGACCAAATGGTTGCTAACATCCCCTCCCACTCTGGAGCCATGACTCTGTCATCTCTCCACCATTCATTTTTAATGCTACAATTATATGATAGAATACCAAAAATCATTACTACCTCGTAAGTATTTCACTCCTTTAAAATGCTCACAGAGGAAAACTAAACAAGGACAGAATCTATCCTCAAACAGGTGCTATGTTCTGCAGCCCTCTTTTGGGGTATCTTCCTCTAAAATGGGCAGTTAGCTGCCTAGCCCATCTTACACTGAATTCTTTAAAGCAGAGTTGTACTGGGAAAGAGCGTTCCATGTGGATCATGTAACTATTTTGGTCTTTCTAAAGGATGGATCATAGCTTTGCAGAGATGCCCCTTACCCCCAACCTCTCCCCTCCCCTTAAACAGCTCACAGATGCTGCTCTCTGGCTCTGCACCCCACAGACACATCCAGCCAAAAAAGCCTAACTGTCAAGAGAGATCCATGCTATGGACCCATATGGGAAAAGCACAAGAAGTGTACAAAGTCTATCTTATTGTATATACAAGCTTCCACTTCTTTACAATTCTGGAGAAGTACAACTGTGTGTTCTGCTGTAATCTCCATCACCTCAGATTCACACATCAGGCTCCTGTCATGACTTTCCCAACAAAGGAAGTTCCATATTGCCGACAGTATCAAGTAGAAAAATATATCACACTCCTTGTGGGTGGACCTCAAAATGGGAAGGCCTTTTTGCCATCTGCTATAATCAAGTTCTGAACTGGTTATAGCTTCTTATAAAAGGGACTAAGGGGGTAGTTAGTCTAGCCACTTATCAACAGCCGCAGAAAGCCAACCCCTAGGCAATCAATATTTGTTAAAAACTAAACAATAGCAGGCCCTTTTCCATCATTCCAGCCATTCTAAGTTCTGGCTTCAACAAAAGGAAAGACTAGATTAGGAACTATTAAGATTACACTGAATACTTAGCATACCTGTGGTGCTGTAACCTTGGCTGTCAGACACCCGGCCTGGATGTCAATTAACCATGCGTATTCTAAAGAATCACTTCCCAGAGGGAGACCTTCTGCAGAAAACATGGCATGTGCACGGAGCTGCAGACCTGACAGGCTGATGTGGCCTTCTCTGAGCACTTCATCCACAGGAGGCCGCTGCTGGTAACAACAGGGAGATTACAATGAGCACTGAGAGACCATACATATCAGTACAACTTAAAACTACCAAAAGAGACATGTAATAAAACTGTACTTTCTGGAATGGCCCCTGAACCTGAAAGGGTTAGTCAGGAGAGAAGCAAATTTCTTGATGGTCAGTAACCCGAGTAGCCATTAATAAACCAACAGGACTCAACAAAAACACCACTGAAAACTTAATCTTTTGTTTTTATATTACCTTCATTTCCAAACACACATCCAAACTTACAGATAATATGCCAATGAGATGGAAGACTAGACATTTTCTCAGATCTCCATGATGTTTCAGAACTCCCCAAAATAAGAATTATGCCCAAGAAGTAAACTAATTGCAATTGTTTCCACTGGCTAAAACACCACCAGTTCTAGAGGTAAGACTATGTTAAATTAAAAGCAGAGAAGTCTAATCCCTAATCCCTGGCCCACTCATTCAACAGCTCTTCCCATCCCTAGACAATGCTGTAAAAATAGACTCATGGATTTATGCTCTGAGATTCACTCAGAAAGGCTCATGTTGCTGTTGAAGTTTCTGCCAGCAGCACCTCCACTCCTGACCTCATCCCACTATTCTGTGGCCACAAGCAAGAAAGCTCAACTCCACCCCTCCTCTCCAATATCGACATTCTTTACAGGAGGTGGAGGTACAGGAAAGAAGCTTGCTTCGCCTAGGAAGGCAATGTTTTCTTGCACTGAAAGCATACACAGCCAGAGATCTAAAGAACAGAAGGAATAAGGCAGCTGGGGACCACCAGGCCATAAGGAAGGATTTGCATCAGCTCAGGTCACTTCTGTACCCCTCAAAGTCACTTGAAGGTGAAGACCATAGCCAGTTAAAAGTGAAGAGGCTGAGAGAGCTGTGACATTGAACCATCAGGGGATCTGACATAAAAAGGAAGGAGTCAAGGAGTAAGCAACAGGGGAACATAAGGAAAAGATGCAGAAATTATCAAAGATGACAGAAAGAAGAAAAATGAGTTAAGAAATTTGTTAAACTGAACAGGTAAGACATTAATAACAGAAAGGAAGATGGTCTCTAGATCATCTAAATGAGTCCAGACATCTCTGAATAAATATTACAAAACAAAGGAAGATGAATTAACACTTTATAAAGCACAAGACTATTGCACTAGAGTGTATCTGAGGGAAGTCAAATATGAGTGAAACATCTTAAAACCACATGAATATTGGTTGAAAGGAATGGGGATGTGTAGTGGGGGAAAAGAAGATTCCAGAGTTAACATGAAAGTACTCAAATAGGTAGGATGGAGAAGACAGGCTATACTTGTTCTCTCTAGTTCCAAAAAGGCCAACTTAACTCCTTCACACCTGTTTTTCAGCTTTCTCTGTAGAGAAAGCTGGAGGGTAGGAACCATATTCCCAATACTGAGCACAGGACCAGAGATAACATAGGTACTTAATAAATACTGACTTGGGGGGCAGTTAGATGGCAAAGTGAATAGAGAGCACTGGCCCTGGAATCAGTAGGACCTGAGTTCAAATCTGAACACAGACACTTAACATTTACTAGTTGTGTGACCTTGGGCAAGTCACTTAACCCCAATTGTCCTACCTTCCCCCCTCCAAAAAGATACACACCCACGCACATAAATTTAAAAAAGTAAATTAAAATAAATACTGACTCAGTGATGTCAGGAAAATCTTCTTAAAAACTAGGTGTCCAAAAGTTGTCTGGGTTGCCTTAGAGACGTGGTAATTTAGCCCTCTGTAGGTGGTGGGGAAATCACCCTCATTAGTTCTTTGGCAATTCTTTCCACTTAACCTGACTGAGCTGTGCACTTTCCTGTGTATTCCTTTCTTGGTTCTGCTTACTTCAAACTATTAGTTCATGTAAGGCCTGAATTCTTCATTCTCATCCTTTTTTATGGCATAGTAATATTCCATTTGATTAAGGTGGTCTCTATGGTCTCTTTCAGATCCAAATAAATAAATGATTCTACAGTCCTCTGTACTGAAGCTTCACGAGCTACAACTAAATGATTAAGCCAAGGCAGAAGCAAAGATGCATAAATAGGCCTCATGGGGTTTGGTTGTGGGGCTTTCTTCCTCTAGATTTACTAAATGTTTTCCAAAGAGCTATACATTTATTCTTTTTTTTTTTGGCTTTTTGGAGGGCAATCAGGGTTAAGTGGCTTGCCCAAGGTCACATGGCTAGTTTTTGTGTTAAGTGTCTGAGGCTGGATTTGAACTCAGGTCCTCCTGACTCCAGGGCCAGTGCTCTATTCACTGTGCCACCTGGCCACCCCCAAGCTATACATTTATTAAGATGGATATGCCTATGTGCCAAGAACTAGTTTGGTGTTTGAGACAGAAACACAATAAATGAAATAGTCCCTGTTTACTAGAAATGTACATCTGGATGAATGAATAAACAAGAACACATAAAGTGTGAAGAGAATGAGCACAAGGAAGGACCATGGAGCTAAATATAAGGTAGTTTGAAGTGAGAGTGTTAGCAGTCGAGGGGCTCTGGAAAGATTTCAACAAGGAGGTAGCGCTGAAGCCTGAGCAAAGAAAAGAATCCTCTGCAGTGGACGTGAGGAGTGTGTACCAGGCATGGCAGTGGCCAGTGCAAAGGCACAGAGACAGGAGGTGGAGGGCCAAGTGACCAGAAGAATGGCGGTCCCTTCTGTAGAATGAGGACTTCTAGAAGAGGGGTGAATCTAGGCAGAAAGATACTGAGTTCAGTTTTGAATATGCTGAGTTGGACATTCTCTAGAACATTCCATCTGGCACATCTAAGAGATCACCAGTTAGGCAAAAATAAGAGTTCTGGGGAGAGACCGCTGCTGGGTGTCTAGCACTGGTAGCAATCAGCATAGGTAAGTGATTAAATCCGATGAGGTCACGATAGGAGAAAAGCCAAGACAGCAGAGAAGCCCAGATATTTGGGGGATACCCAAAGGACTTGGATCATGGAGGCATTCAATGTGCTCTTCAGCACAGCAGACTGAGGAGCTGACAGGTGTTTAGAGAAGGGTACTTCCATCAAAGTCTGGGGAAGAGAGAATACAGAGAAGAAAAGGGTAATCAACAGTTTCAAATACTGCAGACAGGTGAAGAAAGAAGAGACTGAGAAGACTGTAAACTTGGTAATTAAGAGAACCTTTGTAACTTTACAGAGAGTAGTTTGAGCCAGGTGGTGAGGTCAGGAGCCAGACTGAAAAGGGTTGAAGGGGGAGGCACTGAGAGCAGACAGGAAGCTTTCCCCTAATAGTGACAATGAGTTCAGTGTGTCTTTCAGGATTCCAAGGACCTAGTCACCTACTCCAGGCCTTCAGGAGGAATTTTCTCTCCTACATCTTTCTCCAAGGTTCTTTGATTCTCAATTCCAAAAGAAAGGAAACAGGAGGATTCCCCACCATCTTCCCATGTAAAACAACTACAATGGTTCATCTAATTATTCAGTTATGATTTATGCATCATTTAACAAAGATTACCATAACATTTCTTTAAGAACTGTTTTTTCCAACATATAGTTAATTCTCGCTTTTTCACACCATAGAAATAAACTGAGGATCAGGGCTACAGATAATCTCTAAAAAGATCCCAAACCTATGTTTATGTATGTTATGTATATGTATATGTGGTTATAATTTTTCTGGAATTCAATTTTTTTATGTTTTATTTAATCTGATCTTAAAATGAATTTGATTTCCAGAAAACACACCAACTAATGTTGGTAGCAGTGTGTTCCAATATAGTGCTTCGAATAAAAAAAAAGGAAGCCTAGGGTAAGATCATTTCTTCAAGTACAATCTAAGCAGCAAATGAATGAATGGACAATATCGACTACCTAATGAGGTTGGTTGTTATTCAGAAACCAGCTCAAAAATCAGCAAATAAATCTTTGAAGAATACTACAAAAATATCTTCTCTAAGTACACTATATAATCATCCAAAAATTAGCACAACTACCTATATGGAGATAGTCAGTTCCAGTCACCATTCAAAAGTAGCTAATATGTTAATGTTCTGCCTTTCATCAGGATTAGAATTTATAAAGCATTACTTCATAGTGCTAACTCACATGACTTTCATTGACAGAAAAAATGTTATTCATCTAACTCTTTAAAATGAAGGAAAAGAAAAAAAGACAGAATTTTAGTGGATTCAGGAGCAACAATGAAAATGACCCCTGATAAAAAAGTCACGATCTGGTAGAAGGGGAACTAGAGACCTATCTAGAACATTCAGGCTCCTTGTCACTCTCTGCATTTCATTTTTCTCATTTATAAATTGGTAGAATACAATTTGCCTCAAAAAACTGTTGCAAGGAAGGCACCTCTTAAAGTTTAACACATCACATATATGTGAATTACTGAAAAACATCATTATTTACAGATTCACTCTATCATACAGAAATGCATCTCTTTTTTTTTTTTTTTGCTTTTTGGAGGGCAATTGGGGTTAAGTGACTTGCCCAAGGTCACACAGCTAGTTTTGTGTGTGTGTGGGGTCTGAGGCCAGATTTGAACTCAGGTACTCCTGACTCCAGAGCCAGTGCTCTATTCACTGTGCCACCTAGCCGCCCCTAATGCATCTCTTTTTAAGAGTTATCATTCAATAGGTTAAATGCATTTGATTGAGAGATCATATTATTAGTACAGCCATACACAGTCTATCACATCGCATCACAAAGACTCTAAAAACACCAGCTGATAAGTCAATAGACTTTTTGGCTGTCCCCACTCCCATTTCACATTACCTGATAGTTATCATTCACAAATACATTTAGTGGGGACAAAACAAGTTGCAGCATGGTTTCTCTAAATCCTTTTTTCATTTCAAAACATAATCTTTCCAAGAAAGCTGTTGGACATTCAGGACCATCAGTGTTTCCATGCTAAAAGATAAACAAAGTGCCATAATCAGAACAGATACATGATTGGAAATACAAACTCGTGCATCTGAAAATCATGGTACTACTATTTCTGTAGCCAAATAAAGAAAAAAAACCGGTACTATTATGTAAATACTATAAAAATGGAGTTTATCTGTGTTTCCCTGAGGTCAGCAATAACTACTCTGCAAACCAAGGGGGAATTAAACTTACTAAGCAATGCTGACCTCATGGAGCTAAATTTCCATACACAGTCTCACCCTGCTTCCTGGCATTGAGGCACCACGGCACACACCTGTCCTCTGAGGGCCTGGGGGCCTCCCTGCCCGGCCCTAGACCATGAGCCACCTGGGGGCCTCCCTGCCCGGCCCTAGACCATGAGCCAATCCTGCAAATCCTAAGACAAGCCCTAGTACCAAGTGGGCTGCCATGGAACAGAAATTCTAAAGAAATCCTGTTCCCAACTCAGCCTCTAGAGGCCCTCGGGGACCTGCAGAGAACAAGTGAGTTGTTCAGGGCTTACCTTGGTTCTGGGGTTTAAAATTAAATCTGGGATTACAGGATTTGAAGCTACAGGTCATCTAATCTGACCACTTCATTTTACAGATGAACAAAGGCCAGGAAAATTCTAGGATCTGAAATATACTAAATACTAAGATAAAATGTTCCACAGTCTCCCAGGGACAAAATAAAGCAGAAATACTGGAATGTACATAAAAACTCCTACTAAATTAAAAAACTATTAATGCTTCAGAAGTAATGCTTCTCCCCTTTTAACTCCTAAACAGTTATTTTCTTTCTAATTCTTTTATGATTTTTATCAATCTATATCTTACACAGAAGCTCTTTATTTGTTTAATTTTCCCCATTAGACTATGAAGTTCTGAAAAGATGGGAATGACATCTCATTAATCTTATCTTTGTGCCCCCCCCCCATACTCTACACAATCCTTAGCACACAGTAAAGCAATATACACCAAAAAGAAAACATATACCCACTACAGAGAAAAATCATTGACTCAGTTTACCAAAATAAAACTTTTGAACAGATACATGAAGAACTGGGGGTGGGGGGTAATGATCCATAGTTTAAGAAGCACGGAAGGGATCATAAATGGAAAAAGTTCAGAATACACCCTGGAAACAGTGCCATGTCATGTGACTTACAACAGGAAGGCGCCCATGAACCTTGTACAAGTTCACAAGCACCGTGATATCCCAAGGACGCAAGGTAAGGGGATGGACTGGCTTGGCTGATGCCTCACTGTCTTTTTTGTCATGTTCCATTCCAACAGCGGTCCATCCAGAACTGGAGGAGGTGGAGAGAGATAAGACAGGGCTGGAAACAACTTCCTCAAAGTCCATATACATGTCATCTTCTCCAAAGTAATTCTCCTGTGGAAATGGAAGAAGAGAAATACAACTCTGGTTGTCTGACATTTCCAGTGATGGAGCTGAATGACAGAACACATCAGCTGCTTTTTGTTCTGAGTCCATTTTTAAATTTGTAGCCAATAAACAATAGATACTGGAAGATCTTTTCTTTACTCCCTTTAGTTGAGCGACTATAAAGAAATAGCATGCTATAAAAAAATGTAAGAAAACCAATCTGTTTTCTTATATTTGCAGCAGATAACTTTAATGTATATGTAAGTTCATTCTCACGGTTTTCTAAAGATGAGAAAGTAATAAGCACATATAGGTGTGTGTGTGTGTGTGTGTGTGTGTGTGTGTGTGTACATAATACACACTTAATCATGATACTCCCTTAATCATCCTTTTTGGGTAATATA
Organism: Gymnobelideus leadbeateri; assembly: GCA_011680675.1. Lineage (NCBI taxonomy): Eukaryota > Metazoa > Chordata > Mammalia > Diprotodontia > Petauridae > Gymnobelideus > Gymnobelideus leadbeateri. The sequence goes on from WOXC01002527.1 coordinate 43,275, forward strand.
CTTTTTTTTTCTGTTCTTTTGGTGCATTTCCCTACCCAAAGAAGCACTTATTTGTCAAAAAAAAAATAATTGCCCAAATTCTATATAATTTCTAATTTTAATATGCTTTATAGGAACTCATAATAAATAACTGATGTGAAAGAAAAATGTTTTAAAATTATTTGACCAAAAGTACCTTTAAATTCCATGTCTTCATGAGTTTTTCTTAGAAGTGCTATATGATTTCAATTGCAAAATTAATTACCAAGTATTCCAAAATACTTTTGAGACATACTCTATTATAGCTATAGAGTATCACAAGTTCATAATGATAAATCATTTTTATTATTCAACCAGTCTCTACTAAATTATCTAACATAAAAATAGCTTGCGCCAAACTCCTATGGGACCGGTGAATGGCTAACACCACAAAGGGCATTTTTAGTCTTTCTATATGTATCAATTAAATATTCTTAAAAATAACTTTTCAAAATCAGCAAGTGTTATAAGTAATCTATTCACTGCTTTCTCCTTAAATTTGCAAACAAAATGTACTTTTAAAATGAGAGCTCCTTAAATAAACAAGTTTACCAATAAATTCTAGAATTACAGTAGAAATTCCCTTTGAAACCATTGGTTAGAAAATAGTAAGAATCCAGTGAGTTTTTTCTATACATCATCAAGGAAGGTTAAGTACTTGAAGGACCCAATCTTCTACATCTTATGGTAATTTCTTTCATGGCAAATTCACAAAATATAAAATGTTAGGAGTGAAGCTCTAAGGCTGGGGTGGGGAACCTGCAGCCTTTACCAGGTTCCCCACCCCTGCTCTAAGGAATTAGACTTCACATACACAAACATACCAGCTACCAAATGCAACAGGAAGATAAAAATTATCTTGTTACTTATACTAGTTCTAAATTGCATGCTGGTCTTGCTTCAAAATAAATCTCCAAATTAGTCCTCTAAGAATCATTCCCTTACAGAGACTGAAAATGTTTTCATTTACTACTTACCGTTTTTATAGTGGACAATCTGTAAGTTTCAGTTCATCTGAGTCCTCTAAACTGCTGAGTTCCTCAAGATGCTAAAGGCAGTGTAATAGCTTGAAAGCTGGCCTCCAAGCCTGGGAGATCTGTGTTCAAGTTCTTTCTCTGACACATATGGGGCAAACTGGCTAACCACTCCATGCTCCAAGCTGTACCCTAAGACTCTACGTAACTCACAAGGAGTTCATGTGTGTAGTTAGAGACAAATCAGAGGTCTGGTCTCTGTCTCTATCCCAAAGAGGTGTGCCTTATTCCCCCACTGCCTGGTAAGGGGTTAACATTGGTGTGTTTGTACCTCTCTACTGCTCCCTCTTCACTGCTCTGGACAGGATCATGTACTTGTCTAAAGTATCCAGGGACGCTGAGGGAGTCTATCCACGCTGTGCCCATAAAGGGAAAAGAGATCATCAACAAAAGGTGAAGCTAGAGACCAGCAGTAACTGGTGTCCCCGAGAAGTGAGAATAAAAACTTCTTACTCCTTGCCCAATCTATTTATTTATTTATTTGCTTACTTACTTACTTTTTGGAGAGCAACTGGAATTAAGTTACTTAAGGTCACATGGCTCCCTGCCCAGTTTAAACATTAAAAATGCCAAATTAAAAGTCTGGCACTTGTGTAAGTGCTCTCGGTTCTTCTATAATTAAAAAGCTTGTGCTAAAATGACTTTTTAAAGCAAAGGCATTCATGGCTTGACAACAGGTTCAGCTGGTCCCTACTAAAACATCCTCCCACCACTCTGGGTAAGTTTCATAGGGGTCTGTTGCCTTGGACACCACAAGGCAAAAAACACCTTTGAGAGAAAACATTTTCATTAAATCTACTTACAAGTCTTGCCAAAACATACTATAAATTATTGAAAAAAAAAACAAAAACCTAAGCTTATAATTTTTAAGTGGTCAGGGAATGGAGAGCAACTGCTTTCAACTTTTGATAACATTTTAAATACTTCACCTACACTGTGAAAAAACATCTTCCTCCAACCATACCTTTATAGACAGAAAGGCATTCAACAGAGGTCCATAGAGGGTGATCTGAGAATCTGGAGACAGCTCCATCTCTACATGAAGCCTGTCAGGCGGCAATTCTGATGGATCAATGGGAGGGCGTGAAGAGGTAGTGGGAGAAGAAGCGATTCTGTCTGATGCCTTCTGAGATGGCCTCAGCACAGATAACATGGTTTCTTCCATTTCTGACACTTTAGAACAAATAAAAAGTTAATTTGGACAACAAAAAAAACCTGAAGACTTCATCAAAAGAGTAACTGAAAATACAAAAAACAAGTCATTTTGTAACTAAGGTGGCAACTAAATCAGCTGCCATTTCTAGAGACAGTAAATCAGTGTAAAAAAAAAAAAAAGAACTAAGGGAGCTCACTGCAATACTTTAATTGACTATTCAGAAAGTTCTCAAAGATATCAGTCAGTCTTAGAAAGTGAGGAACAATATACCTGTACACAAACCATGGCCAATAAATATCAGGAGGAGTCCCTGACCAGGCAACATTTATCACAAAAGGCTATTCAAATACATTATTAATGTTACCACATATGTCAAAGTCAAGGACTTCTGATTTGCTCACAACAAACAAAATAATAACTTAAATTTACCCATTTAACTATTTCAAGGTACAATTTTGGGAATAAACTTCAGAACACATTTAATTGCAAACAGTATCATAATGTCCTAAAAGAACTGCTTTATGTCCCTAAGGAAATTTCTTTTTTCCCCCAATTTATTTATTTTTATGATATATTACTTTATTAGAAACAATAGGAAGACTATAAGCATTTCATCAGAGGCATAAATTGGCCCCAATCCTTGATAAAATGTCTATTTTTCTGTAACCTGGGAGGTAAATGTTAAATCAAACCTAAGCAAGTGGTTAGAAAACAGACCATGGGGTAAGCAAATACAATGATTTGATTAGGGTGACTATTTTCCCAAAAATTAAATTCTGAGTACGTGTGTATATGTATGTATACATACATATATACATATATACATTTCTATTCCCTTCAACTATTCTCATACTGAGAAAAGTTTCATAAGTTAAAATTATCCTTTTTCCACGTAGGAATAGAAGTAGTTCAAATTTGATAAGTTCCTTATGATTTCTTTTCCCTGTTTACCTTCTCAAGCTTCTTTTGCTTCTTGTATCTGAATGTCAAATTTTCTATTCAACTTTGGTTTTTTCATCAAGAATGCTTGAAAGTCCTCTATTACACTGAATGACCATATTTTCCCCTGAAACATGATATTTAGTTTTGCTGGGTAGGTGATTCTTGATTTTAATCCCAGCTCCTTTGCCCTCAGGAATATCATATTCCATGCCCTTCAATCCCACATTGTAAAAGCTGCCAGATCCTGTGTTATCCTGATTGTTTTTCCATGGTATTCAAATTGTTTCTTCCTGGATGCTTGTAATATTCTTTCCTTGATCTGGGAATTCTGGAACCTGGCTACAATATTCCTAGGAGTTTTCCTTTTGGGATCCTTTTCAGGAGGTGATTGGTGGATTGTTTCAACCTCTATTTCCCCCTCTGGGTCTAAAACATCAGGGCAATTTTCCTTGAGAATTTCTTGAAGGATGATTTCTAGGTTCTTTTTTTGATCATGGCTTTCAGGTAGACCAAAAAAAATTTTTTTTTCAAACGCTTTTTTATTAACTTCTGGTTTACACCATTCATTTCCAACAGATTTTGAGTTACAGTTTTTTCCCCATTTTATCCCTACCCCCCATCCCAGAATACCAGTCCCACAGGATATCCCCTCACCCCTTCTACTCTCCCCCATACCCTCTTTGACTTTTTAAGTAGGGCAAGGTGAATCTCTGTGCCCCAATGACTGTATATCTTATTTCCCAAGTATATGTAAAACAGTATTAATAATAGTATTTATAAATTTTTAAACATTTGATTTTAAAACTTTGAATTCCAGATTCATTCCCTTCCTCCCTATGTTGTACATGTGTAGCTATGCAAAACATTACCATAGTAGATATATTGTAAAAGACTATATTTCCCTCCCTCCTATCCCACCTCCCACTTGGTCTATTCCCTACTTTGATCCTGTCCCTTTTCAAAAGTGTGTGCTTCCAACTTCCCTCTCCTCCTTCCCTCCTGCCCTCCTTTCCATCATCCCCCTTCTCATCCCCTTCCACCCTACTCTCCTGTAGGGTAAGATACCCTATTTAGTATGTATGTCATTCTCTCCCTGAACCAAATTCAATGAGAATAAGGTTTTGCCTTTTTGCCTTCCTGTTCTTCCCCTCCCTTGTAACCATTTTTCCTTGCCTCTTCTACATGAGATAGTTTACACCATTCTGTCTCTCCCCATCTTCCTCTCATTATATTCCTCTCTTACCTCTTAATTTCACCTTTTAAGTATCATCCCTTCCTATTAAATTCGACTTGTGCCCTCTATCTATGTATATCTGTAAACATATATACACACATTCATATATGTATTCATATGCCCATATAACCTTCTTCAACTATTTTCATACTGGGAAAGGTTTCATCAGTCACAGTTACTGTTTTTCCATGTAGGAATGTAAATAGTTCAACTTTGATTAAGTTCCTTTTGATTTCTTTTCCCTGTTTACCTTCTCAAGCATCTCTTGCTTCTTGGATCTGAAAGTCAAATTTTCTATTCAACTCTGGTTTTTTCATCAAGAATGCTTGAAAGTCCTCCATTCCACTGAATGACCATATTTTCCCCTGAAACATGATACTCAGGGCATTTTTCCTTGAGAATTTCTTGGAGGATGATTTCTAGGTTTTTTTCTTTGATCATGGTTTTCAGGTAGTCCAATAATTTTTTAATTATCTCTCCTGGATCTAGTTTCCAGGTCAGTGGTTTTTCCCATGAGATATTTCACATTGCCTTCTATTCTTTCATTTCTTTGGATCTGCTTAACAGCATCTTGATTTCTCACTAGCTTCCATTTACTCCAGTATAACTCTGAAGGAATGATTCTCCTCAGTGAGCTTTTGAGATTCTTTTTCCATCTGGCAAATTCAGCTTTTTAAGGCATTCTTCTCCTCATTGCCTTTTTGAGCCTCTTTTGCCATTTGAGTTAGTCTATTTTTTAAGGTGTTCTTTTCCTCAGTCAGACTGTTGACTCTCATTTCATACTTTTCTTGCATCTTTCTCATTTCTCTTCCCAATTTTTCCTCCACTCCTCTTATCTGCTTCTTAAGGTCCTCTATGGCCTGTAACCAGCTCATATTTTCATTTGGGGCTTTTGGTGCAGGACTTCTGACCTCCCAGTCCTCTTCCTGTTCCCTGCTTCGGTCCTCTTTGCCCCCAAAACAGGAGTCTAATGTTGAATTTTTCTGTTTATTTTGTTTCCTTTGCCTAGGCATGTTGCCACTCAATTACTTGACTTTTGGGCTTACTGCCACAGTAGGACTCTGCCATCAGCCAGGGGAGCTTCCGTCCCAAATGCTGGGGTTTTCTCAGTTGCCAAAGGTATTAGTTGGGTGCCCTCTCTGATGCCTCCACACACTTTGACAAGCTGGTCACACACCCCAAGACTTCCACCCCAGACCGCAATCCAGATCCAAGAAGTTTAAAGCAAGAGCAATTACCCCCCCACACACACCAGACTGGTCGCTGGATCCCCCTACAGTCTGTAGGCCAGGAGCTGAAGCTGCAACTAAAGCTGCAAGATGGCAGGCTGTGCTGTGTGGCTACTCAGCAGCTTCTCACCCCCAGGGGAAAGAGGCCGACACTCTGCGTCTTTGGGCCAACCAGTCCCAAAGTCCATAGGACACTAACCTCTCACTTTGTCCTAGTCATCTATGTGTTGATAATTCTGGAAACGCCACTGCTGCTGGTGTTCTGGGGTCCCTCCAGCCGGCTGCTGCTCTGGTGGCCCTGGGGCTAAAACCTCCAACTCACGACTCATGACTGGTCCTGGGCTCGGCTGCTCCCTGCCGGGCTGCCAGGCTGTCCTCAGCGGGAGGTTAGCTTCTCTGTGTTATTTGTGGGTTCTGGAGCTCCAGATTTTGTTCAGAGTCCCCTTTTACATAAGTTTGGAAGTGGTGGGAGCAGGAGCTGTGTGGAAATGCTGTTACTACTCCATTATCTTGACTCTACCCCCCAATAATTTTTAAATTGTCTCTCCTGGACCTAATTTCCAGGTCAGTAGTTTTTCCAATGAGATATTTCACACTGTCTTCTGCTTTTTCATTTGTTTGGATCTGTTTAATAGTATCTTGATTTCTCATAAAGTCATTAGCTTCCATTTGCTCCAATCTAATTCTTCAGTGAGCATTTGAGATTCTTTTTCCATCTGGTAAATTCAGCTTTTTTTTTTGCTTTTTGGAAGGCAATTGGGGTTAAGTAACTTGCCCAAGGTCACATGGCTAGGTTTTTGTTTGTCTGTGTTAAGTGTCTGAGGCTGGATCCGAACCCAGGTCCTTCTGACTCCAGGGCCGGCTCTCTACTCACTGCACCACTTAGCTGCCCCTAAATTCAGCTTTTTAAGGCATTCTTCTCCTTATTGCCTTTTTGAGCCTCTTTTGCCATCTGAGTTAGTCTATTTTTAAGGTTTGTTTTTTTTTTCCAGTCAGGTTGTTGCTTCTCATTTCATAATTTTCTTGTGTTGTTCTCATTTCTCTTCCAAATTTTTCCTCCACTTCTCTTATTTGAATTTCAAAATCCTTTTTAAACTCTTCTATGGCCTGTAACCAGCTCATATTTTCCTTGGAAGCTTTTGGTGCAGGAGTTTTAACTTCACTGTCTTCCTCCTTTTCCATGCTTTGATCCTTTTTGTCCCCAAAATTGGAGTGTAAAATTGGGTTACTCTGTTTGATTTGCTTCCCTTGTTTGCTCATGCTGCCACTCAATTACTTGACTTTTAGGCTTTTTGCCACAGTAGAACTCTGCTACCAGAAACAGGAGCTTTATCCCAAATGCTGGGGTTTTCACAGCTGCCAAAGGTATTAGCTGGGTGTCCTTCACACAGTCTGGGAAGCTGGTCACGCACCCCAGGAGCTCCACCTCCACCCTAGACTGCAATCCAGATCCAAGCAGGTTAAAGCGAGAGCAACTGATTACCCCTTAGAGTGGTCGCTTGGTCCCCCTACAATCCGTAGACCAGGTGCTGAAGCTGCCAAGTGGCTACATGGCCGAGGCGCCTCAGCCTCTTCTCACCAGGGTCAAAGGCCAGATCGCACTCCAAATTCCAAGGTCCCAAAGTCCACACTACACTGATCTCTCACTTTTTCCTCAGCATCTACGGGTTGATAATTCTGGAGACCACCCCAGCTGCTGGTGATTCGAAGTCCCTCTAGCCAGTGGCTGGTCAGGCTGCTCTGGGGCTAAAACCTCTAGCTACAACGGGGCTGGGCTTGGCTCCCAGAGCACTGCACTGTCTGTTTGCTGCCGACCTGCCAGGCTGTCCTCAGCAGGAGGTTAGCTTCTCTGTGTCATTTTGTGGGTTCTGTAGCTCCAAAGTTTGTCTAAAGTCATTTTTTATATGAATTGGGGAAGGTGAGAGCCAGAGTTGCAAGGAAGTCCCATTTCTATTCCACCATCTTGACTCCACCCCCCTATTTTTAGTTTTCAACATTCACTTCCATAAATTTTAAATTTTCTTCCCCTCCTTCACCAAGACAACTTGCATTCTGATATGGGCTCTACACATACATTCCTATTAAACATATTGTCATATTAGTCATGTTGTATAGAAGAATTATAACAAATGGGAAAAACCATGAGAAAGAAAAAAATAAAACAAAACAAAAAAAAGAAAAGTCTCGCTTTGTTCTGCATTCTGATTCCATAGTTCTTTCTCTGGATGTGGATGGCATTTTCCATCATGAGTCTTTTGGCAATGTTTTAGGTCCTTGCATTGCTGAGAAGGGCTAAATCTATCAAAATCCAACCTTGCACACTGTGGCTGTTTCTGTGAACAATGTTCTCCCAGTTCTACTCACTTCACTCAGAATCAGTTCATATAAGTCTTTCCAGGATTTTCTGAAATCCAACTAAGGCAAGTATTTTACATGTGAGGCAACTGTTTTACAAGTAAAGAGTACCCACAAAAATCTGATGGGATATGAAGTTTAGGGTGTAGATGTAAGTAGGAGTACCTTGCCTGTCACATGTGCTAAATAAATGTATGTTGTATTGAACAGGAATAATCAACACTCTCCAGTATGTATTTCATTAAAAATTTTAGACCTAGCATCTCTAAGAAAGTTACAAACCTCTACGTGATTTATGAAAAAATTCTTCTAAAGTGATAATGGATTCTGCAATACAATTTATAATCGCAACAAAATCCTTTGCAAAGATTTTATCCTTATTTTAAGCAACAGGAGCATAAACATTTTCTCTTGGTTCATATTTATACTGGGACCCTGATAGAGCTCTACCCAAAGGCTCTTTCCTATTCTCTCTCCCACTCTCTCACTAGTGATCTTAGCAGCTCTACCCAGATTATTCCCAAATGAAGACTCCAGTCCCACCTCTCCATATGCTTATGGGACATTTCAAGCCATTTTGAGCCTGCAGGCAGCTCAAAACTCAATTATAGACGGAGAGTTCATTCTACTTCCACTCAAAACTCACCCGTGCTTCTTCTGTTCAGGGTGCCACAATACTTCCAGTTATCCATATTTGCAAACTCGGAATTATCCTCAACTCCTTCCTGTTCCTGACCCTGTACTTCTACTTCTATCTGAACCAACTCCTCCTTCTATTTATTCACAGACATGGTCCTAATCAACTCTTGCAAATAATATTACAATACAAATGTTTCTCCTCCTCAACCCTGGCCCCACTCCAATTCCATCCTTCACAAAGCTGCCAAAGTCCAGATCTGACCACATCACTCTGCCACTCTATTTAACAAAACTCTCTATGGCTCCCTACTGCCTACAGGATTAAACAGAAGCTCTTCTGGGTAGCTTTTAAAATCTTTCACTTACTGGTCTGAACTTCCCTTTCCAATCTCATGAACTATCACACTCCTCCTTTCCCACACACTAGCATCTAGGCACATCAACCCTCTTGTTGGTCTTTATGTAGAAAACACTATCCCAATTCTAAACCTCTGCACTGACAGTGTCCCATGGGGATGGCACTGCTGTCCCACTTCCTCCCCCCAAAATACCTTGCTTCCTTCAAAGCCCAACTCCCAAGCCATCTTCTACATGAAGCCTTTCCTAATGCCCCACTATCAGACAGCTCCTTCCTCCAAATCTACCTTATAGCCACTTTATAAAGGGCATATACTATTTCTTTTACTTTTGTTTTTGTGTGCCCAGCATCAAGTATAGGGATGGAATAAGAACTTAATAAATGCTTGATGAGGGACTGATTACTGTCTTGTATAATTCTTTTGGCTTTTGGGAAAAAGAACCAAAAAGCATACAAAGGCTTAAGATACAGCACATGTGAAAATACTTACATGATTGCTTTAGCTGTTCATCTGCCTTCTGAGGATAAATTGGATGCCAGGTGTAGTCAATGGTGAGCATGACGCTTGGGACAGTCCAGCACTCAACCCAGCCAGCCCTGTTCAAATGACAGAAAATCATTTTCTACTTCATTAAAGTGCATGTGCTCCTCACCATCACCAGCACTCTCACTGCACTGACCTTGCCTCCAAAGACCTAAAACATTCTCAAAGACTCACTTTTCTTGGGTGACATTTCTCCATTTTGGTTTCACTGTTTTCTGGCCACTCTGACACTCAGCAGGGATACAAGAATCAGGAGTCATTTTATTTGGGTGACAATTTTTCACCAACAAGAATAACGAGTATTTACTAGGATGGCAATCTGGCAGGAATAAATGAAGATCAACATCTTCTCCCTAAATTAACATTTTAAAATTAGTTACAAGAAAAAGTCAATCTGTCATACTGAAATATGAAATTAATACAAAAACATCATAGTTCAAAAACTCCCCCACACATAAGAAAAACCATAAAAATAAATCTTCAAGATTAAAGTTCATAAAAAAATCTTCAATTTTAAAGTTCATTAAAAAAAAGCTAACATTAAAGAGATTTATCTGAAAACAACTCCTCTCTCCCTTTCCATTCATCTCAAAGCCTCCTAAGTTTTAATGACATAGCTTTGTCTTAGTTCTCCTCCTCCCTGTCTGATTCTTTTTTCAGTCTATTTTGCTAATTCATCATCCAGATTATATTTTTTAGCTACACGTATACCCCAAGGGCTCTGGCCTGGGCCCTTGTCTATGCCCCCGTCACGCTCTCTCATTTAATGATCTCATCATTTCCTATGGATCTAGATACCACATAACTCCAGGTCAGTAAATCTAATATCTATAACATCCAGTCTCTATCCTGAAGACTAGTTACACCCCAGCAATTGCCTAATCACAGTAGATGCCCCACAGGTACCTCAAAACTCACTACGTCCAACACGTAACTCATTTTCCTTCTCCCTAAACCCAACCTATGGTCTGAGATATCCACCAGCTTCCACAGCCAAACTCCTAAAAAAGATGCCTCGGCACACACACAGTTTCCCAGTTTCCTGCTCTCACTCCTTTCTCAACCTTTAGAAGTCTGACTTCCTCGTTTCTGCTGAAGGCACTACCATCCCTCGAATCACCCTGGTTTGCAAACTCAGCATTATTCTTCACTCACTGTTCCTTATCCAGTCACATCCAAACCTTTGCTAAATCTTGTCATTTCTCCCTCCATGTTCTCTCTTAACTCCATCTTCCTCTCTCTATTCACATAGTTGATACCCTTGGCTTTTCCCACCTTTTGCCTGGACTAATATGAGAACCTTCTCATTGTCTCCCGGTCTCAACTCTGTACCGTCTCCAAGCCACCAAAGTGATTTTCCAAAAGGATCAATCTGACTAGGACACTGCCTTTGTCAGTAAACTGCCTCTAGGATCAAATAGAAGCTCTTCTGTGTAGCTCTTAAAATCCAGAAAGCCCACATCCCAGCCCCAACCTCACCCCACATTAAACCCCTTCCTACACTCCACACTCTACCTAGACTGGTCTTTCTGGTCTTCATACAGGGCCCTCCATAGCCCAACTCCGAGCCTTTGAACTGGCTACCCTGTATACACAGAATACATTTCTACCTCACCTCAACCTCTTAAAAACACCTGTTCCCTTAAAAACTCTGCTTATTATGAAGCCCTTCTTGATTCCCCAGAAGCTAATGCCCACCCATGATCTACCAATAAGGAATGGAATTCAGAAGACCTCACATATACTAAGTAGTTTAATAAGAGGAAGAAGAAAATGCTGAACAATATATGACAAACAAATGATAAAAACAAGGCTAGTGCATCAGCTGCAAACTGCTACCTCGAGGAAGATAAATGGACAGGCTAAAATAACAGCAGCTCGCTTTCATAAAGCACTTGAAGGTTCACCAAGCTTTCCTGACAACCATTCAGTGAGGGAGTCAGTGCAGTAAGTTTAATACCCCATTTTATAGGGACAAAGGTTGAAGCTCAGAAGTCTCAAGCCATGGCTCAAACACAGTTTTTCTGACTCCAAGACACACTGGCACCCACTCCTGAAGCCCTATGCCAGGTGAGGCTGAACAACAGGAAGGCGAGTATTTGAAAATAAGGCTAACATTCATTTCAACTAGACAACTTAGTAGAGCTTTTCCAGTAAATTACATAATTAATCATACATACCCTTAAGGTGAATCTTGTATTGCATGTAGTTGGAACAAAGTCAGTAAAAGGCAAAGAAAAATCAAGATTTAATGTTTCCCCACAGGCTGCCAGATAAACTACAAAAGAAGAGAATTTCTTTTAAAAATTTAGTTCAATATTGTTCAATTAAAAAGCTTTCCTAATACAAATCCTCAAATAAAATTAAATGTAAAAAAGTTTAATCCAACAAAAACTGAAACAATTTTTAGACAACTTTATCAGTCATACTAAAAAATGGGGAGAAAATTTAATTTTAGTACACATGAAATAAAGATCAAGAAGAATTTTCCTTTGCAATATGATTTTAATGGGAAAAGTACTTAAATTTTACTTTTAAAAATTCTCACCATTTTCTTGTTGTTTGGTTGAACAGTCAATCCAATTGTGTTGATTCGCTGCCCAAATCATTTCAAATTGATGAAACATGACTTTAAAATTCCATGTATATGGAACAAATGAAAAAATATCAGGGGCACTATCACTTGACCAGTCTTGAATTAAATCTATAATGATTTGAAAAAGGAAACATAATTTAAGATTTAGACAAAAAAAAAAAAAGTCACACAAATAAATGAATTTTCTAGCAAAAATGAGTCTTCAGTCTTGGATATTGAGATAATTAACGTGCTGTCTAATTGTTCCCATATACTTACCTCTTTAAAACAAGCCTCCCCATATCCAGAGCACATTTTCCAGGAAGACAACTACATTTTTTTAAAATAGGGGACTTTGTTATTGGTCAAGGAAAGACTTTTAACTTTGAAATAGAATGCCTTTAATGCAGAGGTTACATAACCTCACATTACATTCCAAATGTTCTTCTCTAAGATATAACTGCTATATCTATAATGCAAATACATGTTAAAAGAATCAATAATATGACAAAATTTACTCAGAAGATTAAAAATAAATTTTAGTGTAACTTAATTTGTCTTGAGAAAGATAAAAAGTTCTATGATGTAATCAAACTACAATAATCCAAGAAAGTCAAAATAGTCGATCATCACATGAAAATAAATGATCATTTGATCACCAAATGATTTTTAAAACATCTTTATTTCGTAGTAGTAGAAAGATTGCTGGAACAGTGAATCAAAAGACATTCTGTGCTTATCCACAAGTCATGTGACTCTGAGCTTCAGTTTCCTCCTATGTAATACAGGCAAACTACTAACAGTATTTGCTGTGAGGAAAGTGCTTTGCAAACCAATTTCTATGTTATTTACTTTTCCTCAAAACAAAAAATGCAATTTCTCTTATCTCTAGATATAGAAACATAAAAAAATCTTAAACATGAGGATAAGTATTTTTCTTGATTACCATAATTAAAAAGATATTGTAGACTTAAATTTAATTCTAAATGATACAATAAGAATATAATTTTTAACTAAATTGCAATGTCCTCAGTTGTAGCTAGACCATTTTTTAGTTATGTTATTCTTTCTTTTCTTTCTTTTTTTTTTTTTTAAAGCAATTGGGGTTAAGTAACTTGCTCAAGGTTACACGGCTAGTCATTATTTATGTGTGGGTGCTCATTTTCTGAGGCCGGATTCGATCTTGGGTCATCCCAACTCCGAGGCCAGAGCTCTTACTCACTGCGCCACCTAGCCGCCCCTTATGTTATTCTTTCTTTTGATTCCTTCATCATGTTAATTCTAAACTAGCTACTTATTCCCAGAACAATTCATCACTTTTGCCTAAACACTGAATCTTTTACTCCTGAGACTTCTTACGGTATTTATTAACAATTTATCTTTGGCTCAATCTGGAGTCCCTTTGGGTTCATTTAACATAATTCAATAATGAAATAACTGCTGAAGGAATACCTGTTAAGAAGGTATTCCCTCACACCTAAGCTATAAAGTGTCTAATCTACAATTTCCTGCCATTACTTGAACATAGAAAAATCAACAACCCATAATTATATATACCAAGTGCAACCACTAGAAAGCTTTATAAAAGAAATTACTTTCTATCACCATGGCCTTTTGTGAATAAACCAGAAACAAATGTGTTAAAATATAAAAGTATGAATGACAAGACATAGACAGAGAATGGCACAATATGAGGCTGTACAGAAGATTTACCAGGTGTGGCTAGGAGCCTCACAGGATGAAGCAGCAAAGAGGGGCCCCCATCAGAACCTCTGGAGGGACCACTCACACTGATCCCTCACTTCAATAATGCAATCCTCTTACTCTTTCCTGATTCTCCCACCACTCCCCAAAGTGGCTCCTGCCAACTTCTCTTGCCCTCCAGCCTCCCATGCCAGCCCCTGAATGCCCCCTTGCTGTGCAGACTTCCCTTCCCTCACACTACACTGAGAAGAGAGGCTATTTGTTATAACCGTCTCTTCTCCCATTTTCTATATTGAAGAACCCGTTGACTTTCATCCCCTGTTCTATAAATTCTTTATTCCAGATTTTAAAGACACCATCCTTCTTTACATTCAGGCCAACCCCTTGTATTTCTGCTCCTATTTCCCCAGCAGACTGCCCAAACAATCATCCCCAATCTTCACTCTCTCTGGTTCCTTCCTTGTCTACAAATTCATCCAGCTTTCTGTGATAAATCTCTACTAGATTCAACTATCCCTTAAAACAATGGCCCTATCTCTTCTCTTTCTCAGCCAAACAACTATAAAAAGATGTTTACATTTGTTTCCTATATTTCTTCTCTTACTCTTCTAAACCCTCTGCAATCTGGCTTCCAACCTCATCAATCAACTAAAACTGCTTTCTCCAAAGTTACCAACATCTGGTGGCCTTTGTTCCGTCTTCATCCTTCTTGACCTCTGCAACATTTCACTTTGCTGACCACAACCCTCTTCTGAGTTTTTGTGATGCTGCTCATAGCTGGTTCTCCTCCATGTCAGTCTAACGATTCTGTCTCAGTGTCCTTCGCTGTATCATTATCCCCCACTCCTGCCCCAACCGAGGATGTGCCTAAAGGTTCGGCCATGGGCTTTCTTCTTTCCGGGTTTAGTTGTTATCTCTAGAAAGATGAATCCCAGCTTCATATGAGTTTCTTCTCAGTCAAGTCAGAAGCATTTATTAAGAACCTACTATGGGCAGGCACATGCAACAGTTTGGATATTGGGGGCTGGAGTGAAGAACTGAGGGTAACAGCAATGTTGCAGGCTTGAGTGTTGGGGGCAAGGAAGGGGAATAATAGTACCCTTGATGTAACAGGAAAGCTATCGCCTAATGGATATTTCAAACTGGATGTTGTATAGGTTTATTTTTAAAATGTTTGCATCAATATTCATTAGGGAAATTGGTCTGTAATTCTCTGTTTTTGTTCTCCCTCATTTAAATATCAAAACCATATTTGTGCCATAGAAGGAATTTGATAGGACTCCTCCTTTAACTTGTTTTTTCAAACAATATTTATAATATTGTAATTTACTATTCTTTAAATGTTTGATAGAATTTGCTTGTAAATCCATCTGGTCCCTGGGATTTTTTTTCTTAGGGGGCTCATTTATGGCTTCTACAATTTCTTGTTTGAAGATATGGTTATTTAAGTTTTCAATTTCGTCTTCTGTTAATCTGGACAATTTATATTTTCGTAATTATTTGTCCATTTCATTTAGATCGTTGATTTTATTAGCATATAGCTGGGCAAAATAGCTCCTAATAATTACCTTAAAATCATCTTCATTGCTTGGGAATTCATCCTTTTGATTTTTGAGAATTAAATTAGTCTTTCTCCTTTTTAAGAATTAAATTAGCCAATGGTATGTCTATGTTGCTGGTTTTTCATAAAACCAGCTACAAGTTTTACTGAAAAAATCCAATGTTTCTTTTTTAAAAAGTTTTCAATTTTATTAATCTTTCCTGTGATTTTCAGAATTTCTATTTTTGTACTTAATTGGAATTTTTAATTTGTTCTTTTTCTAATTTTTTCTTTTGGTTGCATGCTCAATTCATTGATCTGTCTGTTCTCTCTTTTACTGATGTAAGCATTTAGATATATATTTTCCCCAAAGTATTGCTTTGGCTGCATCCCACAAATTTTGCTATGTTGTATCACTGTTGGCAATATCTTTAATGAAATTACTGTTTCTATGACCCACTCATTCTTTAGTTTGCAAATTAGTTTGCAATTAATTTTTAATTTCTACTTCCAAGGTCCTTTATTGAATGCAATTTTACTGCACAACAGCACCAAAATGATGCATTCAAGATTTGTTTTTCTGTACTTTTAAGGTTTTTATGCATTAGTAGATAATGCATAAAATCATTTTACGATTATTTTTATGATCATTTACTCTGATCAGTTTTTATGAAGGTGCCAGAGCTAAAAAAAAAAAAAGTATATTCCTTCCCATTTCCATTTAATATTCTTCAGAGAGATATTTTTAACTTTTCTAAAATTCTATTAATCTCCTTAACTCCTTTCTTGTTCCTTTTGTAGTTATCTAGGTCTAAGAGGGGCAAATTAAGATCATCCTCTAGTAGAAATACCTGATTTTCTCTTGTAATTTATTCAACTTTTCCTTCAAGAATCTGAATGCACTGCATCTAGTGTGTGTGTGTGTGTGTGTGTGTGTGTGTGTGTGTGTGTATGCATGTGTATATCTATATAGATATATATCTATATCTATATAGATATAGATATATATACACACACACAGTATTAATATTAATTCACTGTCCATCTTACCTTTTAGTAAATGTAGTTTCTCTGATTATTTCTTTTAATAAGGCCTATTTTTGCTTTTAGTTTGAGATAATTGCTACTTGTCTTTTTTTGTTCAGTTGAAAAACAACAGATTTTGCTCCTGCCCTTTATTTTAACTGTGTGTATCTTTCTGCTTCAAGTGTGTTGCTTGTAAACAACATAGTATTGGATTTTCTGGTTTTTAACACATTCTGCTATTCACTTCCAGTTTACAGCTGAGGTCATCCCAATTCACATTAAGTTATTTTTCTTTTGAGATCATCTTAAAATAAAAGACTCACACTTAAGCACTCCAGGTAGACTCCTTATAACTGTCCTAATGATGATAAAGTTCTTAGGAGTTATATGTATCATCTTCCCATTTGGGAACGTAAGAGTTTAACTCTATTAAAGTTCCTGATGATATCTCAGGTTTACCTTCTTATGTTTATCTTGAGTTTGATATTTGAATGTCAAATTTTCTATTCAGCTCTGATCTTTTAATCCATAATGCTTGAAAGTCCTCTCTTTCATAAAATGTTCATTTTTCCCTCTCAAGAATCATAGTCAGGGGGCGGCTAGGTGGCGCAGTGAATAGAGCGCCGGCCCTGGAATCAGAAGGACCTGAGTTTGGAGCCGGCCTCCGACACTTAATCCATACAAACAAAAACCTAGCTGTGTAACCTTGGGCAAGTTACTTAACCCCAATTGCCCTAAAGGGGCGGCTAGGTGGCACAGTGAGTAGAGCGCCAGCCTCGGAGTTGGGATGACCCGAGATCAGATCCGGCCTCAGAAAATGAGCACCCACGCATAAATAATGACTAGCTGTGTAACCTTGAGCAAGTTACTTAACCCCAATTGCTTTTTAAAAAAAAAAAAAAAAGAATCATAGTTTTGCTAAGTAAGGTTATTCTTGATTGTAATACTAGTTCCTTTGCCTCCTGGATTATCATATTCCAAGCCCTCTGCTCTTTTAATATGTAGGTGCTAAATCTTGTGTGATACTGTTTGGCACAAAGGTATTTGAAATTCTTTCTTTCTGCCCATTTTCACTATTTTCTCCTTAACCTGGGAACTCTGGAATTTGGTAATACTATTCCTGGGAGTTTCTATTTTTGCATCTCTTCCAGGAGATGAATGGTGGTTTCTTTCAATGTCTATTTTGTCTTTTGGTTCTAAGATATCTGGGCAATTTTCTTTATAATTTCTTGAAATAAGATGTCTAAGTTCTTTTTATGATCATGGCTTTCAGGTAGTCTAAGAAGATCTCTCCTTGATCTATTTTCCAAGTTGGTTATTTTTCCTATGAGATATTTCCTATTTTCTTCTATTTTTTTTCACACTCTCAACTGTGTTTTATTGTTTCTTGATGTCTCATGAAGACATTAACCTTCCTTGAAGAACTGGAAATCCTAATTCTTATGGGGTTGTTTTCATCAGTATCTTTTGTGTCTCTTTTACTAAGCTGCTAATTTTCTTTTCATATTTTTCTTGCTTTGCTCTCATTTCTTTCCCCAATTTTCATTCTACCATTCATTTGATTTTTTAATCATTTTTGCTCTTTTTAAACTCTTCTAGGAATTCTTGTTGGGCTTCTGTCCAATTTGCTTTTTTTTTCTCTGAAGCTTTGCTTATGGATGTTTTCATTGTTGTTTTCTAAGTTTTGCTTGAACTTCCTTGTTACCATAGTAGCTCCTTTATGGTCAGGTTCTTTTTGCTGTTGTTTGCTCACTTTTCCAGCCTATTTCTTTACTCTGGACATTACATTAAGAGTTAGGCTTTGCTCAGTTCTGGGGTAAGGTGTTTGGCCTGATCTAACTTCTCTGTCCTGAAACTTTCTCAACTGGGTCAGGAAAGGTGCTTGCTCCCTCACAACACCAACTGTTTGTTACACACTGCTCTGGAACTGTGACCCAGAACTGAGAAATGGGCAATAACAGGGCTTCCAAATGGCACCTGGTCGTAGACCTAGTACTAGCATAGGACTCTCTCTTCAATCTCTTCCTGACCTGGTATTCAGTTCCTTTACCATCCCTGTGTACTGGTCACTCCCACTACTGCCATTGCTGCTCTCACCACCAAGGCCCACAACAGGTTATCACTTCTGTTTCATCATACTTCCCACCAGTCCATACCCCACTAAATGTAGAACTCTTTCTGTAATCTTAAGTTGCCCTAGGCTGGAAAAATCACTGTTATGTTTGGTTGGTTTTTCTGCTCAGCACTTAGTCTGACATGCTTTTTAATGTTGTTTAAAGGTGTGTATCATGAGAACTAGGCAAAAATGCTTACTTCACTCTCCCCTTGTGCTGCAGACTTATTAACCTCAACATACCCAAAACAGAGCTCAGTATTTTTCCCCAAAAAATCTACCCCTCTCAGAAATTTCCTTATTTCTGTCAGGGAAACCACCATGCTTCCAGGTTCACAGGTTCACAATCTCAGTATCATCTTCTACCCCTCATTCTCATTCATATTCAAATCTTGGCATTTCTACCTCCAAAATATCTCTTTTCATCTGCCTGCTTCACTCTACTCATATAGCCACCATTCTAGGTAAGACCCTCATCATTTCCTGCCTGAACTATTGCAAAAGTCTCTTTTTAGACTTTTTAGTCTTTCTGCCTCAAGAATCTTCCATCAATTCCATTCTTGTTTTTGTCAGCTAGGTGGCACAGAAGATAGAAGGCTGGACATGGAATCAAGAAGACCTGGGTTTAAATCCTGTCCCAGACATTTAATACCTATGAAACCCTGGCAAGTCACTTAGCCTATTTGTGTCAGTTTCCTCATCTGTAAAATCAGGATCATAATAACATCTACTTCCCAAGGTTGTTATGAGGATCAAATGAGAAAATATTTGTAAAGGACTTTGCAAAACTTAAAGTGCTGCATATAAATGGTAGTTATCATCATGATGATAGCCACTATTCGTCCTTCAGACGGTCAGCAAAGTGATGTTCCCAAAGTATATGCCTTACCATGTCATTCTCTTATTCAATAAATTCCAATTACCTCTAGGACAAAATGCAGCCTATTTATCATTTATCCCTTTTCAGTCATTCTTACTCTTCTTCATACATAGCCCTCTACCTCCCATCTCCTTGTCTTTACACAGGCCATCCACACTCCTATAAAGTGTTCTTTCCTTACCTGCCTTGTTTCCTCCAAGATTCATCTCATGTACCATCTTCTCTAAGAAATATTTTCTGATGTCCCTTTGCCCCTTCTGCTAGTGCCATCTCTCCAAAATTACCTTCTATCTCTTTTTTATATCACTCTGCATGGGTCTCTTTGCGTAACTAAACTAGACTGCAGCTCTTCCAGGGCAAAGACTGTTTCGTTTCTGTCTGCATCCCGTGTCCAGCCCAGTACCCACAATGTAGGATGCCACTTAATAATCCATTGCAGTAGAGACAGCAATGGCAAAGATTTTCCAAAAAACAAGTCACATAATTATATAACAACTCTTCAAGATAAAAGATGGAATTAATAGAATGACATCATCAAAAGGGCCACTGTACTATCTGTTCAAAGTGACATAAAAACTAGCACCTAAAAGCAATCACCCAATGAGAGTAAACAGTTGTTTTTCCATTGGAATAATGAAATTCAGTCTAAACCTCAACTTCAAATATGGTAAGAATCTGGAGTTTCCAGGGGAAAAAAAGCTCTTGGAAATGACTTAAGTACTTGGAACACTATAGGGAACACTATAGGGAAATCAATGAAATCAAAACATAGTACTTAATCAATGTGGGATGAATTTAGCTCAACTGTTATGAGATACAACAATAGTGCTATTTCCCAGTTGTTCCCAAGTTGATTAACAGAAGTCTTTTGATGACAAAGAATTAACTCTGTCCTAAAATGAGAGTTTCTTTCCAGCCTATCTATATCAATATCTTTGCTTAATGAAAAATTACAGCAATGGCTTATTCAATCATCAATCACTTTACTAATTCTATCCCAACTCTCATTTCTCAACTTCAAGTTCTAAAAAGCAGTATCCTTTTGGGAATACACACTATTCATTCAGTGAGGTGTCTAGGCAAGAACTCTGCTATATTTTTACACTAGGGTGATGATTTAAAATTAAAATCTAAAGATGAACTATAATATTTTCTTGATAATTCAACCTACTCTATGGAGAGCATTAACAAGTCATAACAGTTACTATTTCCCTGACACCTTTTCCCTCAAACAAAAAACTATACATTTCAAATCTGAGAGTACAAAGATTTGATATTTTATTTCTTCTTAATCTAAAATCAAATATATTTTGTATATTTTATATTATCTCAGATGACTGTCCATTTATTTTATCACAACTAAAACCCTAATGCTACAATGGCTACATTTTACTAACCTCCCCCTCAACAGGTACACTCCCTTCTTAAGACTCAATCTTTTAATCTTATTAATAACTCCTCCCACATTCCACAATCTTAATCATTTGGCACCTCTTCCCTCCCACAATGAAGCTATATACAACCCTACAAAGTTTAATGACTTAGTATTAGTGATACCATTAGGACTGATAATTTTCCTAAGATTCCTAGCCTAAATTTAGTTCGAAAATGTTTAACATAAAATAGAAAAAGAAGCCACATTGACACACAAATGGATGAAGAGTGAATCTGGACTAACCCCAAGAAACCATACAAAGCAAAACAGCTGTAAAACTTGGGCTTCCTTTGGACTAAAAAAAACCCATTATTCATAACAAACTGAGGTGAATTACTGCCCAAGTTCAAAGTGTTCTTAGGTTTCACTATAATTCTAAGCTAGTACATTATGCTTTCTAAAAAGTTCTACCTGAATTGAAAAAGTTTTTTGCTTTAGTTTTCTAACAGTATAGGTAAATTAAGTAAATATTCTCATTTTATTATTTTTTTAAACATTTTATGGGAAAAAAGTATTTTTCCCAAAAAGAATCAACTCAATTATTTAAGTTAAAGGAATGGAAATCAGGCTCAGACAATCAAGTCTAAAAACCAATAATCCAAATCCCAATCCTTTGCTTTAGGTTTAGACTGTGTTCCATTTCCTGACATTCACCCTTGGAGTTGACATTCCACAATACACTGGATTAAATTAATAGACTCCTAGTGAACACCTAGACTAATGAGATGGAATATCCCAGCATTACTTCTCTTCACTGCAGACTGATAGCACCCCCTCTTCTCCATCACGGCCTAGGGAGCTCATTCTTGGGGATAACCACATAATAATCAATAAGACCCCATCAGTTTTGGGCCTCTACCTCTTCGGCACCCTCTGCATGGAGGGGGAAACCATGGACTCCCTCCATTTCAGAAGGGAGCCCAGGTTAGACAAGTCCTCATTCCTCACCTGACAGCCCTATCTGGGGACTTCTCGGCCTCTCCTGCCATGCCCCGTGTTGGCAGCACCCATACGTGTGCTGCCTTTTCCCATTAGATTCTAGCTCCTTGAGGGCAGGGACTGATTTTCTTTTCTCACATCTGTATTTCCAGCATACAGAAGGCACTTAATAAATGTATATTGAATGATACAGAATACTACTGGAAACTGGAGACTCTTACTGCCATCTCCACACTAGAAATGCACACATTACCTCTCCTACTGAAATAAAGTACCCACCAAAGTTAAGCTGATCCTTTAAACTTTCTCCTTTCTCTTCCTTGGATTAAGGAAGTGAAACATCTTTAAAAGACTTTCTCTTTGGGGTAAGAGCAACAGATAAAAGCTAATAAACTACAATGAACAATGCCCAAAGATCTATTATACCAGATGCAATCACATTTATTTCTTCATATTTGATTCTGAGACAAACACATTACCTGTAAAGAAGTTTTTCTGAGCGAAGATGAAGTGGTAAGTGGCTTTATAAACTTCTAGCTCACACTGCCAGGTCTGGGGCATGTTCCATATTCGGGGATAGCTGGCATTGACATGGAACTGTGAACCAAGGAAGGGTTCTTAAAACATGACAGTGTGTTAACAGCATCAGAAACAGAGTCAATCATGTATAACGGTGAGTAATTAAAACTTATTTTCCTGCTGAGCTGAGCAGAAGGTACCTCTAGGACATAGGGCTTTCTGTGGCTGAAGGTCAAGACTTGCTGCTTTATTCAGGGAACTTACTGATCCTAACTATTAATTTCTAATACTGAGTCCTAGGGCACTCCCAAAACTTGGAGACCAAGTTATAAAATTTACCATGTACAAGGGAAGCCATCTGGAGGGGGAGATGAGGCTCTTGGCCCCCTCCCTGATGGAGGCTAAGTGATGCCTGGCACTCAGGCTCCTTGGGATCCCACTTGACACTGCCACAGTGACCTCACAGCCCACTCAGCTAAGTGCCAAAGAACAGAAGCTGCCTCCCCAGAGGGTGAGGGTCTGCTGTCTAACAGCACTCGCTGTCCACACGGGCCACCAATTATGGTCATAAGAGATATTTATAATCTGCTTCCAGGCTTGCTATCATTCAATCAGGAGACACAACTAAGCACCATAAAATCCTGCACTAAGTAGCATTTTATCTATACAATGATATTTTTTTCCAGAATCTGTTGGAATTCAGTCTCTAACAAGAGTTTTTACAAAGCAAACAACCCCCCCCCCACGTTATTGATTTTTTTAAACTGAAAAAACAAAAGTAATAAAGAATGATTTTTATAAAGATAATTTAATTATCACAACAGAGTTTAGTCTGGTTATGTAAAGTAACAACTTAAATCCTTATAAACAAAAAAATAATAACAACATAAATGGCCTTCAAGTGACTATCTAGGTTCTGTCCCAATAAGAAGCAGCTACATGCTCATGACTGAACCAGTGCACAGGGATTCCACTTCTACCTAGGAGGATAACAGCCAGGTCTAGGGGTGCATGGACAGACATTGGCCCGCCCTCTCCTCCCCCCAAGTAAGACTCCTTAGATATAGAAATAACAGAAATTCCTAAAGTCCTTTCTCCCTATTGAAGCTGACTTTTCCATGAGGACTCTGGGCTACGCCTTTAGAAAGCCAGCTTCCACCAATGTGCTTAAGGTCTCCGTTTTGGGACCAGGCCCAGGCTGGTCAAGCTTTGTTCCCCTCCCAGCACTGCTTCTGACTCTCCAAACTTTGATATTATGTCTCCCTTTACCTCACCTCCCCACAACTTTTCACCTCCCTCTTATGTACTATCTTCCCCCATTAGAATGTAAGCACCTTGAAGGTAGGAACTATCTTCTTTTTGGCTTTCTATGCTGAGTGCCAAGTGCTTAGCACAGAGTCTTGCAAATAGCAATTCCTTAATGGAGGATCAATGCCTTCTTGAATTGATTTCTACAAGATAATCTCTAATCAGATTCTTAATCTAGGGTCCAGGAACTTGCTTTTAAAAAATACTTTGATAATTGCATTTTAATATAAAATGGTTTCCTCTATAATCCTATGCATTTTATTTTATGCATTTAAAAACATCATTCTATGAAGGGAAGGGGGTCCATAGGCTTCGCCATACTGCCAAAGGGATCAACAACACATGGTTAGAACACCAGCCCTAGGGCAAACTCTGTATGTCCCACATGCATGCACACTATCATGTAGTAAGGACTTACTGCCAACATTTCTGCTTCTAAGAGGGTCCGGTATTGCATACTGCTGGTAGCATCAACATGTAAAAGCTGTCCTTTAATTGCAGGGGTATAACCTATTAGATGGAAGAAAATAATTAACAAGAATTCAAGCTGTCCTTCGGCAGTACTTCTTTAGCTTAACACACTATAAGGCATCAGCCTGGGGATATTAAATCTGGAGAAAAATCAAAGTCAGTAACTGGGGATGTTCAGAGGCAGGCTAATAATCTGCTGCCCATCTTTGCTGTATCTTCACCCAAGTCATGCACCTCAACCTGGGTGTCCCCTAAGACTCTCTTCTTGACCCTCTTCATTTTTCCCTCTATGCTATCTCACTTGGTGACCTATCTCTTCATCTCCTATGAATTTGACTATTACCTCTCTGCATTCCCAGAGACATATATAAAGTCCTAATCTCTCTCCTGGGCTCTAGTCACACTGTCAACAACTGCCTCTTGGGTACCTTAAACTAACCCTCCTGAAGGCATCTTAACTCAACCTGACCAAAAAAGAACTCATCACCTTACATGTAATGCAGCTGTCCTAATCATTGTACCCTATGTATATGACTTAACCAATGTCAAAGACCGTGGAAGTTGGGACCACTTCAAAGAAAACCCAACTTCAAAATACAAACTAACATTATATTGTGCAGATTCCAAAAACTGGCTTGCAACACAAAAAGTGAGAGCATGACATTTGCTTTCATCAGAACAAAGCTGAATTTCATTAACATTTTTCTCAATATAAATGCAGTTAAGAGGTAAAAAACAAAGGCAAAGAAAAGCAAAGGGACTGAAAAGGCAGCTAAATTTCATAAGAGAAAATATTTAATATGTAGACTTCAGATATATAGCTAATAGACTTCAAACAGATAAAAACCAGGAAATAATATTAGCTCAGACAGAATTAAAGTCAATTTAGACATTCCTTAGTATAAAATAGAATACAATGTTAAAAAGGCACTCTGAAGGCCTGAAAGTTGGGTTTCCTCAAGGGTACACCTTATTGACAAGGGTAAATCTGGCTTAATATTTTAACATATATAAAATGAATTATTAATAAAATATAATAATGTTTAGGAATTCTTATGTTTATTAACAAAAACTGTTTGCAACTCTTCAGTAACATACTTCATAAGATCCTCCTGTTACTAAGTTTAAGGCCCTGGGATTACCAAGGATTTAAAAACTAATACAACCTTGCTAGATTCCCAGTCTTCAAATCCACTGAGAAAGCCTTTAACAGGCACAAGACCATATGCTAGGCACTGGGGAGAGAGGCGAACAGTGCTCGCCTAACCTCTAGGAGCTTACATGCTCCTGTTTGGCTATAACATGTCAGGCACAGATAAGACAACCTAAGATACTTATCTGTCACCTCCAACAGTGAGATTAAAAGGATTTCTTGTGGTAGAAAGTGGTAAGGAGGAACCGTGGTCATGGTGTGGAGGGAGGGATACAGACTCGATGGCCTGCCAAGAAGATCAAGTAAGAGCTACAAGGCCAGTCTGGGTAGAACCCAGAATTTGTGAGAAGTCATGGGCCACAAACATGGAAAGGTAGGCCTAGAGCTAACTGAGGAAAGAGGAGGGGAGTCTGTGAGTAATCCCAAAGGCAATAAGGAACCTCAGTAGATCCTTGAGCAGGGGACAAACAAATACAATAACAACCAATTAAAACCCCCAGGTTTGAAGAGTATGATTTTGGCAGCTCGATGGAGTCTGAACTAGAGAGAGGCAAGTCTAGAAGTGGTAGATACAATGAGGAGGGGGAGGGAAGGAGAGGAGAGGGGAAGGGAGGGGAGGGGAGGGAAGGAGAGGGGGGGAGAGGGGAAGGGGAGGAGAGGCAAGGTGAGGTAAGGAGAAATACTATTCTCAACATAAATAGGAAGTTTAGAAGAGGGTCAGGCTTAGGAATGAAGATGATGAGTTCTATGTTGGATATACAGAATCAGAAATTCTTACAGGATATCCAAATGGAAATGTGCAACAGGAAGTGATGTAGGGTTGGAAGCCAGAAGACAGATTAGGACTAGATATAGAGATCTGGGGGTCATCTGCATAGAGATGATAATAAAATCTATGAAGGGTGATGAGATCATCAGGAAGTTATAGAAAGAGGAAAGGGCCCAGGATAAAGCCTTAGGAAACACCACAGCTAGGATGATAATAATTCAGCTAAAAAAGAATAAGAAAAGGACATGCAGAAAGAACAAGCTAAGGTCATGAAAACCAAGGAAAAATCAAGTATCCAGAAGAAGGAGGTGATGAACAGGGCCAAAACAATTATGTTAAAATAACAGTGTCAAAACACTTAACTACTCTGATACTAATATTAAAATATTTTAGAAGCCTGAAATGAAAATGTCTTTGATGAACATTCTATAGTAAAAATTACTCTATTTGTACACTAATTTAAAGATAAAAATAAAATCTCAACTTACCATTTTCCCCAACTATCATAGGAATGTTGATTTCTAAATACGACCCAGCTCCCACATTGACATGTACAGCATTTGTTTCCTACCAAAAAGGGGGGGGGGGGGTGCAGGGGAAATAAAACATTATTTATAATGAAGTTTCAAATATTTCAAAGTTCAATAACATACAAGAAAGTAGATATATGAATAAAAAGGTAAGTTAAAATAAAGACCTGTTCCAAGATGCCAAAAATGCAAGGATAACAATGCAAATTCACAACAGACCTATGAGAAATTCTGGAAAAAGTCAGGTAAAGTTAAACCCCAAACAGAGAAGTCATATGTAAAAAATATTAACTGGAGAAACAGATAAGAAATCCTTATTCCCAATTGCTTCATCTCTTTCAGTCAATTGCCATTTCACAAAATGTATGGAGAAGGAGAAACATGCATTCTCCTATTCTGAAACAACTGAAACCGTACAAACAAAAATGGGGTTTTTTGGACAAATGTTGCTGGTAGATATAATAAAACATTTTACAAAATAATTTCTTAAACAAAATGAATAATCACTAGATATAATTGTATTTACCCTATTTTTTGTGAACAACAAATCAATTGTGGCATCTGCAATGATATTCATCCGTAGCTCAAAAGCAAGGATTTGCCTCGGTTTCCCTGGCTGGGCAATTTCAGAAATTTTCATAACTTGGTAATCAGGTGGGAAAAAAAACTTCCATAAACAGTCTCTATAAAATAAAAGGAATAATCAATTATTATTCAAAAGAAAAGAAATTGCACATGGGGTAAAATATGCCATATTCCTTAATTTCTCAAAATGGTTCATAATTCAACTAACCTCTTAGACATCCAATAGAAATATTCAAGTTGTACCTAATGTATTACACTAATCCTTCCCATTAGTACCAAAGACTCTTTCCTCTAAATGTTTACATTTACATAAAACAAAAAAGTGCTAAACACAGAGGGAACACTGTATGTGCTATAACATGAAACAAGTCAGTATGGGAAAGCCTGTTGTTAAAAAATTAAAGCATAGCACAGAGACATTCAAATATGCAAAGACAGCCTTTTTTTTCATTCGGAACACTTTAACGTGCTTCCTTGTACTATATTTCCAAATTGCATCCTAAAAAACGTTAAATATTCTAAATGTATAAGACTTGTCCAAAGCATAGCGAAACGAACCGCTGAGTAAGATCAGAGAAAGTTAAAATGCAGTTTTATATCCAGCTTCTATGGAATGAATTGTCAACTGTTTATTTAATGGAAAGCACACAGGAGGACTTTACACCAAACTCTGGTTAATGGAGAAGATCTAAGGAAGGAACTCTTAATACCTTTCAAAAAAGTGAAAAAGTTTCCAATGACACTGAACCTAGGGTTGGAAAACCAAAGTTCTGGGCCGACAATTCTCAGTGGCCACAGCTCCGTCTGAATTAGCCTGGGTCTGGCTTTCTACATGGACTAAGGGGCTCAGATCAAGAAGCCCTCATCAAGCACTGATGCTGAACCAGGCACTGGGGATGCAAAGACTGTCCTTGTCTTCAAGGACCTGAGATCCCACCAAGAATGACAAAAGAGGAAGGGGGAGGAAATGAGGGGGGGTCCCAAAAGGCGAAGGGGGCTGCCAACACCTGTGAGGGGTAGATTTTTGCTGACTGAAGAAAATGAAATAGAATTCAAACAAAGAGACAGAATGGCATGCTGCCCCATCTGGGTCACGTACCTCTGTCGGTCAGCCCAGGGGCCATAATTGAAGTCTGTTCCTTTACCACAAACTATATCCAGCCCCCAGCAGGGAGGCAAGTCTTGCAGCTTACTGTCCTCACTGCTTCTCTCTCCCTCCACAGTCTCCTCGGTTTCTTCTGGGACCAGGCCTACGTTGCAGGACGAAATAAAAGAGAGGTTACTCAGAACAGTCATCAAGGTTTCCCCCAGGACTTAGAAGCTGTGACCATGTAAGGCTTGGCATAACACCCTTTATCCTGAATCAAAATATTAAAGACAGAGAAATAAAAACGACTCTTCCATGTGGAAGCCGATCACTAACTTGCAAGCCCTTCCCAGGATCAAGGCCAGCAAAAAGCAGACTTTCCTAAGACTGATGCCTGGGCAGTGCTGAATAGATTCACCTCCTGTGAACACTCATTTCCATCAAATTAAAGCGTAAGACATTTTAGGGAATTTTTGTCTTGTCTTTTTTAATCCATCAATGAGAAGACATCTAATCAGACCTCAAGGGGCCACTCTACAGGTACCTGACAAGTTTTGTTGAACTGGTTATAGATTTTGACATTCTAAAAGAAAGACTTTTAAGAAAATTTCTACAGAAGATAAAATAATAATATATGTCAAACTACTAAACTGTATGCAAATCTGTAATAGGTTAGCACAGTGTAGACAGGCAGAGCCAGACAGAGACCAACCTGTACTCAAGCTCTGCTTCTAACACACATGGACTCTAGAACTGTGCAAATCACTTAACTCTAAGACTAGTCAAGCCTCTCTAGGATTCCAATCCCAGCTGCATTATAGGGGCAGTGTTGCCCACTATCGTGGCTTGCACTGGAGTTTATCTGCAGGAATTCCCTAGAACAATATACCGATAAATCCCAGCATCAGACATCCCTCCCCCAGGTATCCCCACTCCCCAATCTTGCTCATTTTTCACATGTAACAATCTACCTGGTTCATCCATGTAGTAGTAAATGTCAACATCATTGGACTGCATCACCACAAAACCTTCTCCCATTAATCTGGGTGGCCTAACAAAAGGGAAGGAAAAGTGTAAAACATGTAAACCTTTGTAAAAGGAAAGCATTAATTTTCTGTTAACTTCCAAGAGAGAAGAGTTCAAAAAGAAGATATCACAAGCACTGAGAGAAGTACTCCTTGAAATATGATTTATGGGAAAAATATTTCTCTATCACTACAATAAATAATTCCACAATGGTACCAATGATAAAATGATACTGAAAATTCTGATTAAAGAGGTCATTAAAGAGAATTAAAGAGGTCAATGTGTATGCCCCACTACTCAACTTCTTCAACATCTAACCTGTGTCCTATTTGGACGCCTGGGGGTTTGGGAGACCAGGTCAATCAATTTAAGAACCAACATGGCAGTTCCTAGCACATGGATGAAGTGAATTAATTACTGGATTTTCCACAAACATCCTCATAACCCGCCAGATTTTAGGGTGACAATGACACAAACAGAAGTAGGAAGATTACATTAATGCCACCTAGAAGAAAAGATCAGCTTAGAATACAGTGAGTTCCAATGTAGGGTGGAGGGTGGGTGTTAAGAAATTCTCTAAAGATACCACTGTGGAATCAGAGAGACATGAGCAACCAACCATCCAGCTTATATTTTTAAAAGGTATACATAGGAGATGGGAGCAAGGAAAGGTAAAAAGGATGAATACGGAAGTGTGACGTGATCCTAGAAGAATGGTGTCAAGAAAGCTAAACGCTTAGAACAGGCTGAATAAGGAACACTAAAGATAAGACAAAAAAGAGGTTTGCTTTCTTTTCAGCTATTGTGGGAGATCTAAGAGGGAGCCACTGCTTCAGGCAGATGGAACAATGCTACCTGGTAACAGAGGAAAGCCCCGGCACAGAGATCTAGGGCTAGAAGGGGCCTCAGAGGTTGAGGTCCACCCCACTGTTTTACAGATGACACAACAGAGACCTGCAGGCTCGCCGAAGGTCGCAAAGGTGGTGACAGAAATAGACAGAGCAGTTCAAATTTAATTCTGCTTTTGATTTTCTGACAAGGAAAATCAACGCTGATCTGTAAAGGACAGAACATCTAATCAAGCTAAGAAAAGAGACAGCGGGGAACCTGGTCTAGAAGGAACTACATTTCCTAAGTAGTAGAAAAAATGAGCCCCTGCCAGTGATATATAAAAAGATACTGGAGAACAAAGGAGGTGCCACAGCACTAAAAGACAGCAAATGTCCCAATTTTTTTAAGAAATGAAGAAAAGAGATTTAGCAAATTCTAGGCCACTGAATTTGACAACTCCAGGTAAATTCTGGAATATATTATTTAGGAGACAATGAGAGAACATCTGAAAAAGGAAGAAGTGATCACAAATAACCAGCAAGCTTCTGAGAGAACTGGTTACCCTAAGACTAAGCTCATTCTGTTTTTTGACAAAAGCTCCCACATAAGTAGACTAGAAAAATGCCTACAGGTATGCTGATATACCTTAGTCGCTGATGATGTTGCTCAGGCGTGTCTGACTCTTGATGACCCATCTGGGCTTTCCCTGGCAGAGACACTGGAGCGGTTTGCCATGTCTTTCTCCAGCTCATTTCGCAGATGAGGAAATGGGGGCAAACAGGGTGAAGTGACTTGCCCAGGATCGCACAGCTAGTAAGCGTCTGAGGCCAGATTTGAACTCATTTCTTCCTAACTCTAAGCCCAGCGCTCTGTCCACTGCAATGTCACCTAGCTGCCCTGGATTTAAACAGCAAAGGATTTGACAAAGTCTCTTAAGCTACCCGTGTGGAAAAGTTGGAGAGATTTCAGAATGGAACTGGACAGAAAATGCTAACAGCAAACTACAGATATTGTGTAAAGTGTGTTGATAAACAAAACAAAATGCTCTTAATTTTTTAAAAAGCTGAAGAGCTGTGGCCTAGAGGACAGCGCCATTAGCTAGAACTGGAACCAGTGGAACAAACTGATGTAAAGAACAATCCCTACGATCCCATATCAACTTGAAAAGAGGTCTCCATCCCAGGGAGATGCGTGGCCCTATACCAGTTAAAAGCCAGTCAGTGAATCTTGAGCTACTTTTAGTGCTAACTTGGATAAATGCACTGGCAGCATACTCATCAGATCTGCAGACGAGAAAAGCTAGGAAGAAAAGCTAACAGTCTACAGGATAGAGTTAGGATCCAACAAGATCTGATCCCAATGAGCTACAA
Organism: Gymnobelideus leadbeateri; assembly: GCA_011680675.1. Classification (NCBI taxonomy): domain Eukaryota; kingdom Metazoa; phylum Chordata; class Mammalia; order Diprotodontia; family Petauridae; genus Gymnobelideus; species Gymnobelideus leadbeateri. The sequence goes on from WOXC01002527.1 coordinate 74,645, forward strand.
CACTGGAATGAACTCAACAAGGTGAAACTCAATAATCACAGAAATAAGCTTTTTTCACTTGAAATTTTAAAACTGGATTCATAAAGACAACAGAGACCTGGTTAGTTGGACGTTTCTCTGAAAGGGATCTAGGAAGAGAGCAGACCACAATCTCAACGAGCCAACAACATGCTGTTTGTGCAATCTTGGGCTGCCTGAAGAGGGGCACAGCCTCGAGAGATAAGGGGCTGACTGCCGACTGCACCCTGACCTGGTCAGACTTCAGTTGCAATCCTGTGCTCCGCTATGAGCACCAAATTACAGGAAGGTAACGGATAAGGTGGAAAGCTTTGAGCAGAGGAAGCAGAACCTCAAGTTCAAGGCAAAGTAACAAGGGATATTTAGGCCAGAGAAGAAAAAATTTAGGAAGACACAATAGCTCTGCTGAGGTTAATGACATGGAAGGAGGACTAGGAATGCCTATTTGTCTCTTGAGGGCAGAATTAAGCATGATAGGTGGATGCTAAAAAAGTAAATTAAAGTCTGATATCAGGAAACAGACAGAGAACATGCTGGCCCCAGGGTTTGGCAGATGCCCCGCACCGAAAAACCACTTGTCTAGCGTGTTGTTGACAGGAATCATTTGAGTCACAGTCAGACTTAACCATTACTGAGGTCCCTTCCCACTCTAAAATTCTGCAAATTCCATTAAAAGTGAGACTGTGGCAAGTGAGTCTTGTGGCAAGACAGATTCAAGGAGGGTTAGATTACTTTTAGCTGCAAGGATTAGGAAAGAAGTTTCATCTAAGAAATAGAATTTATGCTGGACTTTAAAAAGTGATGATTCCAACAGGCAAAAAGATGAGGCATACCATGTGCAAATGTGTGGAGGTGGTAAAGAATGGGTTGGGCCAAATGTACTATCTTTGAGAAGGATTCATGTTAACAGTACCAGACTTTCAGAGCTGCAAGTGACCCTGGAATAGATAAAATCCTACTCATTCTAAAGCAGGAATTATTTTTGGAGAAATACTGCATCTTGCCAACAGAAGATCATCTGCTCTCTGCTGGAAATACTCAGGTGACAGGTCACTCACTGCCTCCTGATGCAGCTTGTCCACTTTCTGGATAGCTCAGCTACAAAGTTTTTCCTAAAAGTGAAAGAAATCTGCCTCTCCTTTTTCTCCTTCCATCACCATTTTCCCCATTTTGCTCTTCTTGGTAAAATAAAGCCACAAAAGTCAACTGGAGCCAGACTATCAGCAATGGCTGAAGGTATCTGAGTCATGTATACAATGAGGAAGACTACTTCAACAGCTAGTGAGGACTGACTCGGCAGGGGGGGCCAGACTACTCATCTGTACTCTACTAGCACAGCTCAGACAAGATCGAATGAGGAGCTGCGGGGGATGTGGAAAGGAGGGGGAATATGGCAGAAAGGTGTGTGCTTAGACAAAGACAGCTTCAGAGTCCCAAGATGGGGCCCAGGAGCACAGCGAGGCCACTCACAACAATCCAGCAAGGCAGGACAGTGCTGTTCTAGCTTTTAAGCCAACACAATGGTCACAATCTGCCAAAATGACTTCGCCAAAAGAAGAACTCCCAGCCTCAGACAGATGGTAGCCTACACTAGGGCAAAAATACCAACAAAATATTAAAAAGATTCTTACTCATCATTTTGAAGACCAACGTATCGGGGACTGGGAACAAGCATGACTCTAACGTTTTCCAGTTTTCCCTTCACGATATGCATAAACTGGTCAAGGTGGCTGGATGGTGGCTTTGTAGTGTACGTTAAGAAAGCATCATCAAAGTTAATACAGAGAGTCTGTGGTTGGTAATGATTCCCAAATGCCAAACGACCCTAAAGACATGGACCAAAAAAGGCTTAATATTAATGCTCAAAGTCTGAGCTGGCAATGAACTACCCATCTTATTTCCTCAGATTTCTCCAAAACAATTCACTTTGCAAACCCAAACTACTAAGCAATTTTTATTATCTAAGAAAATTATTCTGGAATGTGAAACAAATCTTAATGATGCTATATTCAAATGATCCTATTTGTCATATAGTGATGTTGGAATACTAAATTACATACAGTCCCTTAAATACTTGTGAATATCTGATCATTAACAGTTGATAAATTTGTGCTGAAAATAGAGAGCTATTTTAAAACTCACTTTCACACTTTGTCACTTATATGAAATCACTGTAATTTTCTAAGTGAAAACTGTGGCTCCAAATGTCACAAATAAAAATCCTGTGTTATTAACACATGCTTTATATTATATTTTTACTTACTGTGCTCACGTTGACCTTTATGACTGGAATAAGAGACCTCCATGAAGATGAGGGATCTTGAGATTCGGTTCTTACTTTAACTCTGAGAAGGAAAAATGTTGGAATAAGTCAAAGTATCTTTTGAGGAAAAAGGAGAAAGACTGCATAAAGGCATTCCAGTTTCCTGTTTTAGTCACAAAGGTACTCAGATAAACAGTGTAACTTTGGAAAACCAGCTAGTTTTCAAAAACAAGCCTAGCTATAAAAAAAGCAACAGAAAACAAAGTAAGAGTAAAGGAAATAGCTATACATCACTATTTTCTCCTCCTCCCTGACCAAAAGACAAAATAAAAAAAAGGGGGGGGGGTAAGGCAGTGATTTCATCCATTCTTTTAAATTTTTCAGAAAAAAAAATTCAGGCAAACATATATATGTATCAAGGAAACAGATACTGCTCATTAAACCTACCATTAAGCTCATTACTACTGCAGAGTGTGTAATAAGAGTGCCAAAATTATTAAGTAATGAATGATAAAGACAAAAATCAACTAATGGAAATGAACAACAAGAAAAACTGGTCTCCTAAAGCACAGCTCAGACTCATTAATGAGCTAATGAGTGCTCATTAGGCCACAGAAACACCTTGTCCTAAAATACTTTTTTCTCCATTACAACAAAAATAAAATAGACGAGAAGAAATAAAAGTGTATGATGTACACATGATGTTTTTAAAAGCAAAATCTAAAATTCAATGAAGGTAAAATGTAAAGATTAAATGCAGGACACAAATTTTACTTACATATTAACTCTGAGTAATGTCAAAAACGATGATGTTCAAATAAACAAGCTTTGACTCTTCACATAGGAGAAATTTGAATAGCAAAACTCAAAATATTAGGCCTTCACTATAAGTCCACTTTTTTTTATTTCTATAATTCTATCAAGACATTCTTTGGAGAAGTTAGCAAATAATTACTATTATTTTCAATATGGCCAGCCCTTGTACATAAATTTAAATGCAGGCATTGCTTTTGATTCTTTTTGCAACATTTATGCATATACTTACATGTACCCTTACATGCATAAGAAGAATGGTTAACTGAACTATTGTATACAATATGCAACAAGACATTATTAGTTGATAATTTTCTATCTCAGTTCATCTCTGTACATACAAAATTCCCTCATTAAACAATATTCTTGTATTTATCCTCCATCCTCCCTCTTCTTTTCCAGAGGAAAACTTCTCTCTGCTAACTTCCCAGGGGAATTTCTCAAGCAGTACTTTGATCTCATTCCATTCCTCCAGGGCATCTCCACTATTACATATTTAATCTTTCCCATTGTGAAAATGGTTTCTTCCCTTCTACTTAGAAAAATGCTTCCTAAAATTGCAAAAGTTATTACCTGAAACTTACATCAACCGTGAGTTAGCACTTTATGTCTCTTTTCCCTTTCAATACTAAAATAATACTTTAGGTACCTACTTGCATCTTTTTTTCCCTTCCAAATGCTTTATTAACTTCTGGTTTACATCATTCATTTCCGAAAGATTTTGAGTTACAATGTTTCCCCATTTTTCCCCTACCCACCACCCCAAAATTGTGGTCCCACAGAATATCCCCTCTTCCAATCTGCTCTCTCCCATATCTTCTCCCATACCACCTCTGACTTTTCCAGTAGGGCATGGTAGATCTCTATGCCCCAATGCCTGTATATTTTATTTCCCAATTACATGTAAAATAGTATTAATAATAGTATTTATATATTTTAAAGTTTGATTTTAAAACTTTGAATTCCAGATTCATTCCCTTAAGCCCTTGTCGCCCACCCTTACTGGGAAGATAAGCAATTCAGTATATGTTGCAAAAGTGTAGCTATGCAGAACATTACCATAGTAGATATATTGTAAAAGACTGACTATATTTCCTTCCCTCCTATCCTACCTCCCATTTGTCCTATTCTCTACTTTGATCCTGTCCCTTTTCAAAAGTGGGTGCTTCCAACTTCCCGCCCCCCCTCCCACCTGCCCTCCCTTCCATCATCCCCCCTCTCATCCCCTTTCCCCCCTACTCTCCTGTAGGGTGAGATATCCTATTTAGTATGTATGTCGTTCTCTGCCTGAGCCAAATTCAGTGAGAATAAAGTTTTGCCTTTTTGCCTTCCTGTTCTTCCCCTCCCTTGCCACCACTTCCCCTTGCCTCTTCTATATGAGATAGTTTACCCCATTGTGTCTCTCCCCATCTCCTCTTGTTATATTCCTCTCTCACCTCTTAATTTCACATTTTAGGTATCATCCCTTCCTATTAAATTGGTCCTCTGCACTCTATCTATGTATACCTGTAAACATATATACACACATTCACATATGTATTCATATGCCCATATACCCTTCTTCAACTATTTTCATACTGAAAAAGGTTTCATCAGTTACAGTTATTGTTTTTCCATGTAGGAATGTAAATAGTTCAACTTTGATAAGTTTCTCATGATTTCTTTTCCCTGTTAACCTTCTCAAGCTTCTTTTGCTTCTTGTATCTGAATGTTTTCTATTCAACTCTGGTTTTTTCATCAAGAATATCTGAAAGTCGGGGCGGCTAGGTGGCACAGTGAGTAGAGTGTCGGCCCTGGAGTCAGAAGGACCTGAGTTCAGATCCAGCCTTAGACACTTAATGCACACACAAATAAAAACCTAGCTGTGTGACCCTGGGCAAATTACTTAACCCCAATTGCCCTCCAAAAAGCAAAAAAAAAAAAAAAAAAAAGAATATCTGAAAGTCCTCTATTCCACTGAATGACCATATTTTCCCCTGAAACATGATACTCAGTTTTGCTGGGTAGATGATTCTTGGTTTTAATCCCAGCTCCTTTGCCCTCAGGAATATTGTTAGGGCCCGTTTTTCAGGGCTGATGTCAAACTCACCTCTCCAGCCACCTCTGCGGCACTCCAATCACCTTCCGCGATTCTGGTCACCCTACTGCGACCCTTATGGTCGCCCCACTGTGACCTCTCAGAGTTCCTTTCCCAGTCGCCCCACTGCGACCTCTGATTCACCCCCATGAACCCCTCGGAGGAGCCTGCTCCTCCCAGACAAAGGAGTCCTGACACCAAGATGTAATGGCTTACAGTTTAATCTCTTTCTCATTCACAATCCCCTCATCTCTCTCTCCTCTCACTTTCACCTTGCCTCCCTTCTTTTAGCTCCTTTCCCCTCCCCCAACTCTGTTCTCCCATGTGCCTCAGCAGTAACAAGCTTCTCACAGCACGGGAGTGCTCCCCTGTTAGCAGCGCATACTCAACACCCCAAAATCATGGGGGAGAATACACGCCCAGGTGCCTCTTTAAGCCTGCTTGAGTTGCTCTGTCCTTTGCCTGAGATTTCCATGGGTTCTCAGAGTTTGGGTAGAGTCTTAAAGGGCCCCAACAGAATATCATATTCCAAGCCCTTCAATCCCACATCGTAAAAGCTGCCAGATCCTGTGTTATCCTGATTGTGTTTTCACAATAGTCAAATTGTTTCTTCCTGGCTGCTTGTAATATTTTTCTCCTTGATCTGGGAATTCTGGAACCTGGCTATAATATTCCTGAGAGTTTTCTTCTTGGGATCTTTTTCAGGAGGTGATTGGTGGATTCTTTCAACCTCTATTTTGCCCTCTGGGTCTAAAACATCAGGGCATTCTTCCTTGAGAATTTCTTGAAGGATGATTTCTAGGTTCTTTCTTTGACCATGGCTTTCAGGTAGTCCAATAATTTTTAAATTATCTCTCCTGGATCTATTTTCCAGGTCAGTGGTTTTTCCCATGAGATATTTCACATTGCCTCCTATTCTTTCATTTGTTTGGATCTGTTGAACAGCATCTTGATTTCTCATAAAGTCATTAGCTTCCATTTGCTCCAGTCTAATTCTGAAGGAATGAATCTTCTCAGTGAGCTTTTGAGATTCTTTTTCCATCTGGCAAATTCATCTTTTTAAGGCATTCTTCTCCTCATTGCCTTTCTGAGCCTCTTTTGCCATTTGAGTTAGTCTATTTTTTAAGGTGTTCTTTTCCTCAGTCAGGCTGTTGACTCTCATTTCATACTTTTCTTGCATGGTTCTCATTCCTCGTCCCAATTTTTCCTCCACTTCTCTTATTTGCTTCTTAAGGTCCTCTGTGTCCTGTAACCAGCTCATATTTTTCTTTGAAGCTTTTGGTGCAGGAGTTCTGACTTCACATCTTCCTCCTGTTCCATGCTTTGATCCTTTTTGTCGCCAAAGTAGGAGTGTAGAGTTGGGTTGCTCTGTTTCTTTTGTTTCCTTTGCCTGCTCATGTCACCACTCAGTCACTTGATCCCTGGGCTTTTTGCCACAGTAGGATTCTGCCACCAGCCAGGTGAGCTTCCATCCCAAACGCTGGGGTTTTCTCAGCTGCCTAAAGTATTAGTTGGGTGCCCTCTTTGAAGCCTCCACACACTTTGGCAAGCTGGTCACACACCCCAGGACCTCCACCGAGCCAGTCAGGTCAGCCCACTCTGAGACTAAAACTTTTGGCTTATGCGGGCCTGGGCTCAGCTCCCAGAGCGCCACACTGGCCACTCCCTGCCAGCTTCTCTGTGTCATTTTGTGGGTTCTGTAGCTCCAAAGTTTGTTCAGAGTCCCCTTGTACATGAATTGGAGGTGGTAGGAGCTGGAGCTACGCGGAGGTCCTGTTTCTACTCTGCCATCTTGACCTACTCACATCTTAAGACCTTTGTAACTATTATGGGAATGGGAATCTAAGATCTTCACTGCCCCTCGGCCCTTTGATAGGCTTAGGTGACTCTGGGAAACTTTCTTGGTTTGAAAATATACTCTGCCCCCAATAGGCTGAATGTGGTCATATGGAACCTGGGGCGGGAGGCTTATTTTTCAGGAATGCCCACACTTTGTTGCTTTGTGATTGGGCAGTAGGTCAAGAGGGCTGTGACATTTTCTGATCCAGGAAAAGGCTATATATCCTGATGTGAGGTTTTGTTTTGGGGCTCACTTTGAGAAGTGTTGTGTGATTTGACCAAATGAGACTCTGGGCAGCTGTTGAGTCCCCTCGCTTTGAAAACCCAGATGTTGGTGCTTCCCTTACTGATAACTGACTAGGTATGGATGTAACGGTCAGACAGCTGGAGGCCTGTCTGCTGATCTGTTTGTCTGCTTGTAACTTGTTTGTATTCTCTGAAGTTCAGAGTACTAACCTTTTTCCCTGAACTAGGTAAATGACATATGTTTGATTAAAGTAAGATTGTTAACCCATTTTGAGTTGCTTTCCTTTAGAAAAGCAGATCTAAGAACCTGTGCTAGCAGCCATCCTGGGAATGCTAGGGTGCTTGCTGCTACAGTAACATGGTTTCTACTTACCACTATCAAAATCATTCTCCCTAAGGTCACCAAGAAACCATCCTACCTGCCAAAACCAATGGCCTTTTCCTAACTGGTTCTCTTCTACCCTTCCAGACTTTCCCTTACCCCCTACCTCCTTGAAATTTCTCCCTTAGCTTTACCATCTTTAACTTCTTGAATCCTCCATTGGTCTCATTTCTTCCACTGACCCCCAAACATGAGCATCCTATGAAGTATAACCCCCCAGGAGCTCTATAACTTTTCCCAAAAGTTATCATTCACCCAACCATCACTTTAACACAAAGGACTCGTAAACCTACAGCACTTGAGCTCTCTTTCACCAAAATCGACTCACATCTGGACTTCCCTAATTTTGTAAATTATACCTTAATGCTCCCATTTTTAACCTTTCCAGATATCCATCCGGTTGCTCACCTAGGCCTTTAACTTTTTCTTTCCTAACATTTATTGCATCTACCTCTTCCTCTTCATTTCCATTTACACCATCCAAGTGTTCTCCAATTGCAAGAGCTCTCTTACTACACTGAACCCTTAGAGTATGTACTTGTTTTACTGCAAGTACCAATCATTCAGCAACCCCAATCACATTTTAAGGTTCTAAGCAGAGGGCAATGTTGGGGCTTACAGTGTCAAGTCCTAAAGCAGTATCCCTGAAGTTAATATTGATGATTATAATGACTTCAGAATCTAGAAGTGACTCCAAGTCACCATTATAACATCTATCATTCACAATCTATTCTAAATGAACATATGACCTTAATACTAAAGATCCTACTACAGAAAAATGAGAAGGGAAACAGACCATGTTCCTCTCACAACCATGTGTAGGAGATGTATTCTTAATCAAACAAGAAATAGAGGCAATTACCAAAGACAATATGGATAATATTAACTACTTGAAACTTAAAAGCTTCTGCAAAGAAAATATTAACACATCTAGGATGAGAAAAGAAGTGGCCAAACCCGGAAAAAAAAATCTTTGTATCAAATTTCTCTGATAAAGGTTTGGTTTCTAAGCTACATAAACAACTAATGAATATATATAAGACTAGCGGCCATTCCCTAATAGATAAACAGTCAAAGGATATGAACAATTTTCAAAAGAAGAATTGCAAAGTATACACAACTGTACTAAGGAATGTTCCAAATAACCAATAATACAAGGAATGCAAATTAAAACAATCCTGAGGTTTCACTGCATATGCCGAAAACTGGCAAGAATAAAAAATAAATAGTAATAGACAGAGGAGTTATGGAAAGATAGGCACACTAATAAATTCCTGGTGGAGCTGTGAAATGCTATAACCATTTTGTAAAGGAATTGGAATTATGCAAATAAAGTGACTAAAATATTCAGATCCTCTGAACTAGAGACTCTGTTACTGGGCTTATGCCCCAAGGAAACAATGACTGATAAGAAGAAAGTTTCCATATACTTCCAAATATTTATAATAGCACTTTTTGTAAGAGCTAAGAACTGGATACAAGTAGATGCTCATCAATTTAAAGAATGGCTAAACAAATTATGGTTCAAGGATCTAATAGAATATTATTAGGCTGTAAAAAATGATGAATGTGATGAAGACAGAGAAGCATAGAAAGATCTACATGAACTGATGCAGAACGAAGTCAGCAGAACCAAGAAAACAATATACACAATGACTATAGTAAAGTAAATGTCAAGAGCAACAACCCCCCCCCCAAAAATCTAAAGTAAATGCAACAAAATTATAAAGACTTGAGCAAAGAGATATGAGAGGACACCCCCAATCCATCCCTTTGTTGAGATGGGAGGTTAGCACTGTTACACATCACATGTCTGGACTTTTTTTGATGTATTGATCAGTTGTACTAGGTTTTTTCCTCTCAAAAAAAAAAAATACTATTTGTTATATGGGAATGGCACTCTGAGAAAGGTATGGGGAGTGATACTTAGGATAACAATGGTGATGTAAGAAACAGAAAATATCAATAAAAAACACTTTTTAAAAATAATATATAAATAAGAGTAAGTAAAATATGAAAAAAATATAAATTAAGAATAAAAAGAGAATATTTCTCCATGAATAGTACCAAAAATGATAAATAGCAGTTTACTGAGCTATCTGCATTTTCCTGTGTGCTATATCCATTACAGATTATTTATTAAATTGACCAACTATGTGAATAGTATATAGACAGTAAAGTAAATAATAATTTAATACCTTTTAAATGTACTAACAATTAAATTTGGGGAAACTTGGCCACAGTTTCCTCATCTATTAAATGAAGAGTTTGAATAAAATGACCACGAAGATCCTGTTCATTCTAAATCCTATGTTAATGAGAGTCCCAGGTATTATATACATACATTCTTGAAAAAGTTCCCTAAAACTCAAGAGTAGAACGGAATGATTCCAGCCTCTAAACAAACTCAGCAATAACTATCAATAACGCTTTCTCTTTAAAAATCACCTTATGTATTCAGGTTTATTGGATTTATTAATCCATCAATAAGAACCTATTTAACACACAGGCATTCAATCAATGCACTGACCACAATAGCTTAACTCTGCACTGAACAATAATTCAACTATTATAGGACAGCTTTAAGCCCTTAGCAATTCACTGAAATTTCTTCTAGAATCACAAAGAATTAGGGGTATGAGCAGAAGGAGAAAAAAGGAAAAGAGAAAAACTAAAGGTGAAAATATAAAGAAAAATCTCATGCTCAGGGCAAATTTACAAGGAATTCTATAACTTACATGGTGGTTTTACTTAAGCCAATGTGACATTACACTCAATCTATATATAACTTAGTTTCAGACCACACTGTCTAGAGGGGCTTTAAAACACAAAGCACAAAATTTAATTAAATAGAAACAAACTAAATGGAAATTAAATGACATTCTGTAATAAAAGCATTGCAGATTATAAAATTTAATGGGTAGGCGTGAACCTTTCAATGTTGGACCGTGTTCTCTCTCTCCCATTCTCCAGCACTCTTTCGCTATCTTTTTTGGATGGGATTATGGTTGGCTCCAAACCAAACAATTCTTGAAGTTGTCCATAAAGATCAGAACGATTGTAGACATGAAATTCAAAGTCATTCACTGTGATGTACAATCTAGTCTCTGCCTTTGGATCTATAAGGAGCACAAAAATGTATTTGAATTAAACTTTTCAGTCAAGTGCCTTTTTCACAGTTTACTTAACACTTGGGTTTAAAGGTAGTGTGGTTGGAAAACTGGTCTCAGATTCGGAAGCCCTGAGTTCAAATCCCACCTCTGACACATGGGTCATAAGAACATAAATCAGAATTTAACCACTTATTCACTCCAGACTCTCTATAAATTCTAAAAGTTGCCAATATGCATCGGTAAAAGGAGTTTACTCACCAGGAATTCAATGAAATTATAGGTGCAGACCAAGAAATGAATAAACAAAAACTGTACACCCATACCCACACACAATAATAACCCACATTCCTCTTGTGTTTTAGGGTTTACAGACCATCTCCCTCATAACCCTGCAAGGGGACTGTGTGAGCATTGTCCCCATTTTAAAGATGAGAAAATTAATTGATGCACAAGGAGTTGAGTGACTTGCCCATGGCTGCCAGTTTGTAGAGGCCAGAGCTAGGATTCGAACCAGTACTTCTAACTTTAAAAGAAAAAAGAATTATTCACATTTGCAAATAAGTTTCTAAAAAGTCAGCAGGAAAGAAAATAGGTATCACTAAATATTGGCATGGCAAAACTATTAAATGTTTTAAATGTATTTTCCCTGGTCTAGTTACTAAAGGACCTAAAGGTTTCTGGATTTATGTTAAGACAAAAACAGTTAAGGTGCATTTACTGAATTTGCAAAATAACCAAAGACAGACTTCTTATTTCTTATTAAAGCACATTAACTAAGAGGTTCATACACTGAAACAAAGTTGTCTGCATTCCCAATCCTATGGCTGCATTATATCTAGATTAACTTCTTTCATTACAAAATACACACACACACAAACACGAGTTGATGCCTTTTGTCACTGTCCATTTCTTCCTTTGTGACAAGGAACAACAACTAAGCACAGCTCCCAAAGTAACCCCCCCCATAGGAAAAGAGATATGTTTTATCATCTCCTAGTATTTTTACTAGCTTTTCCATTAATCAGCATTCAACTTCCTTGTGATGATCTTTTCATCTATGCTGCTATGTACACTGTGCATTGTTCCCTTGATTCTGCATCAGTTCATACAAATCTTCCAAGTTTCTCCAAAATCCTCTTACTACTACACAGTGACATTCCATTATATTCATATACCAGTTTTTTCAGTCCCTAATCAATGGAAACTGACCAAATTTCCAGTTCTTTGCTACACAAAGATATGGACAGTTCAATCATCTTTCTTGCATTATTTGAAAATTATATCCAAAAAGGTTAAACCACTTCACAGATCTATCAGTGTGGCATGCCTGTCTTTCCAATGCTCTCCAACACTGACTCTTCCTATTTTTTCCAACTTTGTTAACTTGCATAGAACAAGGTGAAAGCTCATACTTAATTCTGTGAACTCCAGAACCATGTCGTGTTTTAAAGAAAGGCCCTACTGCATTTAAGGAAGTTAACGTTAATAAAGAAGAGTCCCATGATGTGGACAAGTCTCTTCATCTCTTCATGTTTCAGTGTCCCAGGTAACTCTTAAGTTGCAGATCAGGTTCAGACCTGAAGTAGTAATGGAAGGTACAAATGAAACTACAGTTTGGGTCATGTGTGCGTGTGTGTTTGTGTGTAACTGCATAAGCTATTTTTAGAACAACATTGCAAAGATGAACCACTTTGCCAAATTTCAGAACTCTGAGCAATGCAATGAACAACCAACCACAACTAGAGAAGATGATGATGATACAGGCCACTCACCTCCTGACAGGGAGCTAAAGGATTCAGGATGCAGAAATAAGACGGGGATTTGGGGGCATGACCTACATAACAATTTTCTTTGCTTGGCAAAGTACATTTATAGCAAGGGTTGTGCCTTACTCTTTTTTCAATGGAAGGCTTTATAAGTTGAAAAGCTATACATGTTTTAAAAAAGGAATAATGTGTACATAAAAGGATGTGGTTGGCTTTTTTCTAAGTGTTAGTGCTCACCTTTTATTTTGTGCCCTATCTCTCTAACTTCTATCCAACTGTCAGAATTCACTGATACTCAATGAAAACTAAAGATATGTTAATTTGGAAAATATTATGCACTGCCCTGTTTGTCACCATTGCAGACAAATAAAAATCAAAGAGGTGTGCCAACATTTTCCTTTCTTTGTGAGAAGCAGCTACTCCATTTCTCTGAATGCTAGGAAGAGAAAAGAGAAGAAGAGGAGGCAGGGGGAGGAGTGTCATGCTGATGATTAATCCAACCTTAGAGAATCAGAGTTGCTTGTAGCTGTGTTTCCCTCCTGCTTGGGAATCTGAAGAGTATAAGGGCAGCAACTTGCATTATGAGCTATGGAGATGTCCCAATCTACTTATTTCAGGAACTCTGTTTCCATAAAGCAAACAACTGATGTCATTAAACCCTCAGATCCAGCCTTAGACATTTCCGAGCTGTGTGACCCTGGTCAAATCACTTAGCCTGTCTGCCTAGGTTTCCTTAACTGTAAAAATGAGGATAATAAGAGCATCTACCACACAGGGTTGTTGTGAGGACCAAATGAGATAATACCTGCCAAGTGTTTAACTTTGGCACGGCACCTGGCACTACAGCAGAGACTATAAGTGCTTATTCCCCTTAATTGAGATAAACTTCTTACTTTGAAAAAGCATACAATGTTAAGTGTGATCTTAAAAACACACTTCAATGTTCATATCCTTCACAGTTTTTCAGTAATTGCATTCACACGGATGGCTGGGAGCTCTCCTCGCCGAGGTGTGTCCTAAGACACAGAGCCGGTGGCCCCCCAGAAGCCCCCACAAGGGGGCTGTTCCAGGCACCTCTCCTGGAAGGGCCTCCCCAGGATAACAGCCAAGCACTCTGACTGCCTGACAAGACTCCTTCACTTCTCCTGGCCCTTCTCAATTTTCTTGACCCTCAGTTAGTCAGTAAATATAGGAAAAAAAAAAAATATATATATATATATATTATATATATATATATATATATATATATATTCTCAAAAAAAAAAAAAGAAAAGAAAAAGGGGTGGCTAAGTGGCACAGTGAGTAGAGCGCCAGCCCTGTAGTCAGAAGGACCTGAGTTCGGATCCAGCCTCAGACACTTAACACACACACAAAACAAAAACCTAGCCTTGTGACCTTGGGCAAGTCACTTAACCCCAATTGACCTCCAAAAAGCAAAAAATAAATAAATAAATAAATAAAAATACATTCTGTGCAGTTTTGAAAGAGAAAGAAAAAGCAAGGCACATTAAATTTCTCCTTAAATTAATAAGAAAAGGCATCTGCTTCATTAGAGTTCTTAAAAACAGCAAAGAATGTGTATTAATTTACTCAAATTGCCCTGCATCTGTTTTTTGAATTAACATTTTCATCTATAACCTGATTTGAAACACTTTAAATATTCTTAAATTTAAAAAAATCTGATAATTCAAAGTATATCATGGAATAATACTGAATAGTTAAAAAACCGTAATAAAACTCACCATGTTGTTTCTGTTTGGGGTTATACATTTTCCACCACCGAAAAATGATAAATCCATCTTGAATTCTGAATAAGATAAATTACAAATGTATAACACAGATGTTTTATACACATATGAACATTTGGGAAGCTATCTACCTAAATACAATCCACAATTAACTCTCCTAACAGGTGATACTGACCTAAGATACGTTAAAATTACATAAAGCCCTTATATACAATCTACCACTGGGAGGTCCCTCCTCCTTGCCACTACACCCACCGCCCACAGGCCTGGCCATCCCTTGTTCAATGTAGTCCCGACTCCTCCTCCAATCACTCCCAGCCTCACCACCCCATGTCTCAGCCCTGCTTTTCATTCTGTCTTAGAAATTCCCTACCTCGGGAACAGGGATTTGGCAAATGTTACAGGTGAAGGAGGCTGTAAGGCAGGGAGAAGGATGGGACGTTCCTGTCTTACTAATGCCTGTGGACATCACTGCTGCTCCTACAGCCTCAGCATCCAGAGCAAGCAACTGGGGTGAAGTGGAAGTGACTGGGGAGTCGGTAGGGGCATTCTGGGGAAAGAGAGGTGAGAAGAGAAAGGAGCGGTGACACTCATTCCCTACAACCTCTTTCTCACCTTGCTATCTCCTCTGCCCTTCATATACTAGAAGGCCAAGCCTAGCTTCTGATCCTCCAAAGCCCTCATCTCCACCCTTACCAACCACCTCATCTCTCCCAGAGACCCCTCCATGTGCAAGTGGCCCCACATCCAATGGCTGGAAGGGAAGGAGGAATTTCTGATCCTGTTACTGAAGCTGTAGTGGCATAAAGGGGTAACAAGACACACAATTTGCTCCTAGGATACTAAATGACAAGTCTGAAATAATTTTTCCAAAGAAACACTGGTATAAATGGTGATTATATTTTAGAGTCTAACTAATACTATAATTAAAACACATTATAGGTTCAATAGGCTGTTTGGTGCCACTGACTGAGAACTTAATCAGAATGAAAATAGAGTTGAAGAAAATTCCTTACAATTCAAAACAAGCTTCTGGTTGGAGCCGATGCTAGCATCAAGCTTGGCTTGTGACCCTCACAAAGTGGCATCACCTCTCTGCACCAGGAAACCTTCCAACATTTTCTTTGTTCCTTTAGGGCTGGGTTGTTGTCAACATAAACAGAGGGCATCCCTTTGTCTCTGCGCTTCTGTCTGGTGTACATCTCTCATCCTGGGGCCCTTGGCACTCCTCCCCTGGACTCCTGCAAGAGCTCCCAAAGTACCTCTCCCTCCTGCAGTAAGCTGCCCACAGAGCAGCCAAAGGGATTCTGGGCAATTTCACAGTAAACCAGTGCTTCCCTGAAGACTGCTGAGTGACCCAGGGGAGGCAGCAAGGACTTCCAAAAAGCATGCCTGACACCCCTCCCCAACTCCCCCAGGGACCGGAGGGTGGGGGGAAGAGAAGAAGAAGGTCATTTAATACTAGGACAGGCAGGCAGAGATGCATTGCCCTTTATGTCTAGGATGAAATACAGACTCCTTTGTTCGGCACTTAAAAAACTTCACCTTCCGGCTGTGGCCTTCCTCTGGTCCAGGCAAGCTGGTCTTCCCACAAGCAACATTTATTTCTAGTCTCTGGGCCTTTGCCCTGGCTGTGCCCAAAGCCCGGAATGCACATCCTTCTCCCCTCCCTAGCCTGGAATTTCTAATTTACTTCAAAGTTCAGATCAAGTGCCATCAGATGAAAGCTGTCCTGATGCACTGAGCCACCAGAGCCGTCCTCCAAAAATTACCATGCATCACTCCTTGGACCATAAGCTCTTGGCAGGTAGGGCTGGCTACATTCAGTATATTCCTAATCTCCAGTGTCTGGTACAAAAAAGGTGCTAAATGCACACTCACTGCCTGATTCTTTTCCATCTCCCATATTATCTGCAGGTTTCGCCATCTCACTTTGGTCTTTGCTTTTTAAGCAGTCTCTGTCTTTGCAGGATAAGTCGGACAGCTTTGTGACCCCCAAAAGAGCAGGGACTGCTGAAGCACAGGGGTAGAAAGGCCCTGGGAGTAACTTCGAGGCCCTAGAAGCCCACTCACTCCTCATGGCTATGAAGGAAGGTGACTGCCTTCAAAAGGTGGCCCAGAGCGTAGGGTCACTGAGGAAGAGCCAGCCTCTGTGAGTACAAGAAAATGGAAGGAGGATGATAAGAAGTTGAAAACAAAGAAGAGCTTTTATTGGATTTTGGGTTTTTTTTTTTTTAAACAGAATGGGGATTCCACAGGAGAAGGTCAATGTGACCGCTGAATGTCCATGCTTTGAAAGTTAGCGGAATAAAGAAGACATGGTTCTTTCTAAGCCTCTGAGCTATGCAGAGCAGAATGTGCTGCTTTAGGAGGTTAAGGGGAATGGTTTAGGAACATTATGAAGTGTTCTTGTCCAGATATGGCTGGAACTAACTGACCTTTGAGATCCTTCACAACACTTTCTCCAAGTGGGATGCTGTGAGTCTAAGCTTAGAAAGAAGAAAGATTCCCCAAAGATGTTTACATTGTGATTTTCAGAGATGTGTCAATAACA
Source organism: Gymnobelideus leadbeateri (assembly GCA_011680675.1). NCBI lineage: Eukaryota > Metazoa > Chordata > Mammalia > Diprotodontia > Petauridae > Gymnobelideus > Gymnobelideus leadbeateri. The sequence goes on from WOXC01002527.1 coordinate 91,464, forward strand.
TTTTACTTTTTACATTAAAATAACCTTTGCTGTCAGATAGTTAATAACCCTCCAAGCTGGAGTTCTACTTATTAAGGAGTGAAAGATCAGGACATTTAAGTCTCAGAGATTTAGTCAAGAATGTGATGCCGCAAACACCACAATGGAACAAGGCACAAACGTATCAGCGAGGGACTTGGGTCAAATCATCATTCATTTGCACAAGCTAAAATTGCTGTTTTTGCCTCATAAGAAAGGTTCTCACCTAACAGACATATCTTCCGTGATGTAATAGATTTCTCGGACCATCACTTTTCCAGAAAGGACAGAGAAAGAAAACGATCCTGTTGGAAGAAAAAGGGCAAAAAGAGTCATCTTCTGGATGTAACTTCATTATGAGTCTCCCCCCGCCCAAAAAAGACATTAAAGACCTTCAAAATAAAGTCTTCATTTTCTGTATTGGTTCATCTTTTTTCCTATTTTACTAAATTGTAAAACAGTAAAACTTTTACTAATTCAGAGTAGATGGAAATGCAAGTTGAATTAGTGCAAAGACAAAATTATTTCCTGTTTTCAAAGAGATTCAGATCTATCACCTTCTCAAGAATATACAGAAATTTAAATTTAAACTAGGGAAGATTGTCCTTTCATAAAAGTCCTTTAGCACGAAACCTGCTCTCACAGAGGGTAAGAGGAAGACCCAAAGGGGTGTCACTAGCCCAAGGCTGGCTCTGGCTCTGCTCTCCCATTAACCTGATGCATGACTCAGGGCATGTAGGTCACATAGTGGCAGCTCCAGGAACCTCAGTCTCTACATCTGTGATGCAGATGCAGGGCTGGACAAGACAACTCCTAGTGTCCCTTTGCGTAACACTGCCCTCCCCAATTACAGCACGATGCTGCGTACTAAAGGTCTACTTCCAAACTGAGGGTAAGGACATGCTCCCTTGCTTATCCCTTCCAAGCCAGTCCCCTGCTGCTCTATATAAATGATGCACAGGAAATGACAGCTGAGACTAGAATGATTTCAGATTCAGAATCAGCAAAGCCTTGCTGAGGATTACTGAGTCAACAGAGGATATGTTTCTACATATTTTTTCCCCTTAAGACAGGGATGCTCACTAACGCTCACACCTCACCAATCTGTAATTTCTCTGGGGTGAGTATTCAGACCATCAAAGGTTCTCAGGGGCTTTCCCCCAGTGCCAGCCAATCTGCTGAGCAGTCTTTCCTAAGCAGGCTAATTCCTCAAGGACAGGTAAAGAGATCGTGGAGAGGCCCACACAAGCCTTTCCAGCTTGGCAGCAGCAGCTGGAAACCTGAGCTCCATGGCCTCTGAGGGGGCATCACCACACCAAGAGGAGGCACCAGACGAGAACTTGTGAGTTACACCGAAAAGAAAATGTGACCCAAGGTTCTAACTAGGAAAAAAGTAGTGATGTTAAGAACCACCCCCTCCCCCCATAAAAACATTAAAGACTGGTTTAAAATAATTTTTACTACACTGTGAATATAGGAGTAATTTAATCTTTCTCAAGTTGTCATTAAAATGGAAAATCTTTATAATAAAATGTATGAATTAAAAGCATTTTTTAAAAATCGACTCAATCATGACCATTTTTATTTTTAGATCTAGAAGAGCAATTTTTAAAAAAGGTTTTTCCAAGGGATGAAAGATCTAAATTTTCAAGAAGACAGCTCTGACAGGCACCTTTTTGCTGATTCTCTTCAGGAGCTCTTTAGTCTCTAACCACACCTGGACTCGGTTCCAGCTTCTCTGTTCTAATACAGAACTTGGAAGTTCTTTTAACTGTATTAGCAGAGTGAATACCTTTTCCTTTGTTAATCAGCACCCAGAGAACAGGCTTTCAATCCTTATATCCTGAAGATCTACTACTTGGACCCCACTTCTACAATCATCCAGAGATCCTCTCAATTAAAAAACACACATTCGGCCTAATCTCTCCTACTAGAGGATATCTGTTCCCTGTCTTGGCCTGCCAGTCTAGCAGTCCCATCACCTGCTTCTCTGTCATTCTCTCAAGTACAACAAAGCATAACAATGAGAGAAGGGGTAAGCAATAAGTGATTCTACTCCAGGGATTGATCTAGAAGCTGAGGAATGGGCAATCACCACTAAGAAATATGTCGTGCAGCAACAACTCTAGTAAAGCAGTCTGACCATTGTGAAATATAAGTAAAATTTCAAAACAAATGCAAAGAAGCAGCAATGTTTTATAAAATATACTTTGAATTGGGGAAGGAGTAGAAGGAATAGATCAAGGAATCATAGATTTAAAGTGAGAAGGGTCATCAAGGCCAACACCTTCATTCTAGAGATGCGGAAAGGGCGGGGTGGGGGGGGCATGAGAGCGTAACTGACTTGCTCAGATTCAGAGGTGGACAACAATTTAAGAAGAACTTACCAATGTGGATGTAGCCATTCTTGTACCATCTGTTAAGAACTAATGTTAAAATAAGTCCAACATTCCGGGAATTATAGTAAGTGAGATATATAATCCATCCACAGGACAAAATTGTAGCTGTTAAGAAAAAATGCACAAGATTTTCATGCATTTTGCTTAAATTACCTTCAATTGTACATAGCAATTAAGGAGTCAATAAAAAGAAGATATTTAAACACCCAGAAGGATGGCAAATCAGTTTGTTTTTGCTCTAGTCATTTTTACATGTAATTTTAAAATGGGCCTCCTGAACCACATAGTGATTCTGGCTTGTCTGTTTTTCTTTCCCTTTCCTTCACAGATTAGTCAGGAAAAACAAAGGCTGAGAGCAGATGGGACAGCCCTGGGAACAATCTTCTCCCAGAGCCTCCCTTTCCTTTTTCTTGCCCAGTTGCGTCTGCACTGGCCGTCCACCCTCCACACAGCCATGTGCCTAGATCCCAGGGTCAACTCTAAACAGCTTCTCCCAACTAGGCTGCCACCATTAAACAAGACAAAGAAACTTCTCGTGATATTTCATCAACAGGCTATACCACCAAACAGACAGAAATAAGAGCAACTTCAGCCTAATTAAAAACTCATCTATATTAAATATAGGTTGCCTTGTACTCTAAGTTTGGTCACTAATTAGCTAATAACCTACTTTTTACTTTATGGAACAAGCTAGTGAAAGTGAGGTTCTAATGTGACTACTTCTTCAATGAAAATAGAGTTCATAAATACTCCTATTTATGACATGTTGAAACACAAAGCCACAGAATCTTACAACTGGCAAGGGCCTTCAGCAGCGATCTAGGGCAGGGTCAAACATGTGGGCCAAACTTTCCTGCGGCTTGTTTTCGTAAGGCTCATAAGTTAAGAATGGTTTTTTTTTTTTACATTTTAATGTAAAACTTTACAATATTATGGTGATTATTATAATTATTATTTACATGATTAGATCATGAGCTTCCTGAGGGCAGGGACCATTTTTTTTGCCTTTCTTTGTATCTCCAGCAGTCAGCACAGTGCCTGACAGACAGCAAGTGCGTCTTAAATACTGACTGACTGACTAAGGAGGATTTCTCTCCCCATTTCCCACTAGCTGCTTTTGTACTTTCTTCGACTTCTCCATCAAGTCTCCTTCCCCAGGAAACTCTCATTCCCCTGCAGGACTGAACCTGTCTGATCCTCAAAGGTCCTCAGGCCCCTCTGCACCTCTGCCTGGACAGGTTCTATTTAAGGAGGGGGCTCTGCAGCTTTTCTCCCCATTTCCCACCATCTTTGGAGCTATCGGTTGTGCCTCTTCCTTGCCCCCATGCCCACCTTTCTGGCTTCCTTTCTGGCACTGTCTTTGCTCCATTAGACTGTAAGCTCCCCGAGGGAAGGGGGCATCTTTGTTTTTATTTCTATTCATATCCACAGTGCCTGGCACATAGTAGGTGTTCAACGTTTACTGACTGACAGACTGACTGAAGTAGGAGGGAGAGAAAAGTAGCCAGGGAGTCACGCTTTGGCTCAGACAGTCAGCAAATGATGGGTGGTGGGCTGCTACGTTCCCCTCAGTGGCAATGATTTGATTATCAGTTGGTCTATTAAATGCTATTACGTTAATAACATTTGTGGCTCCTATGACACTGTATTGTCTAAAATTACATTTCTACAGACCCAATATGGGATATTAGGACAGATATACTGCTAACTATGATAACTTCAAGTGTCATACTAACCACATGCATCTGTATGTTGTATATAAACATTATGTAACTGCTTTAACCTCCTCATTAACATTAAATGGGGAGAGTGAGTAGTATATTATACAACACTATAGTAAGTAAGCACAGAACTGCATCTACATATACCCAGTATCAATTTGTGACCTAGTGAGGGAAAATATTACTTAAATGTCAGCTAATCTGGAAGGTTTTATTTCACTGTTTTTAGCCCCAAATCCAAATCTGATTTAAACTTTTTCCAAAGTAAAACACAGCCACAGAATCAGGTATCTGCCAGATTCTTTACTTCTTGCTTGAAATAAACAATCATGAAGAACTAATAAATGGTCTTCCACAAATTGTACTTGTGGATTTAAGTTTTGACTGCCAACAAAAACTTGTGTTACTTTCTGGTACTATCAATGTACTTCTGTGGCTTAGTGTGGGGAATAAGACAGGACCTAGCAGAGTCCCTTCTACCCCCTCTCTCAGAATAATTCTTAAGCACTCCTGGAGTTAGTCATCTCAGAAAAGGCCTAATCAAAAGAAGAATTAAAAGATTTCCTCAAGCAATGATTTAGCTAAGAAAAAAATGATAACATCTTGGTACACGTGTTTCCTGCATTTAACAATGCACCTAAAACATGGTAAAATTGACTAAGTTTCACTTACCAACAAGAAGCCATACGACATTGGAGTTATGTTCTGTTAGAAAATCTTCCAATTGAGTGATACTTGGGACAAAGCTATCATTTTTCCTTTGATCCATTGTGAGAATCAGCATCTACAGGGCTAAAGGATTTCAAAGTTTTAAAATTTAGTAACACACAATGACAAAAGCTGTCAGTGACGTCATGTAAGAAGAAAATGATAAAACAGGCTAAATTGTATTTGATCACATTTTTTTCATAATGAATACTATGTGAATATTAAATGTAAATATTAAAAAGATTCTAAATGAAAGAAAAGAAAGTGGACTATATAGAGACAGAATTGCTACTGCTAAACTAAAAACACAGCCTTAGTTTAAATATAGCCTTAGGCAAATGATGTGTCAACTTCCACAAAACATTTTCTGTTTAGTCATTAAGACTAATCTCTTTAGAAAGCCACAAAGCAGGACAACAAGTTAGATGACAATGTGACCAACAATATTAAGAAACTGTCATAGAAAGCTTAATATAGCTCAGTGTTTTTAATCCTACTAAAAGCAATTCAACATTTATTAAGTTACTAAGACTACTACATGTAAAGTACTACTCTAAGTGAACCAAAATAGCTAATAAAACAAATCATCCAGTTTTGTTAATTAGTAACAAAACTAAATTAAGTCCAGAAGAACAGCTGCCAAACAGAAAAGCTTATTTGGGGAGCAATTTAAAGGGTGCTTTAAGATCTTTGGGCCAAAAGGTATTCTGACATAATTTGAGGCAAGTTGCAGGCACAGACTGACATGGATTAGCTAGTGAAGCTAGTGGTGAATCAAGATACAGAATCCAAAACATTTGTTTTTAGTATCTTTGAGAGGGAGATTAATGTGGTAGAAAAAAAGTGGCCTTGGTGTCCAAATTCTTGACTTCCATCAGATGCCAGGTCTGTGACCCTGCACAAGTTACTGAATGTCTCTGAACATCCTTAACCTATAAAACAGAAATAATAATGATTGCACTATCTACCTGACAGGGCTATTGTGATGGTCTAATGATGGTACTTCATGAAGCTCTGTATAAATGCTACTACAACGAACATTAATGTTATTCATATTCATAATTGGTAATAGTTTATTAACTGCTGATCCTTGATTCTTAACTTCTCTGTCTGGCATCCTGGGCCCTGTGTAATCTGATGCCTCCCTACCATTATTCTAGCCTTACTTTCACTACTCAGACCCTTCATATAAACACTACAACCTCTAACTAAAATGACTAACCTCCTGCCATCCAAACAGGTTTTCATGCTATTACACTTAGGCTTCCAATGTTTGCCCTCCCACTCCCTACCCTTCCTTTACTTGCTGAATAGCAAGCCTGGCCATATTCCTATTCCAAACCCTCTAAGTAATGGCATTACCCCCTGGACCACCAGAGCCCTTTTATTTTATCATTCTCTAGTGCAGTTATCCTGTAATATTATCTTTGTTGGGACCTTATGTACCTAGCACAAGTCCCATCGAGGCAAGTATGCCATCTTAATTAAATCTTGTACCTCTCCAGCTCCTAGCACAGTGTTCTGTACACAGGAAAGACCTGATAAGCGCCTATGCTTTATAGGCTTTTTAGCATTGGTGACTGTTAGGCTTTGTCAAAGACTCTTTTCTGCATTTACTTAGATAATTAATATAGTTTGGAATGCTGTTTTTAACATGATTAATTAGGTTAGTTACTTTCTCAAAATAAAACATCCTTGCATCACTGGTATAAATCCAACTTAGTCACAAAAAATCATTTAAAAATTGATTACTGCATTCTTTTCCTACGATTTTATTTAAAATTTTTGAATCACTTCTCATTAATGATTTTGGCTTAAAGTTCTCATTCATTGGTTTACCCTTCCTTAACTTAGTTATTAAGTCTAGATCTCATATGAACACACTCTCAATTTCTGAGAATTTGAATATTACAAGTGTTAGCTGTTCTTAAAAGCTGATAAAATTCTTTTGTAAATACATTTGATGGTATTCCCCTCCCCCCTATCCATCCTTTTGTAGTTCCTTTACAGCTATTTTTATTTCCTCTATTGAGTTTAGATTAAGATCTCTATTTGGGATTGTTAGGTAGAATATTGTATATTTTCAAAGGTAAGCTTCTATTTCTTTCTTGTTCCAGGTTTTGTTGACATACACTCCTTTACAAGATTTTCTGATAATTCTTTTCATTTCTTCTAATTTTGCTGTGAGTTTACCTTATTTTGTTGATTTTCTAATCTCTTCTTTTTTTTTTTTTTTTTAAAGCAATTGGGGTTAAGTAACTTGCTCAAGGTTACACGGCTAGTCATTATTTATGCGTGGGTGCTCATTATCTGAGGCCAGATCTGATCTCTGGTCATCCCAACTCCGAGGCCAGCGCTCTTACTCACTGCACCACCTAGCCGCCCCTTTAGGGCAATTGGGGTGAAGTAACTTGCCCAAGGTCACACGGCTAGGTTTTTGTTTGTGTGGGTTAAGTGTCTGAGGCCGGCTCCGAACTCAGGTCCTTCTGATTCCAGGGCCGGCACTCTATTCACCGCGACACCTAGCCGCCCCTTAATCTCTTCTTTTTAACCAAATTAGCTAAAGGTTTGTCAATTTTGTTAGTCTTTTCCAAGACCCAGATAAGATTTGTTTATAACTTTTGTGGTCTTTTTGGTTTTCAATTTATCTGTCTCTCCCCTATTTTCAAGATTACCTCTTTTACATCTATTTTGAGTTTATTTGTTGGCTCTCTAATTTGTAAAAGTCATTTTCAGTTTGTTAATCCTCTCTATTAGGTTAATCATACTTTAGGTGTATAAGTTTTCCTCTGATGATTTTTTCACATAGTTCCAGAAATGTGAGCAATAGCAATAAAATAAGGAAAAGAAATTAAGGGTAAAAGGTAAAGAGGAGTCAAAATTATTCCTATTTGTTGATTTAATTATAAAATTCTAAGGAATCACAAAATAAAATAATTGAAACAATGAATAGCTTCAATAAAGTTGCAGGCTACAAAATAAACCCAGAAAACAACATCCTGTCTATGTAATAATAACAAAATCAGGAGGTAATACTGGAAAGAATATTTTCACTGAAAATAACTAAAAACTCATAAAGTACCTGGGAATCTCCAAAGCACACTCACTACTTGAAAAGACTCAATTACAAAATGTTCCTTAAGGAAATGAAGAACATGTTAAGTGACCCCTCAGCCATCACATCCTTTTCTGATACTGTCTCTGATACTTTCTCCTCTCTTGGTCTTCAGGACACCGCTCTCTGCTGGTTCTTCCCCTGCCCAGAAGCCCATTCCTCAGCCTCCTTTACAGAATCCTCTTCATTTAGGTCACAACCAGTAATCATAGGGACCCCCTTATTGGGCCTTCCCTTCTGCTCATATATCTTTAACCCAGTCTGGTTGCAACTTCCTTAGCTTTTGTCTTTTCCAGCTTGGCAATACAAGCCTCTGATACTACCATCCCAGAGACAATATGTCACCATATCTGTCATTATAATTGAAGCTTTCACTAGCTAAGTCAGGCTCCCTTGTCTTCAGTGTAAACCTGCATGAAGGTTAGCTTAAGCAGGTCTTTCTATGAACTAAGTGAACCAGTCCGGCCTTACCTCTGACAACACAATAAGCAACCCTCACTTCCCAGCTCAAGGCAGGTAGGAAGACCACTAGCTCACTGGGGTCTATGTGATGTGCAATGACTACTAACTGAGCTTTCTTGTTTTACCCCTCAGGGGAGAGACTGTTCACATCTGCTCTGAAGTCAGGGGTATCTTGGTGGGGGCACCCCCATTTGCCTCCAGTTTTTTGCTCAATTCAAGCCAGAAGCCTTTTTTTCTTTTCTCACTTTGTTTCGGGTCTGTACCTGTGGGTGATGCAAAGTCTGAGTGAGCAGGTTAGCTCCTAATGGCACTTTCAAATGCCAAAAAGGACAGAACTTTGATGCTGTGGTCTGATGTGCTATGGTGATGACAAAGCAAGCAATGTCCTATTTTGCTCGGAGATTTCATTAGAACCTATGGAACTGATCGTCATCTCTATGCAGATGATTCTCAGATCTACTTATCTTAATCTGAGTTTTGTGATATCTCTAAAGGCCCAATTGACATCTGAAACTCAACATGTCCAAAACTGAACTCATCATCTTTCCCCCAAAAAACACTCTTCTTTCCAACTTTCCTATTGCTTTCTAGGGCACTACCCTTCTCCCTCATCCCAGCTCCCCACCTTTCACGTCCTGTACCCAATCAGCTGTCACATTCTGTCATTCCTACCCTTGAAAACAACTCTCATATCCACAAGACCCTTCTCTCCTCTGTCATTGCCACCGTCCTGGAGCAGGGCCTCATCACTTCAAGTTCAGGCTATTTTTCAAAATTCAATTTCATTTTTTATTTTTTAAAGTGCAATTTTGTTATTTCCCAGTACAAATGTTCTTTCTCACCTCTTCCATTCATTGAGAAAACAAGATTTATGTTACAAATACATAGAGTCAAGCAAAAAAATTTTCTCATATTAGCCACATCTAAAAAAAGGAAAAAGAATATATTTCAATCTGCACTCTGAGTCTATCACCTTTCTATCTGGAGTTGAGTACCATGTTTCATCATGAGTCCTCTGGAATTGTGGTTACTTAGTTTGTTCATCAGAATTCCTGTCTTTCAAACTTGTCTTTATATTGTGGTACTGTCTCAATATTGCTGTTGCTATTAAAAATGTTCTCCTGGTTCTGCTCACCTCACTTTGCCTCAATTCATACAATTCTTTCTAGATTTTTCTGAAATGATCCCTGTCATCACTTCTTACAGCACAATTGTATTCGGGAGCCTTTTCTCGTTGTTGCTTTTAATGTATGTCTAGTTATTAATCTGCTCTTTCTCTTTTTCATGGATGCTTGCAGCATTTAGAGAGAAAACGTTTCTCCCATGTACATACTTTGACTACATCCCAAAATTCTGGTATGTTGTCTTATAGTTGTCTTTATTTTTAGTGAAATTGTTTCTATGATTTGTTCTTTGACCCATTCATTCTTTATGATTTAATTAGTTTTCAATTATTTTTCATCTTTCCTTCAAAGATCCTGTATTGAATGTAATGTTTATTGTATCATGATCAGTAGAATATCTGTATATTTCTGCTTTTCTGAATTTGTGAGATTTTTGAAGTCCTAATACATGGTCAATTTTTGTAAAAGTGACACCCAGAGCTGAGAAATAGGGATACTCCTTTTGATTCCCTTTCTCTGAAGGTCTATTGTAGGTAACTTTTCAGAATTCTACTCAGGTCCTTCATTTCTTTTTTGTTTACTTTTTTAATGTTGTTAAATTAATCTAAGTCTGAAGGGGCAAACTAAAGCTCCCCACTTTTACAGTTTTACTCTTTCTCTCTGTTACTGAGTTATTGCTCTGACACAGCATCAGAACCACACAGGTGCTGTTTGCTTTTATTCCTCAGTACACAGTACTACAACTGTGACCACTGCCCTCTGCCCTGCCTAGGCACAAATCCCTACCTTGGTGTGCTTTGAACCTGTAATCTAGAACTTTGTAGTGAGTAACAGGGTTGCCAGAAGCCACCCTTTGCTGCATCCTAGGTGCTGTCTTAGTTCAGAGACCTCCAAGACTGGCTAACTTTTAAATAGCCAAAAATATGTTCAGTGCTATTAGTGGGCCCTGCCCACTAATTAACTAAAATTAACTACTAAAGTTAATTTATACATTTAATGCTTTACCAATCCAACATCCAAAGGATACTTTACAACACTAGACCAAATATTAAAAGGAGTCATTTCAAGGAACAAAAGATCTAGATTATAAAGGGAAATAATTAAAAATAATGTAGGGGGGCAACTAGGTGGCCCAGTGAGTAGAGCATCGGCCCTGGAGTCAGAAGGACCTGAGTTTCGATCCGATCTCAGACACTTAACGCACACACAAACAAAAAACCTAGCTGTGTGACCTTGGGCAAGTTACTTAACCCCAACTGCCCTCCAAAAAGCAAAAAAAAAAAAAGTAAGTTAGGAATGAAAGGGAAATAGTACTTCCAGAGCTCAAACTATATTATAAAGCAGCAATCATGGAAGCTATGTGGACTGGTTAAAAACTAGTTAAAAAGATCAATGAGTGGGGGCAGCTAGGTGGCGCAGTGAGTAGAGTGTCAGCCCTGGAGTCAGAAGGACCTGAGTTCGGATCCAGCCTCAGACACTTAACACACAGAAACAAGAACCTAGTCGTGTGACCTGCACAAGTTACTTACCCCCAATTGCCCTCCAAAAAGCAAAAAAAAAAAAAAAAAGATCAATGCAACAGTGAAGACAAGGAAGAATTAAAAAATAAATGAACTCAGTAACTCAGTGTTCAATAAACCCCAAAACATAAATTACCTAAGAAAGAACTCCTTATGTGATACAAGCTGCTGAGAAAATCAGAAGGTAGCCTGGAAGAAATTAGGCTTAGATTAACCTTTAAGAATGTATTTCAAAACTGATATATGTGACACCTGAAGATCATACCAAAGAGAAATTCATCTACCCTTCACATCCATAGGTAGAGGAAGAATTCTTAACCAAATAAGGGAGAGACAGTTAAGAAGAATAAATATATAATTTTGATTACATTAAATTGAAAAGCTTCTGCAAACAAAATTGATGTATCTAGGATAAGTAAGAAAATATTCAACTATGAAGAAAATGTATCAGATGTCTTTGATAAAGGTTTGATACCGAACAGGTACAGACAACCTAACAGAAATCTTTAAGACCAAGAGCCACTCCTAATAAACAAGCTGTCAAAGAATTTGGACAAACAGTTCTCAAAACAAAAATTACAAGTTATTAAGAACCATTTGATATAATGCTCCAAATCACCAATAATAAGAGAAATGCACATCAAAACAAGGAAGTTTTATCTCATGCTCTGCAAACTGGTAAGAAGGCAAAAGAAGACAGTAGTCAGTGCTGTAGGGGTTGTGAAAAGATAGGCATATTAAATACATTTTTGACAAAACCACAAATTGGTATAACTAGCCCATAGAGCAATCTGGGATTATGCAAATAAAGTGACTAAAATGTCCATACTCTTCTGACCCAGAGATTTCACTGTTATATACTCCGGGAAAAGTCTATGACAAAAATAAAAGCTCAACATACATCAAAATACTTACAACAGTATTTTTTTTGTGGTTTAACCCAACTGAAAACAAAGCAGATGCCATTTCTATCAATTAGGGAATAAGTAAACAAACTGTGGTATGAGAATGTAATGGAAAAGTATGGCTCTGTAAGAAAAAAATGAACACGATAAATATAGGGAAGCATGAAGAAACTTATATAAATTGATGCAAGATAAGGTAAGCAGAGGCAGGAAAACAATATACAAAACGACTATAAGGATGTAAACAGAAAAAACACAAAATAATTGAAACTAAATGCTATGAGATTAAGAATTAGCCTAGCCCAAAAAAGATGCTTTCTCCAGCTCCACTGTACAGGTAGAGAGGCCCATGGATGTGGAACATTAAATATAATACCAGAGTCATTTAATACACTGATTGGTTTTGCTGGCTTTTTTTCCCTTACTCCCCTTTAAAAAACATTTTTTGTTATAACGGACGGCTCTCTAGGAGGGGTAGAGGAAATGCAGGGGCAAATGTAGGCAAAGTATAAACAGGAGATGCCACTAAAAATCTATTTTTAAAAAAAGAATAGTGAAAAAGGGCACCAGAGTGGGACTCAAGCAAGCCCGGCCTCCAGTGTGACATGACTAGGCACATCACTGCCTCTGGACATCTCTGTACTCACCCAGAACACAAGGGATCTGACCAGCACAAGCAATCCTCTTCCAAACCTAACATTCTGTGGTTAAAGAAATGCACAGAAATCACACAGAATCTTAAAAACTAAATTCTTAAAACATCAAAGCAATAGAAAAGCCATCAATAAATCAATTTCTAAATATTGTACCAGGTGATAACCAGCATACAGCTTTGAAAATAAGACTGAAAAAGGCATTAACATGGCCAACCACCAACCTAAATAAACACTTCCCACGCATACAGAATCTCATCGCACAAATTAAGGTTGTCTTCATTAAGAGAATTACTAGAAAACAAGGAGGCCTTTACAAGCAGCTGGTAAGAGTGAGCCACATCTTTACTGTTCCACAAATGACTTAAAGATGTAAAGAATACAAGATCCCACTGCTCTTGTTTGTCGATTATGAAAAAGAATTCAATTTGGCAGAACAAAACAGCTCCATTAAGGCTCTCTTCCAGTATGGTATCTTGTATCTCTAACAGGAAAACCATTCAAGATTCCTTGAAAGATATTACAAAAGAAACAGCTCTTTTAACCACCACCCTCTGATCATAATCTTTAGGTAAGGCATGAAACAGGAAGATGTATATTCGCCACTCTAAGAAGTGAGAGCTCCAGCACAGAATGGGGAGGTTGTCCAGATGCTCTTCCTCACTGCATCGAGCCCTGGAATATGGAACTACCTCCTGGAAGAAATCTAGAACCAGTGAAAAGAGTCTGGCTTTATCCATAAGACAGGAAACATCACACACTCATAAGTACATGTATCTGGGATAGACTAATTCCCCAATTTCTACTGAAAGCGACACAGTCCTTCCAGTAACCCATGTTCATACAAAAGCAACGCTCTCTTTGCACTCAAGTGGACATTCTACTAGGGAGATAAAACCTGCTAGCCCTTCCTCAATTCCCTCCATCACTGCAAGGGTAACAGTGGAGCACTCTAAGTACTCCGACTGTCCCAATCCATCTTCTTGTCCTGTCACAGAACCCCTTGACAGTGACCTCACTCCTTTTCTTATCCACAGATCCTCACTGCTCACACCCACCATGCAGCTGTCTATGGACCTCTTTGTGACAGGCATCTTTCACTCTTAGGAGGCAGTGATGGCCACATCTTGCCGCCATGCAGCGGTCTCAGTAAAATGCTAGTACTGAAAAGCTGGAATGCTGCTTTCACTGGAAGCTTGGGGTCAATAAAAGAGCTCTGCAATGCCTTGAAAGCAAGCCAGTCTGCTGTCTCCTTTCCAACTCCTGAGCTCAGCTCCCTCTCACAAACTTCCAGACTGACAGACGAGCACTAGAGGGGGCCCATTCAAATGTACACTGACACTCTAGATCCATTTGGTTCTTTCCTGGGTGGACAGACATTTCGAGTGAGTCCACATCCCTCCCAGGAGGCTCTCAAATGCCCCTGGGGCTTGGGGCAACCAGCACACTGCCATCCCAAACAAGAACATCGTGGGAGAGCCCACTACCCACAGGGTTATCAAATGCTCCTCAATATGGGCTCTGCACCAGATATCCATCAGTGGCAACTACCCTCAGTGACGGAACATCTCCCTCTTCTATGGCTCACCTGCTTATTAACAAAGGGTAATTTATTACCAAAGGGCTATTTCTGATTTTTACTGTGTAGCCTCTTGGCCTCAGAGGCTACATGGAATGCATAATCTTTTGCAAACAAAAAGTCATGCACCATCTCCCCCTCTACTTTGGTCCTGGCTTGCAGCCTTTTCTGGTTAAATAGTTTACCATCAGCCACTACAGCTTCCAAAGATTGTGGAATGATTTCTGTATACCCAAAATGAATGGTATGTGGATATAAAAGAGCAAATACAGGACATACCAAATAACTACATTGTGAATGATACCCCAAAAAAACAAGTGGATAAAGAATATGAAGTTTTCAAAGGAAGAAATTTAAGATGACATCATGAAAAAAAAAATGCTATAATTAGAAAAATGCAAATTAAAGCACTTTTAAAGTTCCACTACAAAATTATCAAAAATCATGGGTTTCTTTGTGATTAAACTGGCCAAAATGACAAAAGAGGAAAATGACAAATGTTGGAGGGCCTATGGGAAAACAGATACAGGAATGCTCTGTTGGAGTGTGAAATTCTAGCCAATCCAGAAAATAACGTGGAACCGTACCCTCAAAAAACCAGGACCCTTTGACTCTGTTGCTTATTTCCCAAAGAAATCAAAGGAAAGAGGGGGGAAAAGATAGATATCAACAAAAAGAGTTACAACTTCTTTTTGTGGAAGCTAAGGATCTGTCCAGCAAGCTCCAACACTACTGTCTCTAGGATAGAACAGAAACCCCTCTGGTAGGCATTTCCAGCTGCTCACAAGCCAGCTCCCACCTAACATTCTTGCCTCATCTATGACATTCCCCTTCCTCTCTTCATGTGCAGCCAGACTGGCCTCCTTTCAGTTCTTCACCCAGTGCCTCTGCAATGAATGGCTGTCCACCATCCACCATGTCTAGACCAGGGCTTCTTAAACTTTTTCCACTCGCAACTGTAATGGTAATGTGATTTTGAATTTGAAGATCCCTTTGTGTTGGCAAAAGTAGCAGGTACTTAGCACTTAGTCTGATCAAGACTCCTGTTTCCTGTTACTGATGTAACAGGAAGGTGTTGTCTGAAGGAAGTAGGTAATACTGTGTATATAAGAAAAGCCCCAGAGAGACACAGTCAGAATTTCCTTGAGACCAGATCTGGTGGCAGAACAGCTACAGAAGAATGGAAAGCTGAGTCCTGAAAACTTGTGGTGGTGGAGCTTCTTCTGAAGAGGAGCCCAGAGCCAGGAGGCCAGGAGCCAGGAGCCCAGGTGACTGAAGTATGACTGGGATGCTGAAACTTTGTTTGTGGCTTGGTTGAGCCTTGAATTCCCTGGAGTGGAAATGGTGAGAGATCTGACATGGACCAGACCCTGTGAACTTCAGGGTAGAGCAGGACCTGCCCAGAGAGCTGGTCAAGGAACTGGGAGCTGTCTGCCATTGAATCCAGGTGACAGTCTGGGGAATCCAGGTAGAATCTGGGACCATGGAAGGGGATCCAGGGAATCTGACAACAGGCCCCAAGTCAAGAGAGAAGACCTCTCCTTGGGTACTGAGTAATTGTGGAATTATAGTTTACTAGTGACTTAAGGGGTAGAGGATTTTGTGTATGACACTTAGTAAGGCTTTGCTGAATAAGTGTACTTTGAGATATTATTACTGATAAGTGACTGAGTTAACAGTTGCCCCATGAGTGGAAGACTTGGACTACTGTACTTTGAGATTATATTGTGATTTTCTGTGATAAGTTGTAATATTGTGAATGCTGTACCTTGATTTCCTGTAGATGTTTTGCTTTGATTTTTTATGGAATAGAGTAATCACTATACTGAGTAATCAGAACCTTAAAAGCTGTTCACAGCGGCATTTTTCTGGAAAGCTTCTGTACATGGCATTACAGCAACCCCTTCAGATCCCATATGGGTCGTCACCCACAGTTTAAGAAGCACTAGTAGAGAACTTCTCTCCTCACCCCTCACCCCTAGAATCCCTCTTTTCCTTCAAGACACTCCGCAAGTACCACCTTCTACATAAAAGACTTTCCTGATTTCCCCAAATGCGTGTATCCTCCCTTCAAATTACCAAGTATTTATTTTGGACTTACTCTATGTATATTTTCACGTGTACTTCTTGTCTCTCCATTGAGAACATAAACTCCTTTAGAGTATGGCTCTCTAGCAAAGTGTTTGGCACATGCACTTGCAGACTAACTAGAGTAGCAGGTTTCCTCCTCAAATCATCTTGCATTTACTTATCTGTAGACAGACTGCATGACCCCCTACAAAAAGAGGCTCCTTAAGCGCAGGAACTTTTTCACCTCCATACTTGTCAACCCCCATCCCAAATACATTTTCTTGTACACACTGGGTCCTTAACAAATGATTGCTGAATTCAATTAAAATGGCTAATTTGAGAAAAGAGGTGAAAGAATGGTTAAACACTAAAGTTTCTAACATAAGAACTGGATGGAAGGTTTGTGCCATCAACCAAAATTGATGAAATCATAAGGAAGAACAATTTTGGACACATTGTGTTTGAGGTGCCGACAGACATACAAATGAAGATGTATTCTTGGCAGATGTGAGTGAGTAGAAAAGGCTAGAACTGCAGATAAAGATTACTTCTGGTTATTGCTGTTACTAAAACTTAAAAAATAAAATTAAATGAGATTTCAATATATTAGCATTATTTTAAAGATCTGAATAATACTTTACAACTTTTAATGTTTATGTGTTCTATACTGCAAAAAAAAAAGTGGTCTAAAAATAATCAACAAGCATTTTTAACACCTACAAGCCACACCCTGAGAATATAATTTTTTTTTAATTAAAAATAAGACAGTTCCTGCCCTTATGGGCTTACATACATTTTACTGATCAGAGCACAGCAATAAAGGCTGAATCTAGGTCTCCTTGAATTCTCTAGATCTGTTGTGTACATGAAGAGGGATGTCAAGATATCTGAAGTTAAGAAACAATAAGCACAATAGGTCTATATGCCAAAGACATCCCCCCAAAAAGGGAAAAGGACTTATTTGAACAAAAATGTTTATAGCAGCTCTTTTTGTGGTGGCTAAGAACTGGAAATTGAAGTGATGCCCATCAGCTGGAGAATGGCAGAACAAGCTGTAGTATATGATTGTAATGGAATATTATTGTGCTTTAAGAAATGATTAGCAGGACGATTTCAGAAAAACCTGGAAAGACTTACAAGCAGTGATGCATAGAATAGAATAGAATCAGGAGAAAACTATACATTAACAGCCAAACTGTTTGATGAATTGTCCATAACTTAGCTATTCTCAGCAGTACAACGATCCAAGATAATCTCAAAGGACTAATGATGAAGCAGCCCATCTGCCTCCAGAGAAAGAACTGATACTGTCTGAACACAGACTGAAGCATGCTGTTTCTATTTTCTTTCTTTCATTTTTTCTTTTATTCAAGTATTCTTGTACAAAATGACTAATATGGAAATGTTTTTATAGAGTTGCGCATGTATGACCTATATGTGATTGTTTACTGACTCAGGAACAGGAAAGGGTAGGGAGACAGGGAAAGAATTTGGAAGTCAAGACTTTAAATAAAAATGTTTTAAAAACTTAAAAAAAAAAAACCACCACCACCACAAGAAAGAGTAAGTAGAGTTGGAACACAGGCTTGCTAGTAAGACCATGGAAGCACAGGGTTACAAGCTCAATGAATTAGCAACAATTTCATTTCCACAGAGAAGAACCAACTGAGAAGACAGAGGGTGGTACCTATTACACAGACAGTGATGGGATTTGTTACAAAGGACTGTCTGTCAAAACCAGATTCAAAAAACATTACTGGAGTTATCATAAGTCATTTCCCAGCTTTTAAAGCAGTGACTGGCATACAGAAGGCACTTAATAAATGCAAACTGATGGATCACCTCTACCCCTCCCCTAGTAATAGCTGGACAAGATACCTCCTTGTACAACTTTTTTCCTAATAACTTTTATCAAATAGGTGGACTTTATTCCAGGTGTTAGTAACATGAATTTATCAAACAAATGGTTACTACGATCACTGCTTACCTGGTCAATACCAAATAGTTTTGAATATTACAGCTTTATTTTGCAAGACAGAAATGGTTTCACTATATAGTGCCTATAATTGTAATGGTAATAAAAGTGGTGGAGTTATATAACTTATAACAGAAAAAATTAGCCTATTTTCAATGACGTTTTCTTTCAAGTAGGTGCAAAGAGATTAATATAAAAATCCCATGGAACATCTAGTACTTACTTGCAAAGCACTGAGGTAGTTAAATGAGAACAATACGTTTAGAAAATAAAGTTTATCTTTTGCTTAAATCACCAGGATCGGATTGCTACTCATAAAAATAACTAGAAATCACAACGTAGTAGAAGAAAAACTCATTTCAACATGGCTTATTTAAAAAGGAAAGGCTAAAGCAACATAAGCAAATGAGGTTTTCTAGAAAATCTGGTCGCCCTGCAAATTAATTGATTGCATACCTTGTCTGGGTAGGAAGGGAAATCCCTGGGGCATGTAACAAAGACATTTGAAATCCATCAACTAAAAAAAGATAAAAAGATGTCAACCATTGCCCAGGAGAAAAGCCAAACTAAAGTCAGAGAGATGACCTAATAAAGTAGATTAAGCTCTCTGAAATTTTTATCTAGGACTAACTCAAAATACATACATCATTAACATTAACTTTGAACTTTCAAAGTGTAATATGGATAGCCCTCAATAATTTGTACCTTTCCATATATTCCTAACTTATAAGTACATTACCATCAATTTAAGAATGTAAATTCACAAAACAATAATTGTTTGTTTTTAAATGTGAACAAAGATATCTCAGAGAGTTCTTAAATAAGTAAAATCTCCCAGACTGAATTAATTCCCTGCTCTGTCATGAAATGCCTGTGATTCTGGACAAATCATCATGCCTCTCTGGATCCTAATTGGGATCTCACATGGTTTAATCAAATCAAGTCAACAAACATTTATTAAACACCTACTGTGTGTGCCATGCACTGGGTATATATAGGAAGAATGGCAAAAATAGTCTCTGCCCTCAAACAGGTCATATTCTAAAGGATTCAACATGCAAACAACTATGTACATAAAAGACAGAGTGGTAAAGCTGAGGCAATCTCATGGGGAGACCAGCAGCAGTAAGGCTTCTTGCAGAGCAGAGAATTTTAGCTGAGATGTGAGGGAAGCCAGAGGGGTAAGGAGGCATTTGGGGGAGAGCCAAGTAAAACGTAGTCAGGAGATGGAGAGTCTGGTGGGACCAACATTGCCACAATCCTTGGCAAAACAAATAGGCCAATGTGAAAAGCAACATGCCAGGTTTGGGGACGGCATCAGCTTTACTTTCTATTAAAACAAGACTTAGATCTGCCTTAACAAATCCAGAGTTCTAGGTCTTCATCTAGAAATTTCATTTCAGCAACAAGTACTCAGAAAATAATCAGCCATTATACCAACCTTATCTTAAAAATACCATGACAAAGAATGGCTCTGTATGGTACAGTCTGCTCTGCTGATTTATTTCACCAAAGCATGGCATGTATTTCAACCTTCTCTCATCCCTTCTCACTTCAAACAATTCTAACTTATAAGAGATGCAACTGAAGAATAAAACAAAACAATAATTTAATTTAATTTAATTTGAGTAACTTATCAGAAGTAAGTCCCCCAAAAGAGATATCTGTAAAGCACTCTGCACAGGGCCTGGCACATAGGAGGTACTGTGTAAATGCTTGTTCTCTTCCTCTCAAAAGCATTATTTTAATTATAATTTATTTGTAATAATATTATGTTATCACTTTTCTGTATTATCAACAAAAACCAGCAGTAAAATATAGAAAAAAGAAACTCTATTCAAAACAATTCAGAATGTATAAAATATCTAGGAATCTGGATACATATAGAACACCAAGACATGCATGAGAACTACTCTTTACCCAAATGAAGGAAGGAGGGTAAATTAATTTATTAAGCACCTCCTATGTATCAGGCATATATAAACATCACCCCACTTGATCCTCCCAATTCCAGGAAGCAGGTGCTATGATTACCACTGTGATTATCATTTTATAATTGAGGAAACTGGGGCAAAGATTAAGAGACTTGCCTAGGATCACACAGCCAGTAAGTGTCTGAATCAGAATCTGAACTCAGGACCACGCTCTATACAGAAATTAATTGCTTATGGCTGGGCTGTGTCAATAGCCATTATTAAAAAAAGATAATACTATTTAAATTCATTTACATATTCAATACCATCCCAATCCAGCTACCTATAGGTTACTTTATCAAACAACAACAACAACAAATTTCAGAATTCACCTGGTGAAAGGTAAAGCCAAGAATCTCAAGGGAAACCCATGAAAAAAATTGGGAAAGAAGTAAATGAACCCAAACTACATTACAAAGCAGTAATAACCAAAACTACTTGCTGCCAGTTTAAAAAAAAAGTTGATCAGTGGAACAGATTGGAAGCAAAACCCAGAACCAATCGAACATGACAAATGAATGTGCAATGAACCATAACAAGGGCTCTATATACTGGTTAAGGGCTATCTGGCAAAAACCAAAACTTCTTGGAAAAGTAGGGATCTAGCACAAATGAGATTTAGATCAAAGGCTCTTAATTGCTGTTGTGTTCTGGACCTCTTTAGCAATCTGGTGGACCCTATGGAGGCCTTCTCAGAATGTCTTTAAACAACTAAAAAGAAATACAAAGTATTAGAGAAAATAAAGATTTCCGTTTTTTCCTTCCATTCCCAGGTACCCTGAAATCTAACCAGAGATCCTTTCAGAGTCCACAGACTGGACGTTGAGGACATCTGAGAACCTCACAATAAACTCCAAATGGACCCAGGACCAAGATGTCAAAGGTCATATCACCAACAAATTGGGAGGAAGGAAAGTGATGAATCTCACAACCATAGATACAGGAAAAGTTCTTTACTAAAGAAGCGACAGAGAAGATAACAGGACAAAAATGAGACAACTTAGATTGCAATAAAACCAGAAAGTTTCTGCACAAATAAATCAACGCAGAAAGAATTAGAAAAGAAACAGTTAACAAAGGTAAAGAATCTTTGCAGTAAATTTCTCTGATAAAGAAGTGATATAAGACCGCTTCAAAATTATATAAAAGGGGACTCTGAAAAACCTCTGGAGCTCCAGAACCCACAAAAGGACACAGAGAAGCTAACCTCCTGCTGAGGACAGCCCGGCAGCCCGGCAGGGAGCAGCCAGCACAGTGCTCTGGGAGCTGAGCCCAGGACCACATGAGTTGGAGGTTTTAGCCCCAGGGCGGCCGGACCAGCAGCCGGCTGGAGGGACCCCAGAACTCCAGCAGCTGCGGCGTTTCCAGAATTACCAACACAGACATGCCTAGGACAAAGTGATAGGTTAGTGCCCTATGGACTTTGGGACCAGTATTTGGGAGTGCATCAGCTTCTTCCCCTGGGAGCAAGAAGCCTCTGAGGAGTCACAGCACAACAGCCATTTTGCAGCTTCAGCTCCTGGCCTGTGACCTGTACGGGATCCCTCCATCAGTCTGGGGAGTAATCACTCTTGCTTTAACCTCCCTGGATCTGGATTATGGTCTGGGGTGGAGGTCTTGGGGTGTGTGACCAGCTTGCCAGAGTGTGGGGGGGATTCAGGGAGGGTACCCAACTAATACCTTTGGCAGCTGAGAAGACCCCAGCATTTGGGACAGAAGCTCCCCTGTCGGGTGGCAGAGTCCTACTGTGGAAACAAGCCCAAAAGTCAAATAATTAAGTGGCAACATGCCTAGGCAAAGGAAACAAAACAAACAGAAAAATGCAACTTTAAACTCCTATTTTGGGGGCAAAGAGGATCAAAGCATGGAACAAGAGGAGGACTGGGAGGTCAGAACTCCTGCACCAAAAGCCCAAAATGAAAATATGAGCGGGTTACAGGCCATAGAGGACCTTAAGAAAGATTTTAAAAACCAAATAAGAGAAGTGGAGGAAAAATTGGGAAGAGAAATGAGAAAGATACAAAAAAATTATGAAATGAGAGTCAACAGCCTGACTGAGGAAAATAACACCCTAAAAAATAGACTACCTCAAATGGCAAAGGAGGCCCAAAAGGGCAATGGGGAGAAGAATGCCTTAAAAAGCCAAATTTGCCAGATGGAAAAAGAATCTCAAAAGCTCACTGAGGAGATTCATTCCTTCAGAGTTAGACTGGAGCAAATGGAAGCTAATGGCTTTATGAGAAATCAAGATGCTGTTAAAGCAGATCCAAGCAATTGAAAGAATAGAAGGCAATATGAAATATCTCACGGGGAAAACCACTGACCTGGAAAATAGATCCAGGAGAGATAATTTAAAAATTATTGGACTACCTGAAAGCCATGATCAATGAAAGAACCTAGAAATCATCCTTCAAGAAATTCTCAAGGAAAACTGCCCTGATGTTTTAGACCCAGAGGGGGAAACAGAGGTTGAAAGAATCCACAGATCACCTCCTGAAAAAGATCCCAAAAAGAAAATTCCCAGGAATATTATAGCCAGGTTCCAGAACTCCCAGATCAAGGAGAAAATACTACAAGCAGCCAAGAAGAAACAATTTCAATATTGTGAAAACACAATCAGAATAGCCCAGGACCTGGCAGCTTCTACACTGAGGGATCGAAGGGCATGGAATATGATATGCCAGAGGGCAAAAGAGCTGGGACTAAAACCAAGAATCACCTACCCAGCAAAACTGAGTATCTTGATTCAGGGGAAAATATGGTCATTCAGTGGAAAAGAGGACTTTCAAGCAATCTTGAGGAAAACACCAGAGTTGAATAGAAAATTTGACATCCAGACACAAGAAGCAAGAGATGCTTGAGAAGGTAATCAAGGAAAAGAAATCAAAAGGAACTTATCAAAGTTGAGCTATTTACATTCCTAAATGGAAAAACAGTAACTGTGACTGATGATATCTTTCTCAGTATGAAAATAGTTGAAGAAGGGTATATGGGCATATGAATACATATGTGAATGTGTGTATATATGTTTACAGGTATACATGGGTAGAGGGCACAGGTCAAATTTAATAGGAAGGGATGATACTTAAAAGGTGAAATTAAGAGGTGAGAGAGGAATATAACAAGAGGAGATGGGGAGAGACACAATGGGGTAAACTATCTCATGTAGAAGAGGCAAGGGGAAGTGTTGGCAAAGGAGGGGAAGAACAGGAAGGCAAAAAGGCAAAACCATATTCTCATTGAATTTGGCTCAGGGAGAGAATGACATACATACTAAATGGGATATCTCTACCTACAGGAGACTAGGGGGAAGATGGATGAGAGGGAGGAGGATGGAAGGGAGGGCATGCTGGGGGGAGGGGAGGTTGGAGGCACCCACTTTTGAAAAGGGACAGGATCAAAGTAGGGAATAGACCAGGTGGGCAGTGGCATAGGTGGAAGGGAAATATAGCCAGTGTTTTACAATATATCTACTATGGTAATGTTTTGCATAGCTATACATGTACAGCATATACTGAATTGCTTATCTGCCCAGCAAGAGTGGGTAACAAGGGAGGAAGGGAATGAATCTAGAATTCGAAGTTTTAAAATTAAATGTTTCGAATATATATAAATACTACTATTAATACTATTTTGCATATAATTGGGAGATAAGATGTTTAGGCATTGGGGCACAAAGACTCACCTCACCCTAAAGGTAAAGTCGAAGGGGGTATGGGAGAAGATATGGGACAGAGCAGATTGCATGAGGGGATATCCTGTGGGACTGCTATTCTGGGGTGGTGGGTAGGGGAACAAAAAAAAAAGGAGTGATACAAGTAGATACACAGAGTATTAATACAAATAGATAAAATCAAGAATCATTCCCTAGTAAATAAATAGTCAAAGCATATGAGCAGGTATATATCCAAAGAAGAAAGTTAAATAATCAAGTCATGTACAAAAATGTTCCACATCAATAAGACAAAAGCAAAAGGAAACAACTGTCTGGTTCCACTTCACACCCATCAGACTGGCAAAGATGACAAAAAAAAGTAAAGTTACAGGAATGGAGTGAGGAAAATGGACTGAGGAAAAAGTACACTAACACGATGTTGGGAGAGCTGTGAGATGGTCCAACCACAGTAAAAAACAATTTCTAACTACACCCAAATAGCAACTAAATGTGCACATCCTCTGTTCCAGCAATATCGTGACCAAGGCGATGTCCTACAAAGAGTTTATCAAAGTCAGAAAGAAAAGATTCATGTTAACAAGAATACAGTAGTACTTTCTGTGATAGCAAAGAATGGGAAACAAAAGAAGTGCCCAAGAAGTGGGAAATGGTCAGAGCGATTATGGTATCTGAGCATAATGGAATATTATTGTGCCATAATAAATGGCAACAGGGGCAGATTCAGAGAAACCTGGGAGGGCCTGTATGAATGGATGCAGAAGAAAATGAGCAGAAGCCGAACAATTAATACAATGCCTAATAAATACTTGGTTTGTTGAATGACTTCAGCTTTACAAAGGAAAACAACTGGGAAAGACTTAATAATAGTAGCTAAGAATAGCCACGATTTAGAGAGAGCTTTAATTAAGGCTGGCAAAGCGTTCCATGAGTTATCTCATGTGATCTCATTGACTGAACACTTTACGACCACAAAAGGCTGATGATGAAGCCCCTCTCAGCAGAGGCGACGGACCAGAGGAGCCAAAGAACCGTGCACAAATCTGTCTCACCAGCCTGTATTTTCTAAGTTGTACAACAAGCACTTATTAAGCACTTGCTATGGACTAGGTGCCATGATGGATTCTAGGGAAGGAAAGTTTAAAAATACTGTCTCTGCCCGCCAGGAGCTCACAGAAGGGACCAGAGAGCAGATGGATGGAAGGCGTCCTGTCCTGTCCTGACTGTGAACTGAGTCCCAGTGGGAGCCAGAGCCACTAACCATGCGCTTGTGTCAGAGGAGCAAAGGAGACACACAGAAGAGATGACAACAGACTGGCTATTTGTGGGGCATAAGGGAAGCACAAAGTGGATAACGACAATGCTATTAAAAAGGAAGAAAAGAAAAGAATCATCACAGAGGCCAGGAG
Source organism: Gymnobelideus leadbeateri (assembly GCA_011680675.1). NCBI lineage: Eukaryota > Metazoa > Chordata > Mammalia > Diprotodontia > Petauridae > Gymnobelideus > Gymnobelideus leadbeateri. Next base: position 116,768 of record WOXC01002527.1, read on the forward strand.
GAAGCTCAGACAGGGATACAGGCAAACACAGCAGTGCTGCAACTAACAACACTAAAGGTTAAATCTGAAATATACTCCAAAAAACTAACAGTGAAAAATAACAATCCTCTTTTTCTACCCTTCACTGCAAGGTGAAACATTCGTGTTTATTGCCAACTCTCAAGTTTGCAATAATAAAAGAGAAAAGTTTTGCAAATAAAAGGCCAATAGAAAATTCATGTTAAAAAAAAGCAAAGCTAGTAACTGTTCATTCTCCTCCTTCAAAAAGAAATCCAACTCAGTCTGTGTGGCTCACAAGGACAGAACCAGTAGGTAAAATTTATAGAGCAAGAGATTTCGTTTCAAAATAAGGAAACCTTCCTACCAATTAGAGCCATTCTAAACCAGATCACACTGTCTTTGAAGGTAGCAAGGAGACATCAGTGAAGGTCTTCAGAAAAAGTGGAGGGGCTTTCCTGAAACAGTACTCTGGGACAGGCAGCCAGAAGGCAGCCAAGCAGACTCCAGAGCAGGCGTTCCCAGTCTGTGGCAGGAATGGCGCAGAACACCATCCCGGGCCTCAAAGCCCTGATCATGACCACTTCAATTCCTCTGTCCTGGTCAAGTCAACAAACGCTAAGCAAGGGAAGATACAGAGAAAGTACCAGCACCACCAAAAAAGGTCCTATGCTTAAGGAGCTCATAGCTTTTAATGGGTGAGACAGACTGCAACAGACTGGGAAAGACCTCCTGCAGAAGGTGGAACTTTAGTGGAGACTTGAAGGAAGACAGGGAAGCCAGGAGGCAGAGATGAGGAAAGAGAGCATTGCAGGCAAGGGGGAAAGCCAGGAAAACGGAACAGCCAGGAGGCTGTGGGAGGGACGGGGAAAGTGAGTTAGGTATAAGAAGCCTGGACAACTAGGAAGAGGTCAAATTACGAATGCCTTTAAAGGACAAAGAGAGGACTGAGGTAACAGAGAGACAGTGGGGCTTACTGACCGGGAGGTGACGTGGTCAGGCTTTGGCCTCAGAAAGAACAGTCAGATAGCTGATGAGGAGAGGAAGTGAGGAAGCAGGGAGAGCCCAAGGCAGACAGACCCAGATGCAGCTCCTGCAACAGTCCAAGTAGGAGGGATGGGGGCCTGCACCAAGCTGGGGGCAGTGTCAGAGGAGAGAAGGGGTTGTATTCGAGAGGTTTTCAAAGGTAGAAATTAGGGCAATTGACAACTGATGGGGCATGGGGAGTGAGAGAGTGAGGGGTCAGAGGGAGAAGTCAAGAATTGAACCTGGGTGACTGGGAAGAAGACAGTGCCCTCAACAGGAACAGGAAAGCCAGAGAAGAAGGGGAGGCTTACAGGTAAAGGAAAGGAGCTCAGTTTGGAGCACGCTGAGTTTAAGATATCTAGGGGGCATCCAGTTAGAAACATCCAGTCAGCAGCTGGAGATATAAGATTTAGGTCAGGGCCAGACAAAAAGATCCAGGATGAAAACTGAATCCATGGGAATCAATGAGATCACCAAGCACAACAGTGCAGGGGAAAGAGAAGAGGGCCAGGCCATTGCCTTCTTCCCACAATGCAGCTGGGAATGCCCCCTCCCTTCTTCAATTCTGGAACCATGAACCCTGGTCCTAGCCACTCGGCCACTGTTCCTGAAGGTGCTGCTCCATTGCCCTAAGAGCCCACTCCCCACTCCAGCAACACTCTGGATTAAAGGCCCCGTCCGTGGCCACCACTCCTCTATGAGTGTCTTTCCTACCATTAGAACATAAGTGCCTTGAACAATCTTTACAATAATAGCTAACATTAACAACAATATGGCAAATTGTAAAGACAAACAATTTTGAAAGTCTTTTGGAACTCTGCTCGATGCAACAACCAACCATAATTCCAGAGGTCTCATGAAGAAAGATGCTAGCAAGACAAAGCCCTCAGAGGGCAGATGGAGACAGATTTTTCTTCTTGGACAGGCCAATGGCAGGAATTGGTTTCGCTCAACCATACAGGTCTATAATAAGGACTGTTGTTCTTCTTTCTTCCTCAAGGGAGGAGGGGAGAGGGAAGCCAAGAAAGAGAAAAGGGGGCTTGAAAAGAAAAATTAATTAAAAAAAAAAATGAGAACTCCTCGAAGACAAGAAGTGACTTTTACTTTGTATTCGCGTCCTATGCTTAGCACAGTATTTGGTGTGTAGTACAACTCCAGGAAACACTCTTTCATTCCAGGATCTGATATTCAGGAAATTCTGATTTCATTCACAGATGAATTACTTTTTAGAGGCCACCTAGGATTCAGATTAGTCTGTTTCTAATTTCTATTCTTCTCTTCTAACATTGAACGATTGTAAAACGCTCACCATGCTCTAGTTTCTCCTTCTTTTTGTTAATGAGACGAGACTCCTTATTCTCTCTCCACCTCTTTCACTAGTATTTTAGTGTATAGGAAGATTGAGACATTTCAGCTCATTTGACCTGCAAAATACTTTATCGCCTTCCCTTAAATATAACACAATAAAGTCTACAAATGCCCTTATATTTTCTTTCATTTTCTCCCATTTAAGAATATTATTACAAAACAGTCTGAAATATACTTTAAAAACAAGTGTTCACAATCATGACTTCTTATAAACTAAAAATTCAAATATTTCTTAAATGGTATTTGAGAAATGTACATAGCTTTTGATAAAATATAATAACTATCATACATATAGGGTTTAAAATTAATAACTAAAAATTCAATTTTGAGAAAAATTTTCATCAGCCTCATACATCTGCCAATACTATTGGCACCTAGCTCCTACTTAACAACCCTCCTTCACCCATGTTTTTCAAGTATATTACCCGTATTTTTTAAGTATATATACCAAACCAAAGGACCCATGGTGACAAATGCAATCCACTTCCAAAGAGAGAACTGCTGGACTCTGAATACAGACTGAAGCACAATCCTTCACTTTCTTTTTCCTTCATCTGTATGGATAGCATAGGTAATATGGAAATATTTGGCATGAATTCACATGTATAATAGATATCAAGCTGCCTGCCTTCTCAAGGATGGGGGAGCAGCGGGCAGGAAGGAAAGAGTCTGCAACTCAAGTTTTCTTTAAACGAATTACATTTTTTTTACATGCAAATGGGAAATATTTAACAAAATAAATTTAAAAAATGGGGAAAAAAGAGAGAGAAAAGACTCTACTAAACACTTGGGAGCTCACCCAAACCCAATTCTATAAAGCTTAATAGTATCTAAGCCACCTTTGAAAACGAATTGCCCTGTTAAGCCTGCATGTGGCTAAGAACGAAGCAGCTGAAAGACACAGCGGTCTGATGTTCGATGTTAATGCTCTTTCCTTTTCCCACCCAACACTCTCCTTTCCTGCTCTCTTAACTCTTGTCTTCTGGACTGGAGCTGGACACTATTGAGCAGAGTTCCTAGGTCTTTCAAAATCATCTATACAATTTACGATATTGTTGTTATTGATAGTTATTGTTATTATTACTGTAGAAAGGTCAAAGGTAGAAGCCTGACATTTGACTTTTTAAAAATCATAGGTGGGGGCCGCTAGGTGGCGCAGTGAGTAGAGCATCGGCCCTGGAGTCAGAAGGACCTGAGTTCTGTTCCAGCCTCAGACACTTAACACACACAAACAAAAACCTAGCCATGTGACCTGGGGCAAGTTACTTAACCCCAATTGCCCTCCAAAAAAAAAAAAAAAGCAAAAAAAAAATCATAGGTGAGAGATTTAGGAGAGAACAGAGTGAGGGGAAAGCAGGAAAGTATATACACCGGCTGGTAAGAGGCCAGAGCATTAACAGTGCACGGCAGGCTATTCCAGGGGTGGGGAACACAAGGATTCAGAAGGTCACAAGTGGCTCTCCACTGCTGGACTAGCCAGCTTCACCTTTAGACTATTTCATCCTGATCCCCACACAGGCTGAACAAGGTAATTAGCTTTCAAAGGTGGGTCAAATGCCATTGGGTCAAGGGCTAGGCAGAATGAGGTCTGAGGAATCATTTTATCTCTAACTAGAGCTGTTTCAGGATAGACTGCAAAGCCTGAGGAAAATTGTAAGTACAGGGTTGGTCCACTTCCTTTATGAGAACTTTAACTGAGAATGAGATGAAAGAGCATTTAGAGAAAAAAAAATATTTACCCAAGTTGTTTCAAAGTCAGCAGTGTTCTAACCTCTTCCTTCTCCTTTTCTTCTCAGGTCATTTTTACAAGTTTCATCCTTACTGACCTGAAAAGGAGAACTGAATTTTAATCAGTCACATAAGGCATTATTACTTGGAAATTTTCTTATGTTTTCAAATGAAGTGATGGTGGGAAGTTATGCATATATGCTCAATTTTTGCCACAGGACCGCCTTTCCAATTAGTCTTCAAACTGGAAATTTCCCTCTATGCTACAGCTAGAGTACTGTGGGAGTACTACTACTTCTCAACGTCGGCCATTCAAGGAGCTTAGAAACAAGAATACTAGCTCTTACCCTCACTTAATTTCTTTTATTTGTACTCCGGCATTACATATTAAAGTGTGGATTACTGCAGCTTTTTGTTTTGTTTTGTTTTTGTTTGTTTTAAGCCAGTGGGGTTAAGTAACTTGCCCAAGGTCACACGGCTAGGTTTTTGTTTGTGTGTACATTAAGTGTCTGAGGCTGAATCTGAACTCAGGTCCTTCTGACTCCAGGGCCAGGGCTCTATTCACTGCGCCACCTAGCCGCCCCCAGCTTTAACAAACTTTAAAAAAAGATATAGAGATATGTATGTATGTATATGTATGAATATTTAACAACTCCTTCAACATAACTGGCTTCTTCTGTAGTTCTACATATTGTATTGTATACACCTAAAAGCATGAATCTGAGAATATAGAAGAGGGTCTATAGGTTTCACAGCACCAAAGGAATCTGGGAACCCCTATGTTAAGGCAATCTTTGTCTCCAGGTTGTTTGTGTAATGCTGAAGCAGCAATAGGAAGCCAATCTCAACCCAGTGCCACATTTCCTGTACAAGGATTTAAGTCATCTCTGAGCAAATGCCCCAGGTCACAGTCAAGACAAGCCAAAAAACTTCCCCTGTTCCCCAAGAGGAAATGCCCACCGAGGCCGGTCTTTAGTACAGACCCAACACCGGCAGCTGCATGAGCAGAGGGGAGAAGGACCCTCCGGGGCGTGCCATCACATCAAGCAGCAGATCCTGTGTTCATCCCAAGTAAGGAGCTGTCAATGACAGGGCCGCTTCCCGGAAGGGACAGCCTCAGGGTGAGGGCAAGTCCTGGGTTCGAGCCCTGAGACCCAAAGCCCAGAGCTTGCATCCAGCCTCCTAACTGCGGGGTGCCTCGGCTTCCTCACCTGGCCAGCGCCAGGCACGGGGTCACAGGGAGGGTGACATTCCCTGCCATCCCCAGGAGTGAGCTCCTGCATGCCGGGCCGGGGCTTCACAAAATATGTGACTCACCGCACCTCCCCATCTCGCTCCTTGTGTTCCCCCCTCCCCAGGGGCTGGGGGCCGGGCCATGGCTGCGCTGCGGGAAGAGGGAGGCGCAGACAGAAGCGGGTAGAGGCCGGACAGGTGGTGCACCCTTTGGAGTGGGCCAGGTGGGCGGCGCCCCGCCCCGGGGGTCCCCAGGCTTTCCCCTCCTTCCCTTTTTCACTCTTAAAAAAGCCCCGAGGCATGGTCCGGCTCTCCGAGGGGGGCCAGGGCGACCAGGGGAAGGGCGGCAGTTGCTGTGGCGCCAGGTTGGGCCAGGCCTCCGGGCTCAGGAGCCTCCAGGGGCACGGCGGGGGAGGGCCCCCTGCAGGGCCACAGAGGGGGTCTCCCCCACCCTAGGAAGGAGGGATCTGGTCATGGCTCCCCCTTCATGGCGATCACTGCGATACTCAGGAGAGCCACAGCCGCATTCCCACAGAGCTTTACAGCCGGGAAAGCTGAGGCGCAGGGACCGGCCCCAGGTGCTGCCACAATGAGCCGCCTGCTGTGTGCTCCAGGAGACCAGAGGCTCTCCTAGCTCTCGGCCCCAGGAGGCGCTACATAACTGCCGTTCCCTGCCCCCATTCATTCGTAAGGGGCTCCATAAGGGCGCGGATGCCGGCTTCCGCACAGCGGGGTGCCGGGGCCCCAGCCCTTCCCGCGCGCACGCGCATCAGGCCCCGGACTGGGGTGCCCCCCTCCCCGCACGCTCACGAGCGCTAAGGCACGGCCGCGCGCACGCTTCCTCCCCCACCCCCGGGGGGACGCCAGGCCCCGGGGACGTCTCCCGACGCCGGCCCCGACGCTCGCGCACGAAGAGCAGCGGCAGCCCCCCTCCCCCCCCTCCCCGCCGGGCTCGGCCGGCCGCGCGTGGACTGTCCGTGGACTCGCTGACGGAGCCCAGCCCCCTCACCTGGGTGTGCGTGTGCCCGCCGCCCCCTCGGTCCCGGCACGGCGCGGACCCAGCCCCGTCACCCCGTCCTGGTCCGGCCCGGGGCCGCCGCTGACAGCGCGGGGGCGGGCGGAGGAGGCCAGGATGACGGCGACCGCGGCAGCCCGGTGGAGGTGGACGGAGGGGCGGGGCCTTCCTCCGCCGCGGCCGCGTCAACGACTGCGTCGCGAGGCAGGCTACGCCCCCCCACCGCCGCGCTCGCTGAGGGCGGAGCCTGCGTCGGGGCGGAGGCGAGGCCTGCGCCTGACGAGAGGGCGGGGTTAGGGGCGAGAGCCGGAAGAGAGGGAGGTGGGCTCTGCGCCCAGAGGGGGCGGGGCCTGGGAGGGGCCCCCAGTGGGAGCGGCAGCGCTAAGCAGTGCAAGAGCGGTTCCCCTGGGCCGCCAGCATCCTCTGCTGCCGGTGCCCTGTAGGCCCCCAGCTAAACCCTCTGAAAGGCAGGAAAGTCCGAGTTCCAGCCGCCAAGCGCTTACTGTGTGCCAAGCGCTGCTCCCTCCGCTTTGAAGCAGGAAAACAGCGTAGAGCCCAAACTGTGCCGCACAGATGCGGGAGGCCGCCCTGGAGCACCAAGGGCCGCAGCACCTTGCGAGTCCTGCAAGGTGGGCGCACCTGGAGAGCAGGACATCCTCCTGCCCGCCCTCCGCAGACACCCCGCCGGCAGGGCCCTTCCTCCCCGCAGTGACGTGAATGGGGCGCGGAAGGGGCCGTCGGGCCCAGCGGCCCTGGGGGGGCCTCGCAGTTCCAGACAAGGGGCGCCGCTGGCTCAGCTGGACGGGCCCGAGCCCAGCCCTGGAGCGCGAGGCCGCACGGGGCCCTCGAGGGCCTGGAGGGCGCCCTGGAGGCGAGGGGCTTGTGTGCAGCTGGAGTCGCTCCTGTTTGCCGCGTCCTTTTGGCGGTCGCGGTGTGCTTGCTTCTCTGGCCGTCATGCACGGCTAGTTGTGTGCTGGGAAAGCGGCTCTGCTGCCGCTGCTGGGGCTCCTGCCCCCGGACCCTGAGTCAGTGAGAGGCCGGCCTCTGGTCCGCAGGAGGGAGCCAGGCACTGCCACGCTCTTCAGGCCTTTTCTGGTCATCTTAGAGAAAACAGAAACCCCCGTCTGGGGCCAGAAGGCAAGTCTGGCTTCTTCCCTCCGGCTTGACCACTGAAGCTCGTACTCTCAGTGAGAGACACCAGCCCGCATGTCAGGCTCTTTAGGCCGAAGAGCAACGGTCTGGACTTGGGATTTCCCCTCTTCTCCATCTGTACTTTGAACCAGGGGCTTGGCTCCCCTTAGCTTTTGGTGAACATTCCATATGCCTAACCAATTTTAATGTCTGAAGCCTAAATTATGTACCCAGTAATGATTTTTATCCAGTTCTTTCCAAACACTTCTGGGGGCCAGGGTTCCCCTCCCTGGCTTTTTAAAATCCCTGGTCTCTCCTAGTCTCCCATGTAGGTAAGACACAGAGACATGCCAGGTCCAGGGAGGAAAGCCATTGCCTCTGCCATCAACTCAGCGTCTTTTATTTAGAAGCACCTAATAAAGACCCGAAAGGGACTTTGAGCTATATCCTTCCACATCAAAATGTGTTTCCTATTCCAAATGACATCTAAGGGAATAAAATGAGGACTGCATAGAACGTTCAATAATCAACGAGGAGATTTACTTAGGTGTAGCAGGAGATGGATACACATCGAAGACAGCCACTGAGAACCCCTTGAGCTGATTCAGCTGACTGATGCTTCCATGCCCAAACACCAGCCAAGCATGAAAGGCCCCATGGTGCTTCTTGTGGCTGCTTTGGACTCAGGCAGTGAGGAAATGGCATCCACAAAAAGGCATGAGCATTTGGTCCTCTGAGCCAACCAAGTCTCAAGGAGAAGGTATCAGTACATCTTAAGGAAAAAGTTGCCTAACCCACAAACATGTGGACTAGGATAGTGCTCCTACCACACAAAGAAAATACTATTTGTCCCACAGAATTGACCTCTCTACTATATTGATAGAAACTTCATATTGACTTCTATTGTGTATGGCTGCCCTCAATTACAAAATTTTAAGTCTCCAGAAAGGGGCACCAAGGTGAAGAGCTCTGGACCTGGAGTCAGGAGGACCTGAGTTCAAATTTGGTCTCAGACACTTACTAGCTTTGTGACCCTGGCCACTTAACCCTATTTGCCTAGTTCCTCATCTGTAAAATAAGCTGGAGAAGGAAAAGGCAAACCACTCCTGTTTCTTTGCCATGGAAATCTCAAATGGACTCACAGAATCAGAGAAGATTGAAATGGCTGAACAAAAACATCTCCAGAAAAGAAACAACAAAACTCAGAGAAATACTGTAGATTGAATGATGTGAAGGGCAGGCTTTCGAGTTTAGAGGAGATGAGGAAAATGAGAACCAATGTACAGAAGCATGCAGAGGTAGAATACCAGATCATTCTGGCACTGCCAACTGGCAAGACACAGAAACAAGATGATTGTAGGGATGATTATGAGATAAGGCAAGATTTAAAGACAAAGATTTATTTAGTAATGTCTAATCCAGAGCTTATGTTAGAGCCTTTTGGACATGGGTTTTGAAGTCTTCATTTGGGCAGTGACACCATTTATGAACGCTTAATGTCTATTAAAATCAAAAGATCTCTGCCAAAAATTTAAGAAAGTATCCCTGACTGTATTTTGTATTATACTTTCATAATTCCAAAAACATATAATTCTACTCTTTATCATGCTACTACTGTCCAATCTGTATGTAGTAGAGTGTTAGGTTTGCTGACTTCCTGCTTAGGTCAAACACATGTGCACTAAACTGAACCCAAGATTCTCAAATCTTTAATAAAATCTGTCCATACGAGGAAGCATATCGATTTCTGGCTTCTCTCTTTACTATCTAGTCTTGCCCAGGAGAAGATCCAGTCCAACCACATTTGCTTCAGGTTGCTGAGGTATTTGATGTCACCATAGCTGTGTGTTAATTAGTTTGCATTGGTGTAAAACAACCAAACCAATTTCAGGAAAGCTGTAACTCAAAGACTCAAAGCCAGCAAAATCTGAACAGAGCTAAACACTCCCTTTGAAAAAGAAGTTTCATTTGTCTTATACTAGGAAAAACCAAATACTCTGTTAACTCTAGGTCTTCAGATAATTTTAGCTATTTTTATCTTTAGTCCCTCTCCCTTATTTTATATCAAACTCAAAACAATTCCTTCTTTTCTATTTGATTTTTATATAATAAAAAATCAGTCCCCAAGTTCTCCCAGAATCATAACTGGAATATCAGTATTTAATGACCACTGATGGCATTCATCAATGCAGTGGATAGAATGCTATCTCATCTTTCTGAGTTCAAATCTGGCTTCAGACTTACTAGCTGTGTGACCCAGGGCAAATCACTTTACCCTGTTTGCCTCAATTTCCTCATCTAAAAAATGGGTTGGAGAAGGAAATGGCAAACCATTCCAGTATCTTTGCCAAGAAAACCCCAAATGGGGTCACAGAGTCAAAAATTACTGAACGACAATAAATGTTGGCACTCATGCTCCTCCAGTAGGTAGAAAAAGCCATATTTAGCACCTAGTTAGCAATAATAATTAGCCCCAGTAGGTACGCAGTGGGCATGAGTAGACTGTAATAAATTATCAGCAGAGAATTGCAAGGAAATATGGGATCCAGAGTATTATTAAAATAATGTAGGAATGGGAAGGAGGTCTTGGTCAGGTAATGAAACTGAAGGATAACGAATGGATAACTGTAGTGGACCAATATCCCAAGGCCAAAGTCCAGGCAGAATGGGCTAGTTTTTCCTAGAAAGGTAACTGACATTAAGATTTAATTGGCTCAGGGGACAAACACTCAGACTCTTGACAAGACTTCCTGGTTGGCTGAGTACAAAAAACAAACTCTGGGCTGCCATGATAGTCACAGAAACACAGCAACGGAATGTAGCTGAATCAATATGATATCCTCGTTATGTTTCCTTGCCCAATATTGCTACGGCCAACTGAATTTCCTTTTGTTAAGTGTCACCTTCTGTGAGTGTTTGATTTTGTTCTAACATAGAAGCTAAGGTATCACACATGCATCATTGTATCATACAATATCAAGAAATCTAAAGGAAAGCCCCCAGGATAATGGATAGACTGAATTGGATTAAGGGGCATTTAATGGTTTTTCCCTACCAATTAATAGCAAATATTCTCTGATGATATGGTGATGTGGTGTCAACAGTTATACCGCAGAAACAAGATAGCCCTTGCACAATGTTTACATGCCTGAAACCAATTTTATTGCATGCAGTTCTGAGGTATAGTTGGTGGGTCCTTGGCCCCAAGTCAGCAGAAGGATCACGGCTAAGGACCCCTAAAGTGCTTCCAGTTGGAACATGTCTCTCTGAGCATTCATAGATCTCGGGCTTCAGATCTGTGCCTGATCCCACCAGTATAAACATCAGGTGTGAAGAAAGCAGCAACCCAAGATGGAGCTTTTGATTCTTCATATTCAGAGAGAGGTTTTGGTCCCTCATAGGGGTTAAAATGTTGTTTATTTGTTTTGATCAATTTTTGCCATTTTCAAGGTCTATAACATGTATGGCTCAGGAGGGTTCAGAGGCCAAACATAAAATTTAGCTTTATTAATATCTTCTTTAGAGACCCTTAGGTCTATAAAGAAATGTTATTATTGCCCATAGGCCAAGGATAGTAGAGTGTGGGGAGTATAGGAGGAGAGAAGGCAGTATTTCTTTTTTTAATTTTTTTTTGTTTTGTTTTTTGGAGGGCAATTGGGGTTGTGACTTGCCCAAGGTCACACAGCTAGTTTTTGTGTTAAATGTCTGAGGATGGATTTGAACTCAGGTCCTCCTGACTCCAGGGCTGGTGCTCTATTTACTGCGCCACCTACCTGCCCCTAAGGGCAGTATTTCTTAACCTCTTCTCTGGGCTAATAGATTTTATTAGCAATCAGAGCAGGCAGAAATGTTATGTTAATGATGAACGAGAGCTTTAAGATCAAGAAAAGTACCTGTATGTGTGTTTGGTTTTTTTCCAGTTCAAATACAGTGGTTTTCTGACCAAAACCATATAATAATTGCACACGTATAAGGGAGTGTACAAGAAACTTGATATAATGCCCAACTGGAAATCTGTTTACCTACTTTTTCTGTCTATTAATAAAACATCCTTTTTTTACTTTTCTTTATTTTGATTTTATTTATTCTGATCATAAGAAATAAAACAAACATTTCCACAACAAAGTAGAATAGAAAAAAAGAGGATTGCACATGAAACTGCAAATCCACTAAGTACAATTTGCTTTTCCTTCTAAATATATATGAAAATCATGTAACTTTTCCCCTTCCTCCCCTGCCCTAGAGATAGCTTCCATTAGACACAAATATGTGTATATACATACATATACACATACAAACACATATATACTATACTATAATGGAAATCCATACTATACATCTATTTGCCATTTCTTTCTCTGGATGCAGATGGAATCTTCTTTCATAGGTCCTTTGTAGCTAATTATAATATTTATAGTAGTCAAAATGACCTGGTCACTGAAAGTTGTTCTTAAAACAATAATGCTGTTATGTTCCCTTTGTTCTACTTGTTTTGCTCTTCATTAATTTGTGCACTTTTTTCCATATTTTTCTAAAATCATCAAGCTTATCATGGCAGTATTCCATCACAATCATATACCACAGCTTGTTCAACCATTCCCCTATTGATGGGCATCCCCATAATTTCTAGTTCTTTGCCACCACAAAGAGAACAGCTATAAACATTTTATAAATTATAAATTATTACAAATTATTATTTATAAATTATAAATTTTATAAATTATTTTCCTTTATCATCTTGGGAAATAGACCTACTAGTGTATTACTGGGTCAAAGGGCAGTTTTATAATTTCAAATTACTCTCCAAAATGGTTGAACCAGTTTACAGTTCCAACAACAGTGAAAGTGTTCGAGTTTTTACACATCCACTCCAACATTTGTCATTTTCTCATTCTATCATTTTAGCCAATAAAATGATATCCCAAAGTTGTTTTAGTTTGTATTTCTCTAATCAGTAATGATTTAGAGCATTTTTTTTCACATGACTATAAATTGTTTTGATTTCTTTATCAGAAAACTTCCTGTTCACATTCTTTGACCATTTATAAATTGGGGAATGACTTGTATTCTTACAGATTTGATAAATTTTTATCTGAGGAACTGTCTATAAAAACTATTTTCCCAATTTCCTGCTTTTCTTTCTGATCTTGGCTACATTGGCTTTGTTTGTATAAAATCTTTTTAATTCAATATAATTGAAATTATCCATTTTGCTATTCTCTTCTCTTGTTTATTTATAAATTGTTCACAGATTCATAAATCTAAAAAGTAATATATTCCATGATCTTCAAATTTTCTTGTAATATCTCACTTTATATCTAGGTCATGTATCCATTTTGACCTTATCTTGGTAAAAAGTGTAAGACACTAGTCTATGCCCAATTTCTTCCAGACTGTTTTCCAGCTTTCCCAACAATTTTTACCACATGATGAATTCTTATCCCCAAAACTTAAATTTTTATACTTGTCAAATACAGGTAGTAAGTGTCAAGTGTCTGAGGCAAGATTTGAACTCAGGTCCTCCTGACTCCAGAGCTGGTGCTCTATTCACTGCACCACCTAGCTGCCCCAGCAATTCTGGCTTTTTTTCTTTCTTTTTGGAAGGGAGAAGGCAGGGCAATTGGGGTTAAGTGACTTGCCCAAGGTCACATGAGTAGTAAGAGTTAAGTGTCTGAGGTCTGAACTCAGGTCCGCCTGACTCCAGGGCTGGTGCTCTATTCACTGCATCATCTAGCCACCCCAGCCCCAACAATTCTTAACCAAAGTGAAAATATATAACATATATACTTATAGGTATACATTATATTTATGTAATCCTATATATATAGGTATATACATAGGTATGTATATATAATATTCATGCATGTGTATATTAACATACATATAAGCATGTATATGCATGCATCTGTATATTAATATACATATGGACAGCATTGTGGATTTATAAAGGTCAATATTACATTTTATAGGTATGCATTTTCTATTAGCTAAAAATATCTTTATTTAGTTTATAGTAAGATTAAGCAATCTTTGGACTTCCAAATGACATAGCAGTCCCTTATGCGGGATTGGTGTAATCTGCCCTTCAATTTATGATCTTAGAGGGAAAAAAAGGTAACCAAAATCACCCTTTCAAATGACTGACTTGGGAGAGATAACAAAGGTTACAAGAAAAAAGTTCGGTTAGTCAGTCGACAAGCATTTATTAATCACTTCCTTTGTACCAGGCATTGTCCTAAGTGCTAGCAATATAAATAAAAGCAAAAAACAAGATAACCCCTGCCCTTGTGGAAATTACAGTCTAGTGGGGGGGAGATAACATGTAAATGGGGAGCTGAAATAGTGGATGGAGGTATGGTAGCTAAGTTCAGAGAAGGTATTCAGAGAATGGCTGCTCCCAAATTGGAGGTTCTGAGAAGTGAACCAATGGGAGAAGGGACGTTTAGGACCCAGTCAGGAAGCAGCTCAAGGCTGGTGGCTAAGTCTGGAGAATGGGGATGCTAGGCCTGAGACTCTTTCCCCAAATGGAGTTTCTGGGAAGAATGCATCAATGGGGGAAGGGGCCCACAGGAGTAGAATCAGAAGACAGTGAGTGATGGTTTGGAAATACTTCCTAGAGAGAGTTCCAATACTGAGGATTTGTTTGACATTTTAAATCAAGTTGGTTAAAATGCCTAGATAGCACTGACCTGGAGAATTCTTTTAAATATATTATCTAGGAAATGTATGGTGGACTGGTTGTGCAGTAAGAGTAAGGCAAAATTGGTGGTAGCTTAGATGCTTTGTTGGTATCCATGGAAGGACAGAAGATCGAGAAGAGTCTTCTGGTGGGGGATCTAAAGGACTGATAGGAAGAGAAGGGCATTGGTATTAGTGCCTGCAACAACGAGATTGCATTTCCTTCTCTGTCCTCATTCTCTTGGCATTTAAGGCCTCTCACAACCTGGCTCCCACCAGTCTTATATTACCCTTCATATCCTCTGCAATCCAGACTGCTCTTCTCACTGTCGATCACATATAGCATTACATTTCTCATCACCTTTGTCTTTGCACTGGCTCTCCTCTGTGCTTGGAACATACTCCTTCACTTGCCCCTCTTAGAATTCCCAATTCAGGACTTCTTGCTACCATATTGGAAGTATGCTCCCTGACTCACAAAGAAGTCTTTCCCTTGGTATTGCCCTTGCTAGAAAGACTTTCCAGTAAAAAGACTTGAGACTTTATCCTTCCAAGGGGGAGTGTGGCTGGGCCTTGGGGGGGGGGGGGGTGGTGGCAGGAGGTGAGGACAAACACCCAGCACTTCCAGGTTTTTTTTTCTTCCACATTTTTGTTTTGTTTGTTTATATCTGCCCTTCCCTCTTACTACTACCTGTGCCAGGAGGATTGTCTAGTAAAAGCCCTATAAGCAGTTAAATGGTGGAAGGTTCTCTAGAAGATCCTTAGGACCTTGCCACAAAGGGATGAGATGGAATAGGACTAGTATTTTCTTGGAAGGAATTTTTTTTGCTCCCATTCAGTATTAGGAGACTTTACGTAAAAGAAGACAGAACAATTCCCAACTCCTCATTGGCCTTAGCCTCCTCACAATGCAACAGATATGGTGTAAGCACAGGATAGAGCTACCACAGGGATCTGACTGGCCCCAGCTTCCTAGACACCTAGAGCAGAGGAATCAAACTCACAGCTCATGGATGGCAACCAGCCCACAAAACTCCTAAGTGTGGGCCAAATCAGATTGAAATGTAATTTGGAAAACCTTTAGAAAATAAATAAAAATGTAACAAATAATGTTTGTAGTTTTTCAGTCAATTTGTGGCCCTCAGGGATCTGTTTCTATTCAAGTTTGATACCAATAAAT
This sequence comes from Gymnobelideus leadbeateri, assembly GCA_011680675.1. Taxonomy (NCBI): domain Eukaryota; kingdom Metazoa; phylum Chordata; class Mammalia; order Diprotodontia; family Petauridae; genus Gymnobelideus; species Gymnobelideus leadbeateri. The sequence continues at coordinate 132,124 of WOXC01002527.1, forward strand.
TCTGTTGTTGTTCAGTGTTGTCTGACCATTTGTGACCCCATTTGGGTGTTTTCTTGGCAGAGATCCTACAGTGGTTTGTCATTTCCTTCTCCAGCTCATATTATAAATGAAAAAACTAAAGCAAACAGAGTGAAATGACTTGCCCAGGGTCACACAGCTAGTAAGTGTCTGAGGCCAGATTTGAACTCATGAAGATGAGTCTTCCTGACTCCAAGCCTAGCACTCTATCTACTGTGCCGCAATTCTAGGGGGCATAAAAAGTCTGAGTGACATAGAATACGGACTTCTCAGTATTGCTGGGCTTCTACAAGCATGATTTACTATATCCTGATGACCTATTGGCCAGAGAGAGACAAAGGGCAACTGTGTCCAGGGAAACTAAATGCCACTGTATTCTTGTTGCACATTCTTTCTGTGTTACAGCAAAGTAAACCTCCTTTACTAAATGTTTCCTGACATATGGAACTGTGGCCCATTATCAGACCTGACCTAAAAGGATGCTGGCATGAGAGTCAGGCTTCCAAAGCCAATGCTCCATTCTCCTTGGAGTCATAGGACTTTATGTCCCAACTTCTTGTTTTACAGATGAGGGAGCTGAGGTCCAAAGTGAAGAAGTGACGACACAGCGAACAAACTCAGCAGATCTGGCCTCTGAACTCTGATTATCTGGGTCCAAAGTCAGTGCTTTCTCCCCTCCACCCTACCCCACCACAACATACCTGCCTCCTTGGTATCACTTTCACAAATACTGAGTTCTTGCTTTGGCATCGGGGATCGAGCAATACAAAATAAGTCTGCAAACAGCCTCTAACTTAGGGAACAAGAGACATGAAGCAGTTAAATGAATGTATGAGGCAATATGTGATTGGAAGGAAGGTGAGCACTCCATGGAAGCCTGCTTCATGAACTGGAGAGTGCCTTGGGCCCAAGGAAAGGACAAAATGTGGGTCATGCCCATCACACCTGTAGCATGCTCCATGATCGCAATGGCCTTTCACATCGCACCTGGTGGAAACACTAAAGCTACTAAACATTTTACAGAGATTGAGTGACTTCCTGAGGTTCATTCAGCTGCCCAGTGATGGAGATGGGACAGAACTCAAGTCTTTGCTCCTACACTTTGCCACTACTCTGCCTTGGAGAATGATACTCGGAGGGAAGCTGCCTGCTCAGCCAGCTCTGCTCCAGTCTGGCCAGCTGTCCACTTGGCATTCCCTCTGAGCCCACTTGGAAGTCAGGACACATGTCCTGGTGCTGCAGAACTGATTTATGTTCATTTATAGGGAGCTTTCCTTTTAAAAAATGTGTACGTGCTGTCGATGCCCATTTCAACGTAATGGATGCTGCTTATAGGAGAGATCATAGATCTGCGGGTTGAAGAAGCCTTATTAAGTCACCTGGCCCAGCCTGCTCATTTTACAGATGAGGAAACTGAAGCCCGAGAAGCTGGAGTAATTTGTCCAAGGCTACATATCAGCCAAATTTTAACCCCCATCCTCTGACTTCAAGTCCAGACCATTTTTAGTTTTATAATAAATACATCAAATAAGATAATAATCTTATAAACACATAAATAAATAATAAATAACATTTACATAATAATATACTATATTATATACTAAATAATAATATATAAAATATAAATATATGTATTGTATAATACATATAAATAATAACACTAATTATATATAATAAATAATAACAAATACATAATATAAGATAATCTTTATAAACTAGAGTTTATAAAATGCTTTAAGGTTTACAAAGTGCCTTATACACAATCTCGTTTTGGTCTCCACAACAACCCTGGGAGTTAGGTGCTATTGTTATTCCCATTTTATAGATGAGGAAACTGAAGCAGAAAGGGATGAATCACAGTTAGTATCTGAGGCTGGATTCAAACTCAGATCTTCCTAACTCTAGTACTCTATCCACCAATTAAATTAAAATGCAGTTATCAAAATATATTTTTTAAGTTCATGAACCCCAGGTTAAGAATGCCTAATATTTACAGTAAAATTATAAGTTTGAATTTTTCACTTCCTTTTATTCCAAAGTATAGGAAATAATAGAATTTGGCCATAGCCGATCTAATTCTTATGAGCACTTCAGTTATAACTTTCAGAGATTCAAGATGAGCAGGAAGAGGATATTCCCCATACAATTATTTCTCTTCTTGCTGATAGATGGAGCAAAGAAAAACAAGTGGAAAGGAACACTTGAAGAAATTTTCCCAACAATCAGCATGTGAGATTTAAATGTGCACTCCACTGACAGAGTGTTTATGACTAGAGAAAGGCATCTTATCCTTTATCTTGTCTTACCATGGGAAGGTTGAATCATGAATCTGCAAGCCTTGCCTTGCAGATAAGAAATCCTTGAATCCCTCTCTGACAAATTGCTTAATTGTGTGTAGTCAGACAAAATCAGACCCTCTTAGAATACTACTGCTACCAAAGGGTCAAGAATAACAGGGGTTTCAGTGCCCCTCCTCTCCCTTATCATCTATTTGATACAATTCAGAGCAACCTGGAAGTCCTGCTTACTACATGAGAGAGTATGCTGTGGGAGCAAAACAACAGAGAAGACTAGAAGACCATTTCAGACTGAAGAGAGAGACAGTAAACATGTGGAACTTCTATTAAGGGCAAGTCCAAAGCTTTTTCAGTTCTCTATAAGTAGCCACAGCTTAAAAGGATGGTGAAGAGACGCAGCCAAGTGATATAAGAGGGACAGGAACCCAGGTCTCCCTGATGCTGGAGGATAGTCAGCATTTATGTAGCTCTTTAAGGTTTGCAAATATCACTTTTAATCCTCACAACAACTCTGGGAGGTAGATGCTGTTATCATCCCCACTTGACAGATAATGAAACTGAGGCTGGCAGTGGTTAGGTGACACAGCTAGCAAGTGTCTGAGGCAGGACTTAAAATCAGGTATTTCTGACTCCAGGAACAGTGCTCTATCTACTTTGACACCCAGCTACCTCTAGCTACCTCTTCATCCTTTGCTTTGCCATTGCCCCCTAAGGACAATGGGACTTTACCATCTGAACTGCAGCTGAAAACTTCATATGTGTTCTTCCTCATTAGAATGTGAGTTCCATGAAAGCTGGGACTATTTTACTTCTCTGTTTGTACCTCCAACTTTTATCATATAGTAAGTGCTTAATAAATGCTTTATTCTACATTAATTTAAATACACTATGTATTAAAATTCATTCTTTCAAATGAAAATCCTGGTCAAATTTGTTTAAATACTTTTGTTGCTATTTAAAGTTAAGATCACAATGAATCATTTAAAGAGCAGCAACAGTAGTTGCTCAATTCAAATAGAAAAAAAAACTATAAATATTTTTATCACAATAATGAATGTAAAATTGGCCTTCATTTTTTTTTATTTTATTTTTTTAAGCAATTGGGGTTAAGTAACTTGCTCAAGGTTACACGGCTAGTCATTATTTATGTGTGGGTGCTCATTTTCTGAGGCCGGATCTGATCTCAGGTCATCCAGACTCCGAGGCCGACGCTCTTACTCACTGCGCCACCTAGCCACCCTTTTAGGGCAATTGGGGTTAAGTAACTTGCCCAAGGTCACAGGGCTAGGTTTTTGTTTGTGTGGATTAAGTGCCGGAGGCCGGCTCCGAACTCAGATCCTTCTGACTCCAGGGCCGGCGCTCTATTCACTGCGCCACCTAGCCTCCCCAGCCTTCATTTTTATTTATAAGTGCCCACATAAATAGCAGTGTTTAGTTACTGGCACTAAAAATTCAACCATGGCTAGTAGATGAACTTGTTCATTCACTTCATTTCAGTTAACAAACATTTATTCATTGATAATGAACTCCAAGGCATTTTAGAGTACATAATGGAAGCTAAGGGATAGGAAAAAAAATCATAGTCCTTGTAGCTTATAATCCAGTAGAGGACATACATCTGTAACAATTTCAATGCAAGTCAACAAATATTTATTAAGCATTTACTATGTGCCAAAGTGACGGTCTAAATTCTGGGAATATAAATACTGTATAAGTCAAAAGAAAAACAGTTCCTGTCCTCAAGGGGAAAAGACAACACCTAAAAAGGGGAGTTGGGAAGTAGGAAAAAAGTCCAAAGAGGACAAAAAAGTCCAAAGAGGGGGGCGGAGCCAAGATGGCAGAGTAGAAAGAGCACTTCCAAGGTGCTCTGCCCCCAGATTACCTCCAAACCATATAAAAGGGGACTCTGAACAACTCTTGGAGCCCCAGCACCCACAGAATGGCACAGAGAAACTAACTGCCTGCTGAGGACAGCTCAGCAGCCCTTCAGGGAGCGGCCAGCAAAGCGCTCTGAGAGCAGGCAGCACAGGTGCTGGGAACCGACAGCTTAGTGCTCTGGGAGCTGAGCCCAGGCCCCCGTGAGCCTCAGTTTTAGCCTTAGGGCAGCTGGGCCAGCAGCCGGCTGGAGGGACCCCAGAACACCAGCAGCTATGGTGATTCCAGAATTATCAGCACAGATATGCCTAGGACAAAGTGAGAAGTTAGTGCCCTATGGACTTTGGGACCAGTATTTGGGGAACGAGTAGGCTTCCTCCCCTGAGGGTGAAAAGCTGCTAAAGAAATGCGGCACAGAAGCCATTTTGCAGCATCAATGGCAGCTCTAGCTCCTGGTCTGCAAACTGTAGAGAGATCCAGCAATCAGTCTGGGGGTTAATCGCTCTTGCTTTAAACTGCCTGGATCTGGATTGTGGTCTGGGGTGGAGGTTTGGGGTGGGTATCCAGCTTGCCAGAGCGTGTGGAGGCTTTACAGAGGCCACCCAACCTGTGGAAGCTGTGAAGACCCCACTTTGGGTGGAAGCTCTCCTGTCTGGTGGCAGAGTCCTACTGTGGCAAGAAGCCCAAAAATCAAGTAATTAAGTAGCAACATGCCTAAGCAAAAGAAACAAAATAAACAGAAAAATTCAACATTGGACTCCTGTTTTAGGGGCAAAGAGGATCAAAGCATGGAGGAGGACTGTGAGGTCAGAACTCCTGCACCAAAAGCCCCAAATGAAAATACAAGCTGGCTACAGGCCATAGAGGATCTTAAGAAGCAGATAAGAGAAGTGGGGGAAAAATTGGGAAGAGAAATGAGAAAGATGCAAGAAAAGTATGAAATGACAGTCAACAGCCTGACTGAGGAAAATATCTCATGGGAAAAACCACTGACCTGGAAAATAGATCCAGGAGAGATAATTTAAAAATTATTGGACTACCTGAAAGCCATGATCAAAGAAAGAACCTAGAAATCACCCTTCAAGAAATTCTCAAGGAAAATTGCCCTAATGTTTTAGACCCAGAGGGCAAAATAGAGGTTGAAAGAATCCACAGATCACCTCCTGAAAAAGATCCCAAAAAAGAAAACTCCCAGGAATATTATAGCCAGGTTCCAGAATCCCCAGATCAAGGAGAAAATACTACAAGCAGCCAGGAAGAAGCAATTTCAATATTGTGGAAACACAATCAGAATAGCCCAGGACCTGGCAGCTTCTACACTGAGGGATCAAAGGGCATGGAATATGATATTCCAGAGGGCAAAAGAGCTGGGATTGAAACCAAGGGTCACCTACCCAGCAAAACTGAGTATCTTGTTTCAGGGGAAAATATGGTCATTCAGTGGAATAGAGGACTTTCAAGCATTCTTGATGAAAAAACCAGAGTTGAATAGAAAATTTGACATTCAGACACAAGAAGCAAGAGATGCTTGAGAAGGTAATCAAGGAAAAGAAATCAAAAGGAACTTATCAAAGTTGAACTATTTACATTCCTACATGGAAAAACAATAACTGTGTCTGATGAAGCCTTTCTCATTATGAAAATAATTGAAAAAGGGTACATGGGTATATGTTTACAGATATACATGGATAGAGGGCACAGGTCGAATTTGGTGGGAAGGGATGATACTTAAGGGGTGAAGTTAAGAGATGAGAGAGGAAAGTGGCAAGAGGAGATGGGGAGAGACAGAGTAGGGTAAACTATCTCATGTAGAAGAGGCAAGGGGAAGTAGTTGCAGGGGAGGGGAAGAACAGGAAGGCAAAAAGGCAAAACCATATTCTCATTGAAGTTGGCTCAAGGAGAGAATCACATACATACTAAATGGGTTATCTCACCCTGCAGGACAGTAGGGAAAAAGGGGATGAGAGGGGGGAGGATGGAGGGGATGGCATTCTAGGGGGAGGGGAGGTTGGAAGTACCCACTTTTGAAGAGGGACAGGATCAAAGTAGGGAATGGACCAGGTGGTAGGTGAGATGGGTGGGAGGAAAATATAAGCAGTCCTTTACAATATATCTACTATGGTAATGTTTTGCATAGCTATACATGTATAACACTTACTGAATTGCTTATCTTCTCAGAGGGAGTGGGTGACAAGGGAGGAAGGGAATGGATCTGAAAATCGAAGCTTTAAAATTAAATGTTTCATAAGATGTCCAAGCATTGGGGCTCAGAGATTCACCTTGCCCTAATGGCAAAGTCGAAGGGGGTATGGGAGAAGATATGGGAGAGAGCAGATTGGATGAGGGAATATCTAGTGGGACTGCTATTCTGGGTAGGGGGGGAAATGGGGGAAAAATGTAACTCAAAATCTGGTGGAAATGAATGATGTAAACCAGAAGTTAATAAAGCATTTACAAAAAAAAAAAAGTCCAAAGAGGCAGGAGCAGAGCTGGGAAAGGAGTAAAGGAGAGAACATGGCTAATTTGGGCATAAAATGCAAATTCTCAATCAGAGAAAGGGTCTGGGGGAATCTTTCAGGCAGAGAAGCTCACAAGGGAATGGTGGCAAAAGAAGTCTGAATAGTTAAGCACAGAGCCAGTAAGGACTGAATATTAAATCAATTTACCAAGCACAAGTCACCATGAAAGGATAAGCCTGGTCAAAGGTGATAATGCTAATTAAATCTTCAATTTGTACATTATCAGTGGAAAATCGGCATCCTCCATATTAAACATTTATATCCATGCAGTCTCTTGTTCTTTAACTTCCTTCTACTAATATACTAAACACAAAGCCCTGGGCTCAGTCCCACCATGTCTGGTGCTTACTGCCAATGTGACCACAAGGAGTGACTAAATTTCCCTAGTTCTCAATTCCCTCCTTTGTAAAATGAGGGCCCTGAACTGGTGGCCTCTGAGGCTTCTTGTTCATATAACATGGAATCCTTATAACATCTTATTCTATAAATGTACTTGAAGAGAATGTGTTGAGGAAAACAGCTCTGCCTGTGCAATAAGAAAATACCTGGTTCAGTCCTGCCCCTGACTATGTGCTTCCTGTGTGTGTAACCATGGGTAAGCTAATCAGCCTCTCTGAGCCTTTCCTCATCTGTAAAAAAAAACAGGTATTATCTATGTAAGGGAATGCCTATGAAGTTCTTCTGAACTTATCTACACATGAAAATGCTAAGAATTCCATTAGGCACATGTCTTGAGGATTAACTTGAACCTGTGGGACTTGAACCCAGTTCTTCCTGGCCTCAAGGCCAGATCTCTATCCACTATGCCTGTTTAGAATGGAATTTGTCAAATTGAGATTTATTGATGATGTAAAAAACTGTGACTTTAAAAAAAGAATCCTCTACCCCCTTTTCTCCCACTTTGCCAATATCATTGTACAAGACAGAAGTCCATCTTGCATTTTTCTTCATTTTATTGCTTGCTGTAGCCAAAGATTTCCTCATCCACTGACCTGCTTTTTGGCAATGAGTCTTTTTTGTACTTGGTAGGTCTGGTCATTAGAAATCATATTCAGTCTTATGTCATTGTTATCCTTGGAGCCTTTCACCAATGGTAGAATCTTTCAGAGCTTGAGTTCCACAGGCAGTATCTACAGAAGCCTAGGGTCACTGCCATGCTACAACTGAGCATTGGGATAGGACATGTTGAATAATTATTAGATTAAAGGATCAATTATAAAATGTCAAATTACATTAAAAAATGACAACATAAATACAATATATGAAAATCAATGGGAAAGCAGTATTTAGCTATAAATGTATATGCCTTGATGCTTCCTTATATTAGCAGGAAAGAAAAAGAGGGTTTTGAGATGCAGTGCAAAGAATAGTGGATGTGTCTTCAGAGAGCTTGGGTGTAAGTCCTGGCTCAACTACTGCTACTGGTAACACCTGAAGTCCCTTAACTTCTTTGGGCCTCAGTTTCCTTAGGTGGAAAATGAAGGTGGGATTCACCAACCTCCAATATTCCTTCAAGCTCTACATTTATGATGCTCTGATCAATATGGGGTTTAAATTTGCCATTAAACATTGAAAAGGGAACAAAAGAATAATAATAAAAGTATAAAACATTCTATCTGAATCAAAGGAGATGATATTAAATAAGTTAAGAAAGGAATTGAATTAATAAGCAAAACAAAGAATTAGGGATTTTTAGAATAACAGAATTGAAAAATCATTAGTAAATTTAATAAAAAAGAGGAAAGAAGATAATAAAATTATCAAAATCTAAAGGAAGTAAAGAATGAATGAGCTAATAAAGGAAACTATCAAAGACTATTATATATCTTTATATGCCAACAATACTGAAAATATAAAAGAAATGGATAAGATATATAACATTTATACACATAATTATGTGTGTGTGTGTGTGTGAGAGAGAGAGAGAGAGAGAGAGAGAGAGAGAGAGAGAGAGAGAGAATAAAAAATGAACAAGTGTAATGGGAATGGGAATTTGAAGATCTTCCCTGCCCCTTAATAGACCTAAGGGGGAGTTTGAAGACCCCTCCCCACTTTGAAAGTAAACTCTGCCCCCTAATAGGTTGAATGTAGTCATATGGAGCCTTTGGTGAGAGGAGTTTTGCTGAAGGGGAGTGGAGCCCACGGGAAGCTGGTCAGAGCTAGCCAGATGGTGGGGGAGAGAGGAGGACCTCAGGCAAGAAGTTAGGCCTGTGAGTAGATATTGATCTTGCATTGGTTTGTAGGAAGGCTGAAGGATGCTGTGGCTCTCAGTGTTATTATGGCTTCTTAACATCATTGGTACTATGATGGAATCAGCTTACTGGTTTTGGGATTGGGTTTTCTGGTGCCTAATTAAATGCTTCAGTTCTATCCTCTATCTAGAGAGTTTGGTATATTTTGCGATTGAACGTCATGTGATACTTATAGTTATGGTCTTTATCATGATCATGGGCACAGTAAATATTGCATTGGCACTACAACAAGTAAGAAGACACTAGGTTCAGGTAGATTTACAACGCATTAAATATTCAAAAACCAAGTATTTTTTATATCTCTTATATAGTTTTCATAAACAGAAAGTCTTCAGTTGCTCTTTCAATGAACCAGACATGGTTGTGATTCTCAGCCAGGGAAGAACACAATAGAAAATAGACCTATGGGTCAAGATCCCTAGGTGCCAATATCATCAATGAACATTTATGGAAAAATACTAAATATTAAGTAAAAAATTAGAAATAGAATACATAAAATACATTTTAAAAATCTATCAATTAAGAATTGTACCCAGAATGAAGGGATAATTCAACATTACTAGGAAAATAACCAGTATACTAAATCAGAATATACATAACCAGAGACTATAAAATTCATTATATCACATACAGAAAATATTTTAAACAATATATGACATTTCTATCAAACAACCTAAAAAGCATGTGAACAGATTCTTCTTAAAAACATAAAAAAATTTATTTGAAACCAAAAGCTAGTCTATTTCTCCTAATTGAGAAATAGAAGCTTTCTCACTAAGAACAATATTGTCCATGCTCCTCATTACTATTCAAATATGATTTTAGATAAGATATCTACATCATTAATGCAAGACAAGGAAGTTGAAATAATAGGCAAAGAAGAGGTGAAGCTATCTTATTTGAAGATTGTGTAATGGTTTGTTTATAAAACCCAAAAGACTTAATAAAAAAATTAAGATCATTATTTTATCAAAGTAGATAAATGCACAAAAATCATCAGTATTATCTATATCACTATGTATATCACTACTCAGAAGAATTAGAAATTCCAACATAGAAAAGTAGATCATTAGAATAGACTAGAAAATCATGACCCAGAAGCAGGAGAACAGAAAAGTCTAGGGTCTAACAAACAAAAACATGAACTTCTAGATGAATGATTCCCTATTTGACAAAAACTGCTGAGAAAATTGAAAACAGACAAAAAATCATTTTAAACCAACTTCTTACACCATATATTACAGTAAGCTTCAAACAGAGTCATTGGGAGAAACATGGTGAAGCTTGTATAAGCAGATGGAGAGAAGAGAGCAGAGACAGAAGAACACTGTATATAATTGTAAAGCCAAGCACAAACAGCCTTCCAGAACACTGCTGCTATGAACAGCTTTCAAGGTTCTGATTACACAATATAGTGAACTCTCTATTCAGCAACAAACTAAGACAAAGCCTTCACAGAAATCAAAGTACAGTACTTACAACTGTTATGGTATAACAACTTATCACTAAAATGGCCACATAGTTTTCACCAAAGTGTTCACATAGTTTTAAACAAAGTACATTCATTTAGTCAATCACGAAGTCCACCCCTAGGTCACATTGTCTTAAACTCTTCAATCAAAAAGTCTTCTTTCTTAAACAAAGTATATTCATTTAATCAATCACAAAGGTCAAAAGTTTTCCACCCCTAGGTCACATTGTCTTAATCTCTTCAGTCAAAAAGTCTTCTTTCTTCTTAATTGAAGATTAATTTCCAACCATCCTTAATTAATAAGTTTTTAACTCAATCATCAAAGTACAAAGGTCAAAAGCACTCCACCCCTAGTAAATCATGATCCTCTAAGTTTGCATTAAATACCCAAGGAGAGGTCTTTTCATCTTGATTTGAGGCAGGCTCTCAGCTTCCATGTTTCCTCTTCCATGGTCCCAGCTCCTGCCCAAATCTATCCAACCTGGGTTCAAAGGCAGACAGCTCTCAGTTTTTTTTTTAATTTTTTTTTAAAAGCAATTGGGGTTAAGTAACTTGCTCAAGGTTACATGGCTAGTCATTATTTATGTGTGGGTGCTCATTTTCTGAGGCCGGATCTGATCTCGGGTCATCCCAACTCCGAGGCCGGCGCTCTTACTCACTGCTCCGCCTAGCCACCCCTTTAGGGCAATTGGGGTTAAGTAACTTGCCCAAGGTTACACGGTTAGGGTTTTGTTTGTGTGGATTAAGTGTCGGAGGCTGGCTCCGAACTCAGGTCCTTCTGACTCCAGGGCCGGCGCTCTATTCACTGTGCCAACTAGCTGCCCCCAGCTCTCAGTTTTTTGTCCAGCTTCTTGTGCAGTTCCTGTTCCATATTGAAGGTCACAGTGTCTGGTCCACCTCAAGTCCTTCACAGTTTCTGTTCCTGGGAAAGCCACAATAACATTCATGAACATTGCTGGCATCCTCATCAGTTCTCTTTCTGCCTGTGAAATCAACATAGACCCAACAACAACGTCTGAGGAGTCAACACAAATCATCAGTATAGTCCCTGGACCTCTGAAATCATCAGCAAGACCCTCCTCTAGGATTTCTGTAAACATACAACAAGAAAGTCCTCTTTCAGGGCCTCTGAACCAGCAGCAAGGTCCCAAAGCTTCTGTAACAACAGCACTGTCCTCTATCAGTAGACAAATCTGACAAAGTAACATAAAAAAGTACTGAAACCACAGCCATGCCTCCTCCCATTTCTTCTCTCTTCTTGTTTCTCAGTTCCTCTCAAACCTCAGTTCAGTCCTCAGTTCTCATTTCTCTTCTCAGTTCTCAGTTCTCTTCTCTGTCTCCAGCAGTAGCAGCCCAGCCTCCAGATGCTCACTCCTAGAAGTTCTGGCCTCTCTCAGCTTGGGCTTTTCTTTATATATGGTATTAGCTCCTCCCTGTTCTGCCCCTTCCTGTTATGTCAGTAAGTCCATCCCACTGTGGGATTTACAAGTTCTGGGTCTTAATACTTGACACAATTATAAACTTGAAACTAAGTGCTAAGTACCTGTTTGATTGCAAATACAAAGGGCAAGGAAGATCTTCAAATTCCCGTTCCCATTACAATAATAGCCAAAATAAATTATAAAACTGCACATAATTGGCAAGAAATGAGGCCTGTCTTAACAAAAATTTTCACAGCAGCATGATTTGTAGTAAAAAGAAACTGGAACTAGTTTATGTATTAGATAGTTGGGGAACAAATTGTGGTGTATATGTTTTTCCTCCTCTTTGACTATACTATAACCTACGTTCATAATCTGGGTCCCAAGGAAAGCTACTACCCTTAAGTTTAAGTACTGTGTGATCAGGGCTTGCTCTGTTCTCAAACTTATAGATGCCATACTCCTTAAGACTGTGACCTGTTTTCATTACTGGCCCAGCTCACAGCTGGATGAGCAGCTCTGCTGTAAGAGGCCATAGCCACTGAGAAAAAGGAAGAAAAAAGAAATTTGAACTCCCAAGAGGTAAAGAGCTATTCCTTCTCAAGGATTACTTTATAACTGGCTCTCTTCTCTGCTTCCTGAGGTCACTCTCCACAGTTTTCCTCTGTCTTAACTAATTGATTTCTTAGAGCTGATATCCTTAATGTGGAGTCTGTGAACTTGTGGAGTTTTTTTAAAATATATTTTTATAACTACTTCAATATAGTTGCTTTCTTTTGTGAGCCCCACTGTGGTCTTTTGTATTTTATTTCATGCATTTTGAAACATTATTCTGAGAAAGAGAGTCCAAAGGCTTCACCAGAGGACTGAAGGTGTCTATGCCACACAAAAAGGCTAAAAATCCCTGCATTAGAAAGAGTATCTCAGATTTTTGAAGAGTCACTAGAGGGGTGGGCAATCTTTATACATCCATTGTCTAGTTGTCCTCTAATTCCATCACTTTTGATGGAGACTTTTTCACACCTCATGAAAATGAAACAGATATAGACAAGTTTTTTTTTGTCTTTGTACCATATTTGGTCCATTAACAAGTTTTCTCTGGTATCTGCCCTTTGTCTTCTGTGATTTTATCAGCTGGGGGATGGCAGGGAGACTCCCTAATCAGGAATGCCCTCATCATCTCCCCCCATTACATGTAAAGCAGAATTTCATTTAAATTAATTGAATATTATTGCATTGTAAGGTTAGGGACCGAATCTGTGAATTCATTGGTATTGGGAACTCCCAGGTGAGGGACTCCTTCTCCAAATGCAGCTTGGTTCTTTCTCTGCAGCTTATAATACTAGAGAGTTCCCTAGGGTACCAAAGAGTTAGGTGAATTTCCGAGGGTCCCAGACCCAATATGGGGTCAGAGGTGAGAACCGAAGAGAAATCTTCCTGGCTTTGAGACTAGTTCCCTATTTGCAATGCTAAGCTGCTTTGCATTGCACTGTTAGCAATGACAAAGGTGAAAAGTGAAAATAAACATGGGGGATATATAAAAAAAGCAGAATCAGAGGGAGGATATGGGCATTGAACGCAATTTTATGAACACAATAACTGCAACAAATCTGAAAAAATACAGAGAAGAAAAGTGTTCAGAAGCAGAAATGGAACGAACAAGACAATTTGGTTACTAGGTTACTTCTGTTAAATTCTTAACATTAATATAGATTATGTTTTCTGTTTTCTTTCAAAAAAATAAATGATGGGAGGCAGAGCCAAGATGGCAGAGTAGAAATAGCGCATCCAAGCCGCTCTCCCTCCAGATTACCTCCAAACTATGTAAAAGGGGACTCTGAACAACTTCTGGGGCCCCAGCACCCACAGAACAACACAGAGAAACTGTGGACAGCCCAGCAGCCCTGCAGGAAGGACAAGCACAGCACTCTGGGAGCCGGCAGCACAGTGCACAGTGCGTGGGGAGCGAGCACAGGTCCGCCTGAATCTCCATTTTAGCCCCAGGGCAGCCAGGCCAGCAGCTGGCTGGAGGGACCCCAGAACACCAGCAGCTGTGGTGATTCCAGAATTATCAACATAGACATGCCTAGGACAAAGTGAGAGGTCAGTGCCCTATGAACTTTGGGACCAGTATTTGGGGAATGTGTCAGCTTCCTCCCCTGGGGGCTAGAAGCCGCTGAGGACACACCCCATTTTGTAGTTTTCAGAGGCAGCTCCAGCTCCTGGCCTGCGAATTGTAGGGAGATCCAGCGATCAGTCTTGGGGGGTAATCGCTCTTACTTGAACCTCCCTGGATCTGAATTGTGATCTGGGGTGGAGGTCGTGGGTGGGTTTCCAGCTTGCCAGAAACGGAAGTTGTCCCCCCCCCCCATACGTTCGGGACAAAAGTTCCCATCTGGCGCCAGAGCCATAGTGTGGCAACAAGCCCAAAAGTCAAGTAATTAAGTGGCAACATGCCAAGGCAAAGGAAACAAATTAAACAGAAAAATGCAACCTTAGACTCCTACTTTGGGGCAAAGAGGATCGAAGCATAGAGCAGGAGGAGAGCTGTGAGGTCAGAAGTCCTGCTCCAAAAGCCCCAGGGGAAAACATGAGCGGGTTGCAGGCCATAGAGGACCTTAAGAAGGACTTTAAAAATCAAATAAGAGAAATGGAGGAAAAATTGGGAAGAGAAATGAGAAGGATGCAGGAAAAGTATGAAATCAGGGTCAACAGCCTGATTGAGGAAAACAACACCTTAAAAAATAGACTAACTCAAATGGCAAAGGAGGCCCAAAAGGGCAATGAGGAGAAGAATGCCTTAAAAAGTCGAATTTGCCAGATGGAAAAAGAATCTCAAAAGTTCACTGAGGAGATTCATTCCTTCAGAGTTAGACTGGAGCAAATGGAAGCTAATGACTTTATGAGAAATCAGGATGCTGTTAAGCAGATCCAAACAAATGAAAGATTAGAAGGCAATGTGAAATATCTCATGGAAAAACCACTGACCTGGAAAATAGATCCAGGAGAGACAATTTAAAAATTATTGGACTACCTGAAAGCCATGATCAAAGAAAGAACCTAGAAATCACCCTTCAAGAAATTCTCAAGGAAAATTGCCCTGATGTTTTAGACCCAGAGGGGGAAATGGAGGTTGAAAGAATCCACAGATCACCTGCTGAAAAAAGATCCCAAAAAGAAAACTCCCAGGAATATTATAGCCAGGTTCCAGAATCCCCAGATCAAGGAGAAAATACTACAAGCAGCCAGAAAGAAACAATTTCAATATTGTGGAAACACAATCAGAATAGCCCAGGACCTGGCAGCTTCTACACTGAGGGATCAAAGGGCATGGAATATGATGTTCCAGAGGGCAAAAGAGCTGGGAATGAACCCAAGGCTCACCTACCCAGCAAAACTGAGTATTTTGTTTCAGGGGAAAATATGGTCATTCAGTGGAAAAGAGGACTTTCAAGCTTTCTTGAGGAAAAAACCAGAGTTGAATAGAAAATTTGACATCCAGACACAAGAAGCAAGAGATGCCTGAGAAGGTAACCAGGGAAAAGAAATCAAAAGGAACTTATCAAAGTTGAACTCTTTACATTCCTATATGGAAAAACAATAACTGTGACTGATGATATATTTCTCAGTATGAAAATAATGGAAGAAGGGTGTATGGTCATATGAATACATATGTGAATGTGTGTATATATGTTTACAGTTATATATGGATAGAGGGCATAGGTTCAATTTGTTGGGAAGGGAGGATACTCAAGGGGTGAAATTATGAAGTGAGAGAGGAAAGTGGCAAAAGGAGATGGGGAGAGACAGGGAAGGGTAAACTATCTCATGTAGAAGAAGCAAGGGGAAGTGGTTGCAAGCGAGGGGAAGAATAGGAAGGCAAAAAGGCAAAACCACATTCTCATTGAATTTGGTTCAGGGAGAGAATGACATACATACTAAATGGGATATCTCAACCTGCAGCAGGATAGGGGGAAGGGGGATGAGAGGAGGGATGATGGATGGGAGGGCATCCTTGTGGTGAGGGGAGGTTGGAAGTACCCACTATAGAAGAGGGACAGGATCATGTAGGGAATGGACCAGGTGGGGGGTGGGATGAGTGGGAGGGAATTATAAGCAGCCTTGTACAATATATCTACTATGATAATGTTTTGCATAGCCAGACATGTACAACATATACTGAATTACTTATCTCCCAAGAGGGAATGGGTGACAAGGGAGGAAGGAAATGGATCTGAAATTCGAGGTCTTAAGATTAAATGTTTCAAATATATATAAATACTATTATTAATACTCTTTTTCTTGTAATTGGGAGATAATATGTGCAGGCATTGGGACACAAAGATTCACCTTCCTCTAATGGAAAAGTTGAAGGGGGTATGGGAGAAGATATGGGAGAGAGCAGATTGGAGGAAGGGATGTCTTGTGGGACTGCTATTCTGGGAGGGTGGGTAGGGGAAAAACAGGGGGGAAAATAATTGTAACTCAAAATCTGGCAGAAATGAATGATATAAAACAGAAGTTAATAAAGCATTTGTTTAAAAAAAATAAATGATGGAAACATCGTTGCCTTTACAATAATTTTATTGGTGTTTATTTATTTTTGTTTTTATTTTTATTTTGCTTTTTGTAGGGCAACTAGGGTCAAGTGACTTGCCCAAAATCATATGGATAGTGAGTGTGTCAAGTGTCTGAGGCTGGATTTGAACTCAGGCCCTCCTGACTCCAGGCCCTCTCTTCACTGCACTATCTAGCTGTCCCACTGGTATTAATTTTGTTAAAAATTATACAGATAATTAATTTAAAAGTGACCCCCATACTGCTATTAAAATGATCTATTGAGAATTTTGATGCTTCATTAGCCTTCAGTATTTATTAATCAGCCCTTTACACAGGGTGATAAAGCCAGTACTGTTAGTGGTTGTGCTAACTACTATCTGCCTTCATACATTTTGAAAGCATTGATTAGAGATAGTCCAAAGTCTTCCTCTAATACAGAGCTGTGGCTGTCATTGCTAACAAAACCCATGAATCTCTGGCTATCATTGAAGAACGGTCTCTTCCAGTTGTTTATAAGAGGGCATTTCTAGGGACAGGAAGCTGAAGAAAGCTTGGCAAAAATCGTGCTTTATGAATCACAGTTTAACTCTAGGGGTCCCTTTAACAGAAGAATACAGCCTAATGTAGTTAAATTCTTTACACACATGGCAGCTAAATCCCACACCATTCAAGAGTTGTGTTGTTCTCTGTTTTTTCCCACCAGTGGTTTTTGTCCCCCTCCTAGCATGCTACATGCTGGGTACACTGTGTATGTCACAAGAGGAACTGATGCTTTGGCTTCCCACAGTTGAAAACATTTTATGCTGTGAGCTCCCTGTGGGGATTTGCTTTTAGTTCTCACAGTCATCTCTTCTTCTTTGGGTCTTCCCTTTGTGATTCACCAAATAATAACATTAGCAATCCATATTTCAGTGCTTTTTCAAGATTTACAAAGAGATTGCCTCAATGCAAACCTGCAGTACTAGCTGCTACAGGTATTATCATCCCTGTTTTACAGATGAGAAAACAGTCAAAATTGAGGAGTTACCACAATCTGAAGAGAGAAAAATGAAATATCCTGAAGTCATTGAAATTTGTCACTTGATATAAACTCGAGAAATTATGTCTAATAACTAAAGATGACCAAACCAGCAATGAAGTAGCAAAGGATTTTGAGAAAGAAGATGGGCATACTTAAACTGGAATTCAGAAGTGTTTTTTTGCATTTGGCAGCATGAATCTAACCAGTAGATTAATTGTACTAAAACAAAGAATTTTAAAAAAACCCTGCTATCTGCTAAAAAAAAAAAAAACTATTATGAATGAATTCATTCCTCTGCCCCATAATATTTGCCAAGAAATGTAAACACAATTCAGTACTTGCACACAGTAGTCTATGCTGCAGTTGTTGTCATTGTAAGAACCATAAAAAGGAAGAGTTTATGCTAATAATCTTAATTTATTAACTTAATTTTTAGTAATATTTTAAACTTAGTTTTTGCTTAATAACATTAAGGACAGATATCAACATCATGGCAGAAATGATTGTAGAGAACTATTGGAGAGTCTTCAAAAAGCATATCAATATCTAGTTCATGAATGCAGTATAAAACGTGAATGATAGATTGCCTAATTAAAAGTGACAACAAGGGATATAGAATGCAGAAAGTGGAAAACAAAAGCATCTCAGAAATTCAAGACTCCATTAATTGGCAACTGGAGCGAAATCAAAATATTAAGGCATTATGAGGAGTGAAAGCTGTGCAAAAGACAAAATAAACAATTCATCATCATTTAAAATTGTAGTACGGAGACAAGAAGTAGAAGTCAGAAGTGAGAGAACCCCCAAAAAAGGAGGATGAAGAACATCTAGGTTGGGTTGAGAGAAGAACAGCACAAAAATAATGCAAAGTTTGATCAGATGAATGACAAAACAGTTACCTCCAGAGAGATGTCAAACTAGTTTCTAGACAAATTGGAAAGTAGCTGTTGGATGTGTCAAATGTAAACAAAAGTAATTGGCCTTTGGATAGAGCCTATGAAACAACCAAGATCCAAAAATGGAACCAAAAAGCCCTTCATGGTTGACATCCATATGAACTCACTCAATAGAGTATCAATATAGAAATGTACAATAACTGGCTAAGTCATGAGGATTTGTTTATGGAAACTGAAGAATTTATGATGGCAGTTCAGGGTCAGACCATCACTATCAGAAATTACAGAAAGGATTAAAATATTTTAATAGGTGTGCCATACAAATAGTAATTTCCAAGTTGCGTGGAATGAAAATATTTCACAACACAGGATAGTATATATCTGTAAAATATATTTTTATAATTAGAATAATAAAATATAGAAACAGCAGAAGAAATCAAAATTATGTGGAAATTGAATGTGGCAAATACCACCTTTATCATATGGTCTGATATTGTAGTTGTACCAAGGATACTTTTGGTGATCTTACAAAAATGATGAGCTTGTGTCCTAATACTTTTATTCCCCTAAAAAAACCAGTTATTTTGTCACTATGTGCAATAGTCTATAGAACATTAACTATTTTTTTAAAAAAGCAGAATTGTCCCAGGACCATTTCTATTTGAAAAAGTTCGTTGAAAAAAGATGAGAAGAAAGAGAATCACTGTCATTGGAAATTTTCTCCAAAGATATTAAAATTTTATTTGGATCATTGACCTAGAACTTAAAGGAACCTTAGAGATCCTTCTGTAAAATAGAAGAATTTCATTTTATAGATGAGGTAACTGAGGCTCCAGAAGATTAATTGAGTTATCCAAAGTGATATACATAGAATATATCAGAGCTGGGATTCAAAACCCGGTCAATACTAACAGTTGTGTTTTATCCACTGCTATATGCTGTCTGGACTTGAGAAACATAAAGTTCTTAATGGATACTAAGGAAAAGTTGAGACTGAAGGTTTTCAGCTTGAACCCATAGATGAATAGATGAAAACAGTACTTACAAATACCTTAGTATTCTCTGAACAAGACACAAGGATAATGGTGAGTATGTTGAGAGGCTAACTGGCTGGATTCCTAAAGATAAAGATCAACAGGAAGAACACATTAATTAATACCTATGAAAGATGAACTTTAATAAACATTCTTAGAACAATAAAATGGACAGAAATGGATTTGGAAAGTATCCAAACACTCATTCAGTAGTAACTGAAACATAAGATTCATTACTCCAAAAAACAAACAAAAAACAACAACAAAAAACCAACCTATAAAAAGATGAATAATTCCTGGTCAAGAAAGAGGAATAGAAGGGGCGGCTAGGTGGCGCAGTGAATAGAGCGCCGGCCCTGGAATCAGAAGGCCCTGAGTTCAGATCCAGCCTCAGACACTTAACACACACAAACAAAAACCTAGCCGTGTAACCTTGGGCAAGTTACTTAACCCCAATTGCCCTAAAGGGGCGGCTAGGTGGCGCAGTGAGTAAGAGCGCCGGCCTCGGAGTTGGGATGACCCGAGATCAGATCCGGCCTCAGAAAATGAGCACCCACGCATAAATAATG
This sequence comes from Gymnobelideus leadbeateri, assembly GCA_011680675.1. Classification (NCBI taxonomy): domain Eukaryota; kingdom Metazoa; phylum Chordata; class Mammalia; order Diprotodontia; family Petauridae; genus Gymnobelideus; species Gymnobelideus leadbeateri. Next base: position 152,057 of record WOXC01002527.1, read on the forward strand.
ACTAGCCGTGTAACCTTGAGCAAGTTACTTAACCCCAATTGCTTTAAAAAAAAAAAAAAAAAGAAAGAGGAATAGAATTTATAGATGTTGTCAAAGCACATGACAAGAAAGTTTTAAAAATTCTGAAAGGAGGGGCGACTAGGTGGTGCAGTGAGTAGAGCGCCACCCTGGAGTCAGAAGGACCTGAGTTCAGATCCAGCCTCAGACACTTAACACACACAAACAAAAACCTACCCATGTGACCTTGGGCAAGTTACTTAACCCCAATTGCCCTCCAAAAAGCAAAAAAAAAAAATTCTGAAAGAAACAGAGCAATTTGTTTTGGTTGTTTCTGACTCTTTATGGCCCCATTTGAAGTTTTGTTGGCAAAGATACTGGAGTGGTTGGCCATGTACTTCTCAAGTTCATTTTACAGGTGAGGAAACAGAGGCGCAGGAAGATGTGACTTGCCCTCATAGCTAATAAGTTCCTAAGGCCAGATAGGAATATACTATTGAATTTGTTGAATGTAGCTAACATTGATTTTCCTTCAGATACCTGTGCTTCAGATGTGAAATCAGAAGAGCAACATTCACATGAACTTGTTTAAAAAATTTCACAGGTTTATGATAGAGATTCAGGACATTCCCACCAGAAAATGTAGAAAGATTATCTTTTAGAAACCCAGATTTAGGGGGTGGAGCCAAGATGGCAGAATAGAAACAGGAAATTCCATGAGCTCCAACACCAACCACCTCCAATATCTGTAAAATATGACTCTAAACAAATTTTGGAGCTACAGAACCCACAAAGTGACAAGAGAGAAACAAATCTGCTGAAGGCAGCCTGGCAGGCTGATACGAAGGGTCTATCACACTGCACTGGGAGCCAAGCACAGTCCCCTGTGAGCTGCACAGTCCCAGACCTGGGGTGGCCCCAACCAGCAGCCCAGACCAGCCAGACCATACTTCAGGAGAGTGAATCACCAGCAGCTGTGGTGGTTTCCAGACTTCTCAACCCAGAAACTCCAAAGAGGAAGTAAAAGTTCAGTGGAGAACTCTGTTGGAACTGGATGATGATGGAAGAGCACAGAGTGGGTCCCCCCCAGGGGCAAGAGGTGGTGGAGGTGCAGCTGCATGGCTGCCTTAGGAGCTCCTGGCTTACAGATCTTAGAGGGACCAAGTGACCATTCAGAGGGTAATCACTCTTGCTTTGACCTGCTTGGATCTGCATTGCTGTCTTGGGTGGTGGTCCTGGGATGAGAAATGCCAGTATGCCAGAGCTTGGGGTGTCTGTAGAGAGGGCACCCTCCTCAGACCTCTGACAACATTTGCAAAACCCCCAGTGATTTGGGACAAAGCTCCCTCCACTTTGAAAGCAAAATTCTATTGTGGCAAAGAGCTCAAAAGTCAAGTAATTGGCTGGCAAAATGAGCAAGCAGAGGAAGCATGATCAAACCATAGAATCCTTTTTGGAGGACAAAAAGGATCAAAACATGAAATAGAAGAAGTCAATGAAGTCAACACTCATGCATCAAAAGCTTCCAAGAAAAATATGAATTGGTTACAGGCCATGGAGGAGCTCAAGAAGGATTTTGAAAATCTAGTAAGAGAAGTGGAGGAAAAATTGGGAAGAGAAATGAGGATGATGCTAGAAAATCATGAAAAGCAAGTCAACAGCCTGTTAAAGGAGATCCAAAAAATACTGAAGAAAATAACACCTTAGGGGAAGCTAGGTGGCACAATGAATAGAGCACCAGGAGGACCTGGGTTCAAATCCAACCCCAGACACTTAACACATAAACTAGCCATGTGACCTTGGGCAAGTCACTTAACTCCAATTGCCCTCCAAAAAGTAAAAAATAAAAATAAAAAAGAAAATAACACCTTAGAAAATAGACTAACTCAAATGGCAAAAGAAGCCCAAAAAGCCAATGAGAAGAAGAATGCTTTTAAAAGCCAAATTACCCAGATGGAAAAGGAATTTCAAAAACTCACTGAAGAGAATAATTCCTTCAAAATTAGATTGTAGCAAATGGAAGCTAATGACTTTATGAGAAACCAAGATACTATAAAAATAGATCCAAAGAAATGAAAAAATAGAAGACAACATGAAATATCTCATTGGAAAAAACCACTGACCTGGAAAATAGATCCAAGAGAGATCATTTAAAAATCACTGGACTACCTGAAAGCAATGATCAAAAAAACAGCCTAGAAATCATCCTTCAAGAAATTCTCAAGGAAAATTGCCCTGATATTTGAGAACCAGAGGGCAAAATAGAAATTGAAAGAATTCACCAATCGCCTCATGAAAAAGATCCCCCCGAAAAAACTTCAAGGAATATTATAGCCAAATTCCAGAGCTCCCAGATCAAGGAGAAAATATTACAAGCTGTCAGGAAAAAGCAATTTGAATATTGTGGAAACACAATCAGGATAACACAAGATCTAGCAGCTTTTACATTAAATGATCAAAGGGCTTAGAATATAATATTCCAGAAGTCAAAGGAGCTAGGACTAAAAAAGAATCACCTACCCAGCAAAAAATGAGTATAATGCTTCAGGGGAAAATATGGTCATTCAATGAAACAGAGGACTGTCAAGCATTCTTGGTGAAAAAAACCAGAGCTGAAAAGAAAATTTGACTTTCAAATACAAGATGCATGAGAAGGTAAACAGGAAAAAAGAAATCATAAGGAACTTATTAAAGTTGAACTATTTACATTCCAACATGGAAAACAATCATTGTATCTCATGAGACTTTTCTCAGTATGAGGACAGTTGAAGGGAATATATATGTATACATACATATATGTATATATAGGAGGGTGTATAAATGCATATGTGAGTGCATGTATATGTGTGTACATATATACATAGAGGGCACAGGATCAGTTGAATAGGAAGGGATAATATCTAAAAAATAAAATTAAGAGGTGAGAGAGGAATAAAATGAGAGGAGAAAGGGAGAAATAGAATAGGGCAAATTATCTCACATAAAAGAAGCAAGGGAAAACTGTTACAATGGAGGGGAAGAAAAGGAAGGTGAAAGGAAATGGTTTGACCTTACTCTCATTGAATTTGGCTTAAGGAGGAAATAACATACACACTCAATTGGGTACCTTACCCTACAGAAAAGTAGGGAGATATGGGATAAGAGGGGGGAGGATAGAAAGGAGGGCAGATTGGAGGAGAGGGTAGTTAGAAGCACACACTTTTGAAGAGGGACAGGATCAAAGTAGAAAATAGAACAAGTGGGGGGCAGGATAGGATGGAGGGAAATATAGTTAGTCTTTCACAATATATCTACTATGGAAATGTTTTGTGTAACTGCACATGTACAACCTATATTGAATTGCTTATTTTCCCAGTTGCGGTGGGTAAGGAGGGAAGAAGGGAAAGAATCTGGAAATTAAAGTTTTAAAAACAAATGTTTAAACAAAATTTAAAAGTGTTTTTTACGTGCAACTGGAAATTAAGATATACAGACACTGTGGTATAGAAATCCATCTTGCCCTATTAGAAAGTTAGAGTGGGGATGGAGGTGGATATATGAGAGAACAGATTGGGAGAAGGGGTATTCAGTAGGTTCACTATTTTGGAGTGGGGGGTAGGGGAAAGATGGGGAGAAAATTTGTAACTCAAAATCTTGTGGAAATGAATGTTGAAAACTAAAAATAAACAAATCAAAAATACAAAAAAATTTTTTAAAGAAACCCAGATTTATTATTTGATGCAGCTTAAGGAAGGAACTGGTAGAAATGATACAACACGTAATAAAATATGGAATGGTAAAGATAAATTGATTTATTAGGGTATATAGTTTTTGATATTAAATTTTATTTTTGTAATTATCAAGTATTTATTATCTCCTCCCATCTCACTTCCCCCACTGAAAAAGAAAAGACTTGGTAGAAGAAATCAGAATCCTGTGATGACAGGATGAGTACAAAACATCATCCCTGTCATCTTGCTCACTGCTGCAGTTGTCCTGATCTTGCTTTCTGTATGCCTGTGTAGCAGGAGTTTAATTATTCAGTCATAAAAATCCAGTCATTTTAACCTACTTGTACAAGAAATAGCCTGTAGAATATTGAACAGAAGAGGATAATAGCTGTATATCAACTTGTCCCAGCATGATTTCTATATGAAATCCACTGAAAAGATAAGAAGGTGATGGCAGTAGTGGTGATGGTCATGGTGGTAATGCTAGAAAAAGGATGTAAGTTGCTTGAAGGCAAGAACTTCCTTTTTTTTTGTCTTTGTATTTACAGTGCCTAGTATATCACCTTAAACTGTGCATAGTAGACACTGAATATAAAAGCTTACTGAAATAAATGAGAAGGGCTGGTTAGCTCAGTTGGCTAGAATATGGTGCTAATAATGCCAAGGTTGCGGGTTCGACACCTGTACAGGCCACGATCATTTTGGGGCAGCCAAGTAGTGTATGAATAGAGCACCAGACCCCAAAAAACTAGCCCTGTGACCTCGAGCAAGTCACTTAGCCCCAATTGCCCTCCAAAAAAAAGGAAAGAAAGAAAGAAATGAGAGCTGAGGCTTGTAGAAGGTTTCAAGGTTTGCAAAGCCCTTTATACACATCAATATTCAATCCTTGCAGTAATCTGTGAGGTAGGTGGTAGAGATAGCAGGAGAGAACTCCACTGACCTCAGACCGGGAAATCATCACCTACCCTTCTTTCATTTCGCATCTACTAGATGCACTAGTCCAGGACCAAAAGGTCCCCAGCTCAACCTGGGAGATGGCATTTTTAAAAAATTTTATTTTCTTGCTATCTTTTTAAAGATGTCATCTGTTGTTGCTGCTTAGTCATTTCAGTGTGTCCAATTCTCTGTGACTCCATTTGGGGTTTTCTTGGCAGAGAGGAGTAATTTGCCTTTTCCAGATCATTTTTATAGATGAAAAACTGAGGCAGAGTTAAGTGATTTATCCAGGGTCACAGAGATAATGTCTGAGGCCAGATTTGAAGTCAGGTCCTCCTCACTACAGGGCTGACACTCTCTCCCCCAAATTACCTCAGTTTCCCAATATCTATTTTCCCCTTCTGCAATCAGAAGGATATTGCTTATTACAAAAAAGGAAGGAATAAATGAAATAAAAAAGGAAGGAGGGAAGGAAGGAAGGAAAGAAGGAAGGAAGGAAGGAAAGAAGGAAGGAAGGGAGGAAAATAAAAAATGAGTTCAAGAAAACTAATCAACCTTTATCCAAATCTGACATTATCTGCAATCTTCAACAATCATTATCCCCCACCTCTTCAAAGATTGGAGTTATAGCCTCTTCTTTTTTTCTTTGAGACTGAGGATGGTCATTATCATGTAACAGCATTCAATTTGGATTATTTTTTGTTCTTGTTCTTTCCATTTATATTGTTGTAGTCATTGTGGATGATGTTCTGTTTCTGCTGACTTCACTTTGCATCAATTCATACAAATGTCTTCTGTGTTCTTCATATTCATAATTTCTTACAATGGATTATATCATCACCTTTGTTTCTAGGATTTCGCTACCATAAAAATGGTGTAATAAATATTTTTTCTGTATATGTGGCCTTTCTTTTTAACACTAATCTCCTTGGTATATATGCCTAGTATTAGGATCTTAGGGTCAAAAGGCATAGATATTATAGTCATTTTTTTAATGTTATTAGGTCCTTCCCTTATCCTACCCCTTTACTATGAGCATGGACAAATATACTCCACCTGCTTCCAGTGGACCATGTGGTTTAGAGCAAGGATGGGTGGGGCAGCTTATGACCATGTGTAACACAATGACTCAGGGTTCCACACTTGGTAAAAGAAGAGGCCGATCGTGACTTGGATTTGCCTTCTAGGTGAAGTCTTCCAGGTTACAAGACATGGTTCCAGTTCAGGATAGAGTCTAGCTCTTCTGTCTCCCAAAGTCACAGCTTTGAGAGCCATATTTGCCATGTGAACTACACAATAGTTGGGCTTGTCCTAGGGCCTCTGGCTACATTTACCACTCTTCTGTGCTTCTTTCCTTTACCATTAACCTTATGACCACTGAAAGGTCAGTTCCTGGCATCTTCCCCTCCCTTGGCACATAAGCTGAAAGGAAGAGTGGCTAAGCAGATGTGAGTCATCTGGCACCTAGGGGAGAGTTAGCATTGGAGAGAGAGCCATAGGAAAGACCAAGCTTGACTGCTGGGACACTGCCAACTAAGATGTCTTATTTTTTTCCTTTTTATCTGCTGGCATATATATTTCTTTCCAAATGCTTTATTAAGTTCTGGTTTACATCATTCATTTCCATCAGATTTTGAGTTGCAATTTTTTCCCCATTTTCCCCTAGCCACCACCCCAGAATAACAGTCATACAGGATATCCCCTCAACCAATCTGCTCTCTCCTATCAATTCTCCCATACCCCCTTAGACTTTTCCTAGGGCGAGGTGAATCCCCAAACCCCATTGCCTGCACATCTTATCTCCCAATTATATGCAAAATAGTATTAATCATGGTATTTATATATTTTTAAACATTTGATTTTAAAAGGAAGATAAGCAACTCAGTATATGCTGTACATGTGTAGCTATGCAAAACATTACCCTAGTAGATATATGGTAGAAGACTGACTATATTTCCCTCCCTCCCATCCCACCTTCCACCTGGTCCACTCCCCAACTTGATCCTGTCCCTTTTCAAAAGTGGGTGCTTCCAACTTCCCTCCCCCCCAGCCTGCCCTCCACTCCACCACCTTTCCCCATTCCCCTCCCCCTCACACTCCTGTAGGGTGGGACACCCTCTTTAGTATGCATGTCATTCTCACCCTGGTCCAAATTCAATGAGAATAAGGTTTTGCCTTTTTGCCTTCCTGTTCCTCCCCTCCTCTGCAACCACCTTCCCCTGCCTCCTCTACACAAGACAGTTCACCCCATTGTCTCTCCCCATTACCACTCACCACACTACTCTCAAACCTCTTAACCTCACGTTTTAAGTATCATCCCTTCCTATTAAATTCGACCTGTGCCCTCTAACTATGTATACCTGAAAACATATATACACACATTCACATATGTATTCATATGCCCATATACCCTTCTTCAACTATTGTCATACTGAGAAAAGTTTCATCAGTTACACTTATTGTTTTTCCCTGTAGGAATATAAATAGTTCAACTTTGTTAAGTTCATAGTGATGTCTTTTCCCTGTTTACCTTCTCAAGCATCTCTTGCTTCTTGTATCTGAATGTCAAATTTTCTATTCAACTCTGGTTTTTTCCTCAGGAATGCTTGAAAGTCCTCAATTCCATTGAATGACCAAATTTTCCCCTGAAACATGATACTCAGTTTTGCTGGGTAGGTGATTCTTGGTTTTAATCCCAGGTCCATTTGACCTGCAGAATATTATATTCCATGCCCTTTAATCCCTCAGTGTAGAAGCTGCCAGATCCTGTGTTATGCTGAATGTGTTTCCACAATATTAAAATTGTTTCTTCCTGGCTGCTTGTAATATTTTCTCCTTGATCTGGGAATTCTGGAACCTGGCTACAATATTCCTAGGAGTTTTCTTTTGGGGATCTTTTTCAGGAGGTGATTGGTGGATTCTTTCAATCTCTATTTTGCCCTCTGGTTCTAAAACGTCCAGGCAATTTTCCTTGAGAATTTCTTGAAGGATGGTTTCTAGATTCTTTCTTTGATCATGGTTTTCAGTCCAAAAATTTTTTAATTATCTCTCCTGGATCTATTTTCCAGGTCAGTGGTTTTTCCCATGAGATATTTCACATTGCCTTCTATTCTTTCATTTCTTTGGATCTGCTTAACAGCATCTTGATTTCTCATAAAGTCATTAGCTTCCATTTGCTCCAGTCTAACTCTGAAGGAATGAATCTCCTCAGTGAGCTTTTGAGATTCTTTTTCCATCTGGCAAATTCAGCTTTTTAAGGCATTCTTCTCCTCATTGCCTTTTTGAGCCTCTTTTGCCATTTGAGTTATTTTTTTAAGGTGCTATTTTCCTCAGTCAGGCTGTTGACTCTCATTTCATACTTTTCTTGCATCTTTCTCATTTCTCTTCCCAATCCCCCCCCCAACTTCTCTTATCTGCTTCTTAAAGTCCTCTATGGCCTGTAACCCACTCATATTTTCACTTGGGGCTTTTGGTGCAGGAGTTCTGACCTCCCAGTCCTCCTCCTGTTCCATGCTTCAATCCTCTTTGCCCCCAAAATAGAGTCTAATGTTGAATTTTTCTGTTTATTTTGTTTCCTTTGCCTAGGCATGTTGCCACTCAATTACTTGACTTTTGGGCTTGTTTCCACAGTAGGACTTTGCCATCAGCCAGTGGAACTTCTGTCCCAAACGCTGGGGTTTTTTCAGCTGTTGGAGATATTAGTTAGGTGGCCTCTGTGAAGCCTCCACACACTCTGGCAAGCTGTTCACACACATCAAGACCTCCTCTCTAGACTGCAATCCAGATCCAAGAAGGGTAAAGCAAGAGCAATTACCCCCAAGACTGATCGGGCCAAGAGCAGAAGCTGCAACACGGTAAAGTGGCACAAGCTGCTCCAGCTCCTCAGCGACTTCTCACCTCCAGGGGAAGAAGCTGACATTCTCCCAAGCAGTCCCAAAGTCCATAGGGCACTGACCTCTCACTTTGTCCTAGCATCTATGTGTTTATAATTCTGGAAACACCACGGCTGCTGGTGTTCTGGGGTCCCTCCAGATGGCTGCTGGTCTGGCCGCTCTCAGGCTCAAACTGGGACTCATGAGGGCCTGAGTTTGGCTCCCAGAGAGCTACGCTGGCCACTCCCTGCCAGACTGCCCAGAGTCCTCAGCGGAAGGGTAGCTTCTCTGTGTCATTTTATGGGTTCTGGAGCTCCAGAGGTAGTTCATAGTCCCCCTTTTACATAATTTTGAAGTGGTATGGGCTGGAGCTCTGAGAAAGTGCTGTTTCTACTCCACCATCTTGACTCTGCCTCCAACTAAGATATCTTATAATGTGGCTTATTTGTTTTAAATTTTTTTTATTAAATTTGATTTTTTCAATGGACAAAAATCAATTTTCTTTTCTTCCTCCCCATCCCAACAATGGGGGTGGGGGGTGGGGGAGCCATGAGCATGGGAAACAAAATCCTGATAACAAAGGCACATAGTCAAATAAAATTAAAATTCCATGTTGCCAACGTCCAAATAATATGTGTAGCCTTCTGTACCCTGGGGCCCATCATCTCTCTGTAAGGAACTGAGTAGCATACTTCATCATCAGTCCTTTGGAATCATGGTTAATCATTGATCCAAGTTCTTAAGGATTTCAAAGTTGTTTGGTTTTTTATTTTTTTATTTTTTTACAATGTTAACTTACTAACTAGTAGTCCTGCAAGAACTTTTATGTCTCAACAAAATTTTAATATTAGCTTTCCAGGTGATTATATGAGTAGAAATGAGTGGAGATACTGATTTTTATGTAAATCATTTTGTTAACACATGGTTCTCATTGTTTTCTATGTGGCTTGTCCTATACATAATTTATATTATGAATTAGTTATTTTTTTTAAAACTTCCCCCCTTTCTAGGGAAACTGCTTAGAACTCTGTGGTCTAACTATAATGAGTTCTATAATTATCTGCATTTGTCAAGACATTCAGGTGGGGGCAGTGAGGAGTGTGAGAGCTGGGTCAGCTGCTTCCCCTATTGAGAAATCAGGCTTCCCCAGAGTTGAATCTAGAAAATACCAATGACTAGATAAGACAGGTGGTGTTGGCTGAAAAATGCCTTAGGAAACTGCACTAGAGGAGTGTAATTTTAAACACTTTTCAGAATGATTAGACCAATTCACCGACTGTGGAAGATTATCTACTCAATATTGTAGTGAGACCTAAGACCAAGCTGATCTTGCTGAGAATTGGAGAGTGGTTACCCCAAACATGCTACCTCCCTCTATCACTGGTCAGGGCCTGTGATCCCACAGATCTCCATGCATGTACCACCCCTCCCTTCCCATATCTTGCTCGGGATATGTAATCAAATCAACATCACCACTGCCACCATGACAACTAGCTGCCCTGTGGCTCCACCAAGGAATTTCTGGGATTTTGAGTCTACAGACAGCGAAGGTTGAAGCTCCCCTCCCTTTTCCCCCCTCACACTCTGCATGTCTCCTGTGCCCCTTTCCTACTCTCCAAAACTGTCATCCTGCTCCTCATACTAATGCAAACAAAAACTTTGAAAGACCACTCCAGAAGGCTTATGGTAAAGACTGTCGGCTTGTTTTGAGACAAGAAACCTTGTGATTAGAAGGAGGGAAATGGTGAAGATCTTGTGTTTGCCTATTTTTTTTTTAACCTTGAGACAATGACTTTGTGTCAGATGGGCATACACATAGCATTGAACATAGACTACAAGTTCCTGCTGCTGCTAGAGAGGGAAAAGGCATGAGAGAGCTTCCTATGTAGGCCTGGGGTGTCTCTGTGATCTGTCTCTCTATCTAGACTGGAGTAGAAGGTAATCGAAGTAAGGGAGGTGACCTTTGCCTAGACCCAGAAAGGGAGACTCTCAGAAATCATCTCTGGGGAGGTCACAAGGCCTGAACTGCATACAATACAGGCAGTTGCCTACCTCTGCTCTCACCCTATGTTTCAGTTGTTTACAGAGCTGATCCTGTGATATGTTCCCAGATACTCAGTCTTCCCTTGATCTTCTTGATGATTCATGCCAGGAAAACGGAATGCTTCAGGAATGTCTGCCTCTAGCCCCCAGAAAGGGAAAGCTGGGAGGGAAAGTGGAGAGCATTGGGTGGAGAGCTCCATGGAGAAGCATTTAACTTTTCTTGCATTTTTGCAATGCTGGATAAACTATGGCACTTTATAATGAGTGGATGCCTGTGCTTTATGGGAGTGATGGTTGTGCAACAAAGGTAGAGTGGGTGTAGACCATCAGATTTTCTTATATCTTAATTTTGTAAAGCAATTTTCATTTTTTATCCCCTAGCCAAATTCTGAATCCTACCACTGTGACAGGTGACCAAGCCTGTTAGGAATCAGGAGACTGGGAAGTACTTTCATGCACATGTGCTGGGGGTGGGGGTGGGGGGGGGGGGGAGGCAGCTCAGCTGAGACCTCTTAGTTGGGGGGCTGGAGTAGACTGCCACCTCGTGGACATGTTTATATGACACACTCTCTTGTTGGCTGATGCAGTGACACATTGCCTTCCTTTAGATTTAAGGAAACCAGTACACTAGCTGATGTGGACTGTTTACAATACTGTCATGACTCAAGTATCACAGGAAACATATGAAAGCATCAGTGAATGAATAAATATTAAGTGCCTATTACATACATGCAAGGCACTGTGCTGCTGGGGATACAAAAAAAATGCAAAAGACAGCCCCTACCCTCAAGGAGATTACAATCTAATGGGACAAGAAGCAAACTAATATGTGTGAACTAACTATAGAGATGATAAATAGGAAATAATTAACAGAGGGATGCCATTGGAATTAAGTGAAGCTTGGGAAAGGCTTTCTGTAGAATATGGAATTTCAGCTGGGATTAAGAGGAATCCAAGAAAGTCAGTATGGATTATCGAGGTGGCTCACTGCTGGGCCTAAAGTCAGGAAGACCTGAGTTCAAATGTGGTCTCAAACACTTAGCAGCTGTGTAACCCTGGGCAAGTCACTTTACCCTGTTTGCCTCAGTTTCCTGATCTGTAAAATGAGTTGGAGAAGGAAATGGCAAACTACTCTAGTATTTGCCAAGAAAATTCCAAACAGGGTCAAGAAGAGTCAGACACAGCTAAACAACAAAGGAACAACAATAAATCCAATTGTGGAGCCAACAATACAAAACCAGACCTCTCTTTACTAGATGGTGATCTGAAGGACATACTGTGTCATTGAGGAGCAGCCAGATTATAATTCAGCAAACTATGGAACTTCTGTGGCTTCAGTTATTTATATCTTACACATGCATTGTGAAATCTTACTTATATAATTACAGTTTCTCTCTTCCTATTGCTCCTTCTCTCCCTTGCATGTTAATGGTTTAATTAAGGTATCCCTGACTGCCCCTAAACCTGGGAATCATCCAAGTTGAATTTTTGTGCAACCTATGCCTATGTCACTTAGGAAAGGATCTTTTCAGAAGTACAATCTAATGAAAACATTAATTATTAAATAAAATGTAATCTTCATGAGATTTTATATACTTGTTTTAAAACACTGGTAACTTCCAAGGAAAGTTGGAAGTTTCATTAGTCCTAACAGAAACCATGAGGGACAGTGCTTCTCTGACTTGATTAAGGCAACCAGAAAGCTTGCTTAAGTTGTGACTTCTTATTCCTCCTAACCACGATACCCCTGAAATATTATAATATGGTAGAAAGTGCCCAGGACTGAGAGGCCAGTGAATTGAATGCTGGTCTTAACTTTGTCATTATCCATCTATGTGCTCTTGGGTAAATTACTTAACTTCTTTGGGGATCAATTTCTCTAACTAAAACAATAATACTGTTGACTTCTTGGTCATAGAGGACAACTTGTGAAATCAACTCTCTTCCTGAAAAATATTGTGTCGCTTTGTTTAGATTGCTAATAAATTGTAAGTCTAGGAACTCTGATATTTGACTAAGACTCTGAAACTGAAGTTTTATACTGAGAGAGAAATATGTGAAGTTTATGGGAAAAACACTTCTCCGATTTATTTGTAAACTAGGTGGGGGCTCAGAGCTAACTTTTTAATTAATGACAGAAATTATTCATTTCTATTAATTTATGAGAAAATGTCAGAACATGTCCCTTTATTGCCTTAGAAGCCAGATACAGAATAAATAAAGAAATGAACAATTAGAAGAGGATGAAGGTTAGTGTGGTTAGTAATTAAGTTAGCACATAGCACAGACCTAGTCAGACCTCACACAGGTTACATTGTCCTACTTTGAAGGAAATGAGACATTCAAAGAAATGGAGGTGAGAAGAAAAAGCCTCCTAGATGCAAGGGATCACCTATGCAAAGGCATAGAGATGGAAGGGAATGGAATGTTGTCAAAAGAGAATAATGGGAAGAAAACCAGTTTGACTAGAATGCAGAGACTGTTAAGATGAATAATATGGGGGGCAGAGTCAAGATGGCGGAGTAGTAACAGCACTATTGGGACTGTGGCCCACACCACTTCAAATTTATGTAAAAGGGTACTCTGAACAACCTCTGCAGCTCCAGAATCCACAAAATGACACAGAAAAGATAACCTCCCACTTAGGACAGCCCAGCAGCCCAGCAGGGAGCCACCAGCCTAGCGCTCTGGGAGCCGAGCCCAGGCCCCCTTGAGTCAGAGGTTTTATCCCCAGGGCAACTGGACCACCAGCTACCTAGAAGGTGTCCAGAACACCAGAAGCTGTGGCGTTTCCAGAATTACCAACACATAGATGCCAAGGACAAAGTGAGAGGTCAGTGCAGTATGGACTTTGGGACCTACTAGGTGGGAGAGTGCCGGCCACTTTCCCCTGGGGGCGAGAAGCCACTGAGATGCTAAGCAGCTTGCGCCACTTTTCAGCTTCAGCTCCTGGCCTGCAGACTATAGAGGGACATGGCAATCAGTCTGGGGGGTAATTGCTCTTGCTTTAACCTTCTTGGATCTGGATTGCAGTCTGGAGAGGAGGTCTTGGGGTGTGTGATCAGCTTGCCAGAGTGTGTGGAGGTGTCAGAGAGGGCACCCAACTAATACTTCCAACAGCTAAGAAAACCCCAGTGTTTGGGACAGAAGCTCCTCTGGCTGGTGGCAGAGTCCTACTGTGCCAACAAGCCCAAAAGTCAAGTAATTGAGTGGCAACATGCCTAGGCAAAGGAAACAAAATAAACAGAAAAATTTAACATTAGACACCTATTTTGGGGACAAAGAGGATCAAAGCATGGAACAGGAGGAGGACTGGGAGGTCAGAACATCCTCACCAAAAGCCCCAAATGAAAATATGAGCAGGTTACAGGCCATAGAGGACTTTAAGAAGCAGATAAGAGAAGTGGGGGGAAAATTGGGAAGAGAAATGACAAAGATGCAAGAAAAGTATGAAATAAGAGTCAACAGCCTGACTGAGGAAAATAGCACCTTAAAAATAGACTAACTCAAATGGCAAAAGAGGCTCAAAAAGGCAACGAGGAGAAGAATGCCTTAAAAAGCCAAATTTGCCAGATGGAAAAAGAATCTCAAAAGATCACTGAGGAGAATCATTCCTTCAGAATTAGACTGGAGCAAATGGAAGCTAGTGACTTTATGAGAAATCAAGATGCTGTTAAGCAGATCCAAAGAAATGAAAGAATAGAAGGCAATGTGAAATATCTCATGAGAAAAACCACTGACCTGGAAAATAGATCCAGGAGAGACAATCTAAAAATTATTGGATTACCTGAAAACCATAATCAAAAAAGAACCTAGAAATCATCCTTCAAGAAATTATCAAAGAAAATTGCCGATGCTTTAGAACCAGAGGGCAAAATAGAGATTGAAAGAATCCACCAATCACCTCCTGAAAAAGATCCCAAAAAGAAAACTCCTAGGAATATTGTAGCCAGGTTCCAGAATTCCCAGATCAAGGAGAAAATATTACAAGCAGCCAGGAAGAAACAATATCAATATTTTGGAAACACAATCAGGATAACACAGGATCTGACAGCTTCTCCACTGAAGGACTGAAGGGCTTAGAATATGATATTCCAGAGGGCAAAGGAGCTGGGACTAAATCCAAGAGTCACCTACCCAGCAAAACTGAGTATCATGTTTCAGGGGAAAATTTGGTCATTCAGTGGAATGGAGGACTTTCAAGCATTCTTGATGAAAAAACCAGAGTTGAATAGAAAATTTGACATTCAGACACAAGAAGCAAGAGATGCTTGAGAAGGTAAACAGGGAAAAGAAATCACTATGAACTTATCAAAGTTGAACTATTTACAATTCCACATGGAAAAATGATAACTGTAACTAAGGAAACCTTCCTCAGTATGAAAATAGTTGAAGAAGAAAATATGGACATATGAATACATATGTGAATGTGTGTATATATGTTTTCAGGTATACATAATTAGAGGGCACAGGTAGAATTCAATAGGAAGGGATGATACTTAAAAGGTGAAATTAAGAGGTAAGAGAGGAATATAAGGAGAGGAGATAGGGAGAGATAGAATGGGGTAAACTATCTCATATAGAAGAGTCAAGGGAAATGGTTACAAGGGAGGGGAAGAACAGGAAGGCAAAAAGGCAAAACCTTATTCTCATTGAATTTAGCTCAGGGAGAGAATGACATACATACTAAATAGGATATCTCACCCTACAGGAGAGTAGGGGGGAAGGGGATCAGAGGAGGAATGATGGAAGGGAGGGCAGGCTGCAGGAGAGGGAAGTTTGGAAGCACCCACTTTTGAAAAGGGACAGGATCAAAGTAGGGAATAGACAAAGTGGGAGGTGGGATAGGAGGGAGGGAAATATAGTCAGTCTTTTACAATATATCTACTATGGTAATGTTTTGCATAACTACACATGAACAGCATACACTGAGTTGCTTATCTTCCTTTTAAAATCAAATGTTTAAAAATACATAAATACTATTATTAATACTATCTTACATATAATTGGGAAATAAGATATACAGACATTGGTGCACAGAGATTCATCTTGCCCTACTGGAAAAGTCGAAAGGGGTATGGGAGAAGATATGGGAGAGAGCAGATTGGATGAGGGGATATCCTGTGGGACTGCAATTCTGGGGTGGTGGGTAGGGGGAAAATGGGGAAAAAATTGTAACTCAGAATCTGATGGAAATGAATGATGTAAACCAGAAGTTAATAAAGCATTTGAAAAAAAAAAGATGAATCATATGATATAAGATGGAATGGTAGGTAGGAGCTGTTTAACAAAGGGCTGATGGGAAATGTAAGCCCAACACACTTTTAAGTTTAATCTGCATTATTTGCACTTTTTAAATCTAGACAACTAAAAAAATCTAAATTAAGCCTTGACTTATAATGTTTGTCAATTTCTGAGGTGTCAACGCAGTGTCAATAAGGTGTCAATTTCTGAAATTTTAACAATTGCCTTTTCCTACCTCCCCCTCCCCCCACTCCAGCACATCCTGGGTGTGATCCATGTTGTGGAAGGCTTTAAATATCAGACCAATGATTTGATATTTTATCCTAGATGAGCCATTTATGATTTCTGAGTAGAGGAATCACGTGTTAAATGCTATATATTCAGAATATCAGTTTGGCAGTTGTGTAAAGAATAAATTGAAGTGAGAGGGAGCCTGGAAGCAGAAAGATTAATTGGGGCAGGGGACTCTTGAAATAATCCAAATAAAAAGTGAACTATAAAGTTTTCAAACCATAGATTAAACCCTAGCTAGATAAGGCCTTTGAAAGTGTGTTGGTAGAATAGCTCTGGAGGGGTGGCTAGGTGGTACGCTTAATGGAGCACCAGCCCTAGAGTCAGGAGGACCTGAGTTCAAATCCAGCCTCAGACACTTAACATAAAAAACTAGCCATGTGATCTTGAGCAAGTCACTTAACCCCAATTGCCCTGCCTTTCCCCCTCCAAAAAGCTAAAACAAAACAAAAACAACCAAAAAACACAATAGTTCTAGAGCAAGGGAGCTATAGAAAGTGGCTGAGGGAAACAGCTTTTCTGAGAAACAACTATAACAAAAAGAAGGTGATTGTCCTCCTCCCACTCTCAGGAAGACCCTCTCCTTCACACCTTAATATTTTTTCCCCATTAATTTTTATGCCATAGTTCATGGCAGGTCTTACTCATGTGTCACCACCTATGAGAAGCCTTTCCTGATCCTATGAATTTTTAATGCTCTCTTATTGAAAATTTTATCTGTCTATCTACCTATCCATCTATCTATCCATCCATCTATCCATCCATCCATCTATCCATCCATCCATCTATCTATCTATCCATCTATCTATATATGTGTGTATTTTTACCATGTGTTTATGTTCCCCCTCTCCCCCGTAGAGTATAAGTTCCTTGAAGGCAGGAACTGCTTCTTCTTTTGTCTTTGTATCTCTGGGTGCCTAGTAGAATTCTTTGTATATAGTCACTTCGTTTGCCTTGGGTCAGATCCTTGATCTGGTTTGATAATATGAAGGGTCTCTTTTGAGTTGTCATTTTCCCCTATAAGTTCTGGCTTCCTAGAAAGTTTTCCAGTCAATTTGCTGATTTTTTTCCCATGGTAGCTATTTTTGTCAGCTCAAACTGAGACTTCCTGCCTCTTGTGCTTTGAAAATTCCTACTTCCGGACTCTTTGTTGTTGCCAATTTCTTTCCCCAATCTCATTCCTTCTGACTTCTGGTGGTGAATCTTTGGCCTTGCTGTCTTCTCCTGTCTGATTCCCTTTTCCTATGACTTCCTAGAGGAGATCTTTCCCCATTTCTTTCCTTGAGAGTCAGACTAGGTGTAGAGCTGCTCCTTTTTTGCTATCTTTATCAGCTCCCCCTTCTCATCATGGATCCCATCCAAAGAAAAGACCCAGCCAGCAGGTCAAGGAAAGAATTAAATCTTCTACTCAGAATGAGACTTTAGCTATAGACAGAGGTAGCCTAGGGAGTAGGAGAAGGGAAGGAATTTGAGTTTCCAGTGTTTTTCTTAGTTTCAAGTGCATAGGGGTATGGTAGATTTAATATGTCAAATTCTATTATCAGATCAGGAGGTTAGGATTTTGAATCAGAAGGTACCTTAAAATCACTTCCCCTCTCTAGCTCTCAGTTTTCTGCTCTGTTAAATGAGGGGGTGGTTCTAGATACTTTCTAAGGTTTCCTTTAGCTATAAATCTAAAATCATCCTATCTGTCTTCTATAATTTTACAGATGAGGAACCTCAGACCCAGATAGGTGAAGTAATTCACCAAGGGTCACAGAAGCAGGGGAGGGATTTCAACCCCGGTCCTCTGATCTTACATCCAGTGAATCTCCTACCATACTATATTACCAAAAGACTGGACAGAAGTGGATGGAGCAGAATGTGACAGCCATAGGCATCATCATTAGACATGGAAAAGGCCACTGGGCTGAGTCACTTCCCCCTGCATGCAGAAGAAACTTCTCTTGTAGAGGATGGAACGCTTAGAGGTCATAGACCATAGGTTACAGCTAGAGGGGGCTTCAGTGTAACTGCCTCATTCTACAGATGTGGCAGGATCAGGGTTCCCCATTCCCCAGAAATGGGGATGAGTTTTCCATAAAAGGCAACAAAGCTGTCCTTGGGACTTGTTAGGACCTTGATGAAGGTTCATGGTTGCCTACCAAGGTCTATAAAAAAAAAAAAACAAACCCTCATGTAGAGTTGGGTCCTTATGCTGTGGCAGATTTCTGAAGACCCCTCCAGTCGTCCTGCCCTGCCCTGTTAACCAGATGGGATTCCACAGGAGAGCAAGATGAGCCGCATCCAGAGAGCTTAGGGCTCACTGTATCTTTCTTGCATCTCCTGCTTTGTTAGGGCAAAGTAAACCTTTTGTTGCCTGCTCAAAGACTTGTAAGGGCCTCATTTTGTCCTGACACTTATACTAACCTAACAGAGTACAACCATAAGGGTAGTCCTAACAACAAGGAAGGACAATGAGGCCCAAGAAATGCAGTTACTTGACGGGGGTCCCAGAGATAATAATACCCCCAGTTGGGAATCAGACACAGGGCCTCTGGCTCCTGAGGCACTGTTCTTTCCCCTACACTGGGACTTCCGGCAAGAAGTTCTGTTTCTCTATGAGCAGCAGGTTGAGAAGGAGAAGCCTCAAAGACTTTGCTGCCTTTGGGAACCCAGCAGGAATGTTTTCCCTTGGGCATAACTTTTCCACATGTCTTTGGTTTTCTCATGGCTGGAGGAGACTCAGATTCATGCATGTGATTATTTTCTTGGTAGGATTTTATGTCTTCCTTGAGCAAAATAAGTACAGAAAACTTGAGAATGCAGGCCTGCTTCCCAACTTGATAGAACTTGGGAGAAAATGAGGTGCTGGCACCCAGCCTTCATCTGACCTTGGTGGATCTGGGGTCCCAGGGGTCCCCAGCTGACCTCTGAGAGGGAGCCCCATTATGTGGGCCATGGTCCATAAACAAAACCTCTTCTATTTAGGAATGACCTGGCTCTGAAGTTATCTAAGCACCTCTGGATTGCGGGTAACCAGTCATTACCTGAAAACCAACTATCTTCCCTGGCACCTTTTTTTCCACTCTTCAACCTGCCACAAAGAGCTCCCACTCCACTCCTGATGCTCTGTGGGTTTCTCTCCTATGTACAGAGCCAAGCTCAGCAGGGATTTAACTGTGGGAGTTTTCATGATTCTATGGGCTTAGGCTTTGAGTACAGCTAAGCTGATGATTGAAAACCTGCTACCCATTGACACATGGATTCAGTGGTGCCAGACCAGCTGGCCTGGCTCATGGACCTAACCTCATAGAGAATTAAAATGATGAAGTCGAATATAGCAATTTAAGATTTTCAAAATACTTTTATCAGCAGTATGATGATTTTTATTCTTCAAATACAGGACTCAAGAGAGGCATAAAAAGATAAATAGGAAAGAAAAAAAACAATGATATTCAATAAGGGTAAACTGTTTATATCCCTACATGGGAAGATGATACTTGTTAACTCTTGAGAACTGTATCTCTATTAGGGCAGTTAGAAAGAGAATACATAGACAGAGGGTGTGCGTATAAATTGACTTTGATGTGATGATAAAAAATTAATTAAGGAGTGAAAAAAGGACGATACTGGGAGAAGAGGAAGAGAAGAGATAGAAAGTGGTAAATTACATCACACAAAGAGGTACAAAGACCTGTTCTGGTAGTGGGGAAAAAGGGAGGGAAGTGAACATTGTTTGACCCTTCCTCCCATCGGAATTGGTTCAAAGAGGGAATAACATATACACTCCCTTGGGTATAGAAATTTGTGTTACTCTATAAGAAGTAGGAGGGAAGGGGGCGGCTAGGTGGCACAGTGAGTAGAGTGCCAGCCCTAGAGTCAGAAGGACCTGAATTCGGATCCGGCCTCAGACACTCAACGCACACACAAACAAAAACCTAGCCGTGTGACCTTGGGCAAGTTACTTAACCCCAAAGGAGAAGGAGAAGAAGGAGAAGAAGGAGAAGAAGGAGAAGAAGAAGAAGAAGAAGAAGAAGAAGAAGAAGAAGAAGAAGAAGAAGAAGAAGAAGAAGAAGGAGAAGGAGAAGGAGAAGGAGAAGGAGAAGAAGAAGAAGAAGAAGAAGAAGAAGAAGAAGAAGAAGAAGAAGAAGAAGAAGAAGAAGAAGGAGAAGAAGAAGGAGAAGAAGGAACAGAGAAAGAATAGGGAGGGTATGGATAGAAGGGAGGGAAGAAGTACCAAGTGAACAAGGAAAGAAAGGGGAGAGGGACTGATAGAAGGGAGAGCAGATTGAGGAAGTCCATGGTCAGAAGTAAAATACTTGTGAAGAGGGAAAGGGAAAAAGGAGAGAGAAAAGCATAAACAGAGGGAGAAATAGGATGGAGAGAAAGACACAATTAGTAATCATAACTGTGAATGTGAACGGGATAACTCTCCCATAAAACTGAAGCAGATAGCAGAATGGATTAAAAACCATGATCCTACAATACGTTGTTTACAAGAAATACATTTGAAGTAGAGAGATTCACACAGAGTAAAGGTAAAAGTCTGGAGCAAAATATATTATGCTTCACCTGAAGTAAAAAAAAAAAAAGCAGGGGTAGCAATCCTGATCCCAGACAAAGCAAAAGCAAAAATAACTCTAATTAAAAGGGATAAGGAGAGAATAATCAACACAATGAAATATTACTTTTAGTAGAGGGGCAAAAAGGTCACAGTTTTGATCAAGGCTGAAATTGGACATGTTTGGTGCCTCAACAGCCACCAAATCACTGTCTTCTCCTTTATTTTTCAAATTCAAACCATTTGGACATTGTTTTGTAAGTCAAGATGATGAGTTTTTTCCTTAGGCAGCATTTATAGTTTTCTCTAAAAGAAAAGAATATTCTATAGACACTGGAAAATCACACTTTGCATATAAATGACTATCATTGAAGGCAGTAGCAGTTATCAAAAACAGATATTATTGTTTGCTTCTGATTTGCCAAAGAGGGGGGAAAAACACTCAAAACCTTAAATCCCATTTTGGATATAGGATATGAGCCATGTAAGCTGACTTTAAAGAAATTCAGAACTTGGTAAATTCAGAACTTGGTGGATGTGGGGGTTGGGGTAGATGGGGTATTTATGAAGAACTAAGAGGAAGAAGCAGCAGATTTTCCAAACTGAGGTGTTGTAATTCTTGTATTAATATTTATTTACTTATTAACCTGGCTTTTCCATATCAGATGAATTTTATGTAGAAACTATGTTTTCAAGGGCAGCTAGGTGGTGAAGTGGTTAAGTGGCAGTGGCCCTGGAGTCAGGAGGACCTGAGTTCAAATTTGACCTCAGACACTTAGTAGCTGTGTGACCCTGGGCAAGTCACTTAACCCAAATTGCCTCAAAAAGAAAAAAAAGAAACTATACTTTCAGTCCTAAGTGCATCATGTTAGTTAACTTTACTCATTTTTCTGTGTGATTTTAAAATTTCCCTTTGAGAGTTTCTGGTAGTTTAGCTTTTTTTTGGTACCTTTTGGTGGTGGGAGTGGAGGTGGTTGTGGTGGGGGTGGGGTGTATTGAGAAAACAATCTCCCATATTATATCCTATTATTCTGCCATCTTTCCAGAATCTTTCCTCTAATGCTGACTGTCTGTTTGACCTTGGGCAAATCACTGAACATCCCTTGGCCTTGGTTTCTTCAGTCAGTCTACAAAGGATGTGGGGCAGCCAGTACAAAGGCACAGAGGTGAGTAATGGCATGTTGTATTTGAGGAACTATAAGTAGACACAAACGACTGGACCATATCATGGAGAAAGCCAGGTGGGAGAAGACTGATTAAACAGGAAGGGACCAGGTTATATGAAGAGCCCCAGATGCCCCAAAGAGGAAGTTCTATTTGATCCTGGAGGTAATAGGGAGCCACTACAGTTTACTGAGCAGAGGAATGACATGGTCAGACCTACATTTAAGAAAAATCAACTTGTCAGCTAAGAGGAGGATGGAGGGAGGGAGGAAAGACTTGAGGTCAGAAGATCAGTTAAAAGGCTGTTGGAACAATCTAAGGCATTCTTCTCCTCATTGCCCTTTTGAGCCTCCTTTGCCATTTGAGTTAGTCTATTTTTAAGGTGTTATTTTCCTCAGTCAGGCTGTTGACCCTCATTTCATACTTTTCCTGCATCTTTCTCGTTTCTCTTCCCAATTTTTCCTCCAATTCTCTTATTTGATTTTTAAAATCCTTCTTAAGGTCCTTTATGGCCTGTAACCCGCTCATATTTTCATTTGGGGCTTTTGGAGCAGGATTTCTGACCTCACAGTCCTCCTCCTGTTCCATGCTTCGATCCTCTTTGCCTCCAAAACAGGAGTCTAATGTTGCATTTTTCTATTTAATTTATTTCATTTGCCTTGGCATGTTGCCACTTAATTACTTGACTTTTGGGCTTGTTGCCACAGTAGGACTCTGCTACCAGACAGGGGAGCTTCTGTCCCAAACGTTGGGGTCTTCACAACTTCCGGAGTTAGGTGGCCTCTGTAAAGCCTCCACACACTCTGGCAAGTTGGATACCCACCCCAGACCTCCACCCCAGATCACAATCCAGATCTAAGCAGGTTAAAGCAAGAGCAATTAACCCCCAAGACTAATCGCTGGATCTCCCTCAGTTTGCAGGCCAGGAGCTGAAGCTGCCACTGAAGCTGCAAAATGGAGAGTGTGCCGAGTCTCCTTGGTGGCTTTTAGCCCCCAGGCGAGGAAGCCAATGCATTCCACAAATACTGGTCCCAAAGTCCATAGGGCACTAACCTCTCACTTTATCCTAGGCATATCTGTGCTGATAATTCTGGAATCACCACAGCTGCTGGTGTTCTGGGGTCCCTCCAGCCGGCTGCTGGCCTGCCACCCTGGGGCTAAAACCGCTGCTTATGTGGACCTGAGTTTGACTCCCAGCACACTGTGCTGTTGGCTCCCTTCAGGGCTGCTGGGCTGCCCTCGGTGGGAGGTTAGTTTCTCTGTGTCGTTCTGTGGGTGCTGGAGCTCCAGAAGTTGTTCACAGGCCCTTTTTACATGGTTTGGAAGTGGTCTGTGGGGAGAGCACCTTGGAAGTGCTGTTTCTATTCCACCATCTTGGCTCTGCCCCCCTGTTGGAATAATCTAAGAGACAGATGCTGAAGGCCTGCATGCAGGGATCAGCAGTGCTCTGAGTGGAGAGAAGACATATATGGGAGATGTTAGAAAAGTCGAAACAAGATTAAACAGGGGGGACTGAGAGTGGGGAGACAAGAATAATGCCGAGGAGCAGGCCTGTGTGCTTTGGAGGCTGATGGTGTCCTCTGCAGTGACAGGGAAGGTGGGAAGAGGGGAGGGTGTGGGGATGAAAAGAAGTTCTGTTTTGGAGATTTTAAATTTGAGATGCCTGTAGGACATCCAGTTTGAGATGTCCTAAAGGCATTTAGTGATAAGAGACTGGAAGGGTTGGATTATGTGGTTTCAAGCCTCTTCCAGCTTGACATTTTCACACTGTGAGCTATTAACTATAAGTCGGTATTATGCCCTGTAGGGCTATGTGACTATCGTCTCTAGTGTTGGAGAAGCTGAGGCTAACGGATCACTTGAACTCTGGAACTCTGAACCACAGGAGGGCTAAAGCCAATTGTGTGTCCACACTAAATACAGTACTAATAGAAGGAGGAAGGGAGCAGCAGGAAGCCTACGGAAGGGTGAATTGGCCTAGGTCAGAAACCAGTAGATCAAAGCTTTTATGCTGATCGTCATGGGTTCTGACCCTGAGTAGCCCCTGCATTTCCAGCCTGGGTGACCTAGGGACTCCCCTCCCTGCCAAAAAAAGAAAGAAGGGAGCAAACATTTAGAAAACACCTACTGTGCCCTAGGCACTGTACTAAGTAAACACTTTATAAATATTATCACATTTGATCCTCACAACAAGCTTGGGAGGTAGATACTATTATAACTCCCATTTTACAGATGAGAAAACTGAGGCAGACAGAATTTAAATGACTTGTTCTGATTCACGAAGCTAGTAAGTATCTGAGGTCATATTTGAACTTAGGTCTTTCTGACTCCAGTCCCAGCACTTTATTCACTCTATGTCTAGCTACTAAGGAAGGGAGGAAGGGAGGAAGGGATTAAGGAAAAGGAACAAAGAAAAGAGGAAGGAAAGATTGGAGGAAAGAAAGAAGAAAGGTAGGAAAGAAGGAAAGATTGGAAAAGAAGGGAAGGAGGAAGTGGGACGGAAGGAAAGATTGGAGGAAAGAAAGAAAAAGGGAGGGAAGGAAGGAGGAAGCAAGGAAAGAAGGAAGAAAGAAAGGAGGGAAGAAAGAAGGAACTATGAAAGAAAGAAAGGAAGGAAGGAAGGAAAGGATGGAAGAAGAAAGGAAGGAAGCAAATATATTGGAAATTGGTATAAATATAGGGTGCATATGAGTAATTGTGATTGACAAAACACAAAGGAGTCAGGAGAGTTTTTAGTAACTTAAATTATAGATAATGACTTTTTAAAGAAGAAAAAATTATGTAGTGGGGGAATTTAGACCCCCCCCCCACTTCAAAAGAGCAGATACAGAGCTAATTATTAATATGATGAAGTACAAAAACTTTTTCTGTATTAAAAATTTCTTTGAATTGATCAGGGAACTTGGTATTGGCTGGCAAGACTGACCACATCCCTTGAGGTCTTTATAGAGCTTAAGCCTATCAAATCCTAGAATGAGGTCAGATGGTTGTAGGAGACAAGTGTATTTGAGAAAGGGAAAATGCTGGGCCTACGGTTCAGAAAACCTGAGTTGCAATCTAATCTCAGATATTTACTAGCTGTGTGACGATGGTCAAATCATTTAACCTCTTCTATCTCAGTTTCCTCAACTGTAGAATGGGAATTACGATTGCACCTACCTCCCAGGATCATTGTGAGAATCAAATGAGACAATATTTAAAAGCACTTTGCACAGTACCTGCATGCAGCAGGTGTTTTATAAATGCTGGGTTTTTTTTCCTTCCTCCATCACAGGGCAGTAGGGGGAGGGAGAGTGTTTTGCCTTTCAGCAGAGCTGTTTGCCCAGTAAGATGCACCATATCCACAAGAAAGCAGAAAGAGAAACACAAAGGCAGAATTTGAGGGTAGGAAGCAACATTAAAGAGCATTACCTCTGGCAGCCAAGCCAACTGTCGATTCAAAAGATTGCTAATTCAAACACTCAAGATTTGAGTTGCTGAAGTCCCCTAGCTCAGCCCCTTTTTAGTAAAGAGTCTGCTCCCTGGGGTGGGAGTGGGGCAGGGTGAGAACACTATGAGAAGAGAGTGGGCATCAGTGCTCTGCAGTGCTAGAGGTGTTTCCAACATGTGTGTCTTACGATTAGTGTACTCTGAGTTTGTATCTCTCCTCCTCAATACTGGGTATATATATGGGATGGTACATTCCAGGTTTATGGGATGACTATTTTATAACTACTGTTCTTACTATGAGCTAATTGTGTCTACTGACTGAGTGTTAAAGGGAAGCTTACTAGTGGGGGCTCATGAGTTATCTAGTTTTAGGAATAGAGACTCACAGAAACACTTTGAACCCTGGAGTTAGTAGGTCCTGCCCCTGGTTTCCTACCTTGTAAAGCTGTTAGAGCTCACCTAGAGGGGGAGGTGCAACAAAAACATTAGGTAGAACTTGCCTACAGTAAACATAATATCATCTCCCCAACACTCACCTACAAATGTGAGCTTCTTGAAGGCAGGAATTGTTTCACTTTTTCTGTTTCTATCCTCACTGCCTAGTGCTGTGCTTGACACATCCTAAATGTTTAATAAATGCTTGGTGATTGATGAGAAGGGGACTCTTTTATAATTTTAGCGTTGGAAAGAGAGGACAAAAATCAAGAAATTCACCTCCTTTACCTAAGAACAGCCTTTCCATTTTGACTCCCTCTGTCCAGTTACAGGTAGTGACATGGATGTAAGCCTACTTCGAGGCTTTCTGACACCTCTTATTTATCAGAGTAATATAAGAATGCCCTTTTCACTTTTTAATTTAAAAAAAGTTCTTTTAGTTTACTAAAATATTAGGCAATAACCACCACCCAAATGTGGAGATGTTGCAGACTTTAGCTGGCTCTCTGTCAGGTGGTGGGCACCTGGTGTAGAAGATGGTGTATTTCTTTTTCAAACGCTGTATTTGATAGGGTTTACAGAATGAGACTCCTCTGATTCCTCTCCATCTTTTCTAAGGACTCCTAGACTTTGAGGCTTGTTGGGAGCTTCACACCTTCCTCCTCCCAATTACCATTTCCAGTCAATTTACAGCTGGATGTGTGTGGGCTGTGTCTGTCTTTGCACTCCATGTGATTAATAGGGTTCATTATCAAGGTTATTTAATTAGAGGATGTAAATTTGGATTTCAGATCTTTCTGCTTGCTTCTGTGCTTTGAACACAAACTCATGTCACTGTTGCACAGGTTCATGATGATAGCTGAGAAGTACCAGCTGTGGAGCTACAGAAAGTCATAAAATGTGGGTTCAAGTGCCCTGAACTTTCCTGCACAAGTTCTACTATGAGAGACTCACTTCTGAGGGACAGGAGAGTAAATGTTGATGGAATAGTGAAATAGTGGGTCAGAAAGCATGGGTCACAGATCTGGAGCTGAAAGGGACCTTAGAACTTGTTCTGGGGCAGGATATTAGTAGAACCAGAGTAACTTGAATTAGCCTCCTATCCTCACCCAACCTCCACAGCACCAGCAAATGCTCCTGTAAGCAAGGCTGTGGGGCAGACTTGGGGTAGTTTGAGCTAATTTTACTCACAGATGTGTTGATCTGGGACCCAACTGTGGCCCCTTTGAGGAAGGAAGATATAAAGAATAAGGCAGCAATTATATAGACTTTATGTTTGCAAAGCTACTTAGACAATTGCAGCTCATTTAGTCCTCACAACAACTCTGGGAGGTAAATGCTATTATTATTCCCATTTACAGATGAAGAAAGTTAAGATTGAGAAGTTAAGTGATTTGTCCACAGTCACAAATCTAGTAAGTGTATGAAGACTACAGTCCTCATATTTCATCCACTGTTCTATCTAGCTAACATAATGATAGTGGGCTGCTTTGAATGTCCTTTAGATCACCTTTCACCTGGGGTGGGAGTTATCGAATATGTTTTGATTGAAAGAATTTTTTATCCCTGTCTTCAGAGTCTGGGTGATCCTTTGCACCAGACACCACATTGGGACATGCAAGCCAGTCTTAAATGTTACATGTGAGTAAACTAGTCAGTAGAGACATTGGCATTTGAGCCTGGATTCTTATTCCAAGTCAGGTTCTTCTGTACCATCTGCTTGTCATACAGTGCATCTGACATCACTCGGGTGAGCTCCTAGTTTCCCTTCTTCCAGAAAAGAGACCATCTTGTCCTATAGAGCACAGCTCCTAGCTTTGCCCCACACATGGTAAATTAATAAATGCTAACTGGATAACCAACTCCTATTCTTGTCTTCCTAAAGCAGTAAAGAAATAAAATCACGACCTTAGTAGCCACCATCAAAACAAATATTCCCCCCAGATTCCAAAGAAACAAGACATAGTGAAGGTGCAGTGACTTTCAGCTTTGCATGCTAGATCTGGTTCTTGATGCCCTTGTGACCTTAAACAGGTCACCTGTAATTCTGAGACTCAGTGTCTTCATCTATAGAGTGTGTGGGTGAAGGGGGGTGGGTTGAATAAATGTTTTCTAATGTTCCAGTTCTTAAATTGTATTTAAACCTCAAGTCATCAATCCCCAAAATACATTAGTCTGTTGAGAAAAAATTATGACAGCCTGTGGAGAGACAGAAAGATACACGCATATATATGTATAAATTTTAACAGAATGATATCCTTATGGCTTCAGTGTCACCTCCCTATTTTCCCTGCTGTGTACATTGTCAGAGTTTGCTGCTATTGGTATTTTTAGTACAATCAGTTTGTACTATATTACTGTGATTTTGCTTTCTTTGCTCCACACCTGCATTGCTATGAAAGAACATTATGCTATACATCTGGTAGCATTCCTATTTGTCATTTCTTATGGGGCAATAACATTCTATTCCATGGATAATGAATGACAAGGTTCATTTAATTGAGTTCTTAGTTCTTGGACGTAGAAGTTGTCTACAATTTTGTTTTGTTTTGTTTGCTTTTACAGGAAAATTCACAATGAGTTTATCCCAAAGACTTCTCTCAATCTTTATCTTGCTTTTTTGGTTTGGATATGTTAGTGGTGTCCAAACCCTGTATTATTATTACCACGGTTACCTCATTCTACTCTTCTTTTTTGATTAGAAGCTCTCCTTATCCCACTATTATTCCTTTATATTTCATGTCCTGAGGACTTTTGCCAAGCCAGATAAAATGACTGCTTTCTGTAGTTGAATGAGTATAGGATGTGAGCTCATCTTCTGTTGAGTCACTGAAAGACTTTTGCATCCTGCTGCAGTTTTATTGCACAGTTTCCTCCATATTATTTGCATAATCCACATTGACCAGGCTTCTGACATTTCTGGGGGCAGTATCCTGATTCTGAATTGCTGTCATAAATAGGTCTTTCTTTAAACAAATCCACACACTCCAGTCACTTCTAGTCTGCTTCTTTGCCAACATAATTCTGAATGGAAGTCATGTGAGTATTACCAAAGCATCACCTTTAATTTTTGAATCTTCACCGTTTCATGGGCTTTGCCCAAAGACAAACCACTTTTAGTTGTATTCAGTAAGTTCAATGACATATACCTGTAGTCAACCATTACTATTTCTTTGTGAAATGAAGTCTTTTTGTTCCTAAATACATAATAAATCCTTCTTGATTAGATTACAAAATTCTTCTTTATAGTGAACAAAATCTTATTCTTATTTGGTTCTAGTTCTGCTTTTGTGAAGAAACCTCCACACAAAAGCACTTTGAGTATCTGTAGACACTTCTATATTTCCATCTCTTCTTTCCTCAGAAACTTTGGAATTGATTGTGAGACATGGGAGACATTGTCATTGGACCACCTGACATGGTGTACCTGAATCAAAGAAGGTGCTGTGCCCTATGAGCAAAGTAGAGTTGCAGTAGCTCAAAAGGAAAGGTAAGATGTAAAAATTCAGAGATATGTCCACTCAAAATAGTCATATGGACTATTTGTGCCTGTCCTTTGGTAGAGCCTTCCGAGCTCATGTTGGTCTGATCTGCCACAGTCAGACACACGCCTTGACTCCAACATAGTGACTGAAGGACAACAGCCACCAAACCATAGCCCAAATCTATGAATTCCTTCAGCTCTTCCTCTTACAACAGCTTCCAAATAGCCCCTCATCCCATTTGCCCTCCCCTGTTGCACCCCAACTTGCTGGCATGGTGCCCAGAACCTAACCTAGTCCTTCAGATGTGGCCTAAGCTAAACCAAAGTAGAGATGAACTATTATTAGTACTGCTATTCTTACCCTGAAGGATCACCCTTTACATCTGTATATAATTTTACAGCTTTTCAAGTGCTTTTTTAGCACAAATATTAGCTTATCTCATTGGATCCACAAAAGAAGTTTGTGAAAAAGATGGAGCAGATATTATTCTCACTTTATAGATGAGGCAAATAAGGCACAGGGAGAGGAAGCAATCTGTCCAAGGTCAGGTAGTTATTAGTAATTATTTTATTTCTATTATTCTTTAAAGTTTACAAAATTCTTTCCTCCAACAGCTCTATGAGAAAGATTTTTTTTTTACTCTACACACTTTCTAGTCAAAGAAATTGAAGTTATAATGACTCCTCTGATGTCAGGCAGGTAGAAGGAGTTGGAACCAGGCTCCAAACTGAGGGTCCTTGACTTTTAAATCATATGGGTTTTGCCACTTGGTCATAGCCACTTGGAACCTTTCACAGGCTCACAACATTAGCAAATGATAAATAGGCAGAAGCTTAGAATTGGAGCATCTTTATAGTGAAGCAAATCTTGGGGAACATCTGGTCACCTTTTCATGTTTGTAAAAACTAAGAATGAGAGACCATACAAATTCTCAAGATCACAATTAAAAATGTACATACCTTTGACCTAGCAATACCTCTTCTAAGGCAATCATAAAAATGGGAAAAGGACCCATGCGTACAAAAATATTTAGAGCAGACCTGGAAATTGACGGGATACCCCTCAGTTGGGGAATGGCTGAACAAATTGTGGTATATAAATGTAATGGAATACTATTGTGCTATAAGAAATGATGAACAGTCAGACTTCAGAAAATCCTGGAAAGTCTTAAATGAACTGATGCTGAGTGAAGTGAGCAGAACCAGGAGAACATTGTTCACAGAAACAGCCACAGTGTGCAATGACTGATTTTGATAGACTTAGCCCTTCTCAGCAGTGCAAGGACCTAAAACAATTCCAAAAGACACATGATGGTAAATGCCATCCACATCCAAAGAAAGAACTATGGAGTTGGAATTCAGATAGAAGCAGACTATTTTCTTTTTGTTTTATTTTGTTCTTTCTCATGGTCTCTTCCATTTGTTAGAGTTCTTCTATGCAACATGATTGATATGATATTGTGTTTAATAGGAATATATGTGCAGAGCCATATCATCTTGCATGCTGTCTTAGGGAGGGAGGGAGATAAAAATTTAAAACTTATGGAAGTAGATGTTGAAAACTAAAAATAAATAAATTAATTAATTAAAAAAATAAATATCACAGTTAGCAGGCAAGTTAGGTCTCTGAAGTCTAAGCCTCATGTTCTTTTTATTACACAGTATGGTGGATTGATACAGAGTTATTAAGTCTGTAGACTGGAGCTGTTTTGCAAACTATAGGAGCATAGAGACTGTGTAAAACCTTTGTGTAAATCATATCAAAATGAGACCAACCCTCCAACATGAAAAATGAGTGACATGCACCATGCCCCTTCCTACCTGTGCTCTCCATGCTTATTACTGATGTGGTTCCATGACTTCATCAGTGAGGGCATTTCCTCCAATGGGGCAGCAAATAAACTCATCCACACATTCACATCCTGGGCAACTTCTGTCCAGGTCCTCGTATGAAGCCTCTCAGAGGAGCTCTCTGAGGTCCTGGAGGTCCTTCTCTAGAATTCTTCATAGTTCTTGGATCCTAATGTTACCTGTTAGCCCTTATTTTGCTGCATGACTGGCCTATTTTCTTTTACAACCATGCATGCTCTTAATAAGGTCTTTCATTCACTTTTGGTACAGAAGTCATCCTTGATAATGAATAAAGGGAATGTTATATACATATAATTTGCCTCAATTTTAGCAAAGCATTTGCTAAAGTGTTTCTACTATTATTGTGGAAAATATGGAGAGATGTGAGCCGGACAATAGTTAGACTTGGAACCAGTTTAATGGAAGGCTAAAAGAGTAGTCATTAATGTTTTGATGTCAACATTGAAAGAGGTCTCTAGTGTAGTGCTCCAAAGATCTGGGGTTGGTCCTGTGCTGGTTAACATTTTTGATCATTCACTTGAGCAAAGGAATACCTTATGTTATTATATTATGTTATGTTATATTATATTATATTATGTTATGTTATGTTATGTTATATTATGTTATATTATATTGTATTGTATTATATTATACTATATTATGTTGTGTTGCGTTCGTTATGTTATGTTATATTGTATTGTATTACATCATATCATATCATGTCATGTCATGTCATATCATATTATGTATGCTCATCCCATCTGTAGATCATAGGATCACAGACCTTGAGCCAAACAGACCTCCCGCAGTCATCTAGGCAAACCTTGTCATTTTATAGGTATCAAACTGGGAAGAACAGCCAATAAGCCAAATGGCAGTCAAGATTTAGCAAGATCTTCACTTGTTACAATAGATGTTGGCAAACTAGAGCCTACAGACTGCATCTAAAAATATCCAAACATTCTTAGCTCCAGGCAGGACCAAAACAGGTGGCTAGCTTGGATTTGGCCCTTGGGTCACAGTTTGTTGACACAGGGACATATTTAAAAGCTGAAATTTAATGATGATACAGGTAAATATACATACTTGGGTTAAAAAAAATCCAACTTTACAAGCTCCAGATGATGGGTTGTGTGGCTAGACAGAAATCTGTCTGAATAATACATGGAGTTTTTAGTGATTTACAATATGAATGATCAGTTTGAAATAGCAGCCTAGAAAGCCAACGCTACCATAGACTACAATTAAGAGAGGCATAGTGTTCAGTAATAAGGAAGCGATAGTGTCACTAATTGCTTCCATGGTCAGATTCCATCTGGAGAGTGCATAATGTTCAGTTCTGGACACCATATTTTATAGAGGACTGATGAGCTAAAAAGTGTCCAGAGAGGAGACAAGTACAGCAGTGTCACTTAATGAATTCTTGTTGAGTGAATTAATGATGATAACAAGAATGGTAAGGGATTTTTACTTCATACCAAATGAGAATTAGTTGAAGGAACTAGGTCCTTAGTCTGAAGAAGAATATACTTGGGGGGATGAAGGAGGCACAAGATATATTTCATATATTTAAAAAGGTGATTGTAACTCCAAAGGACAACAACAGGCAGGAACAATGAGTAGAAACTATAAAAAGGCAAATTTTATACCAATGGGAAACATCTTCCAAGGAAGACCAAAACAAGAGTATCTTGAGGATAGATATACTAACGATGAAAGCTGTCCCAAAATGTAATGGGGTTTTAATCAAAACTCTTTAATCAAAGATCACTCTATAAGAAAGTGGGCTATTTGAGACCAAGAGCTATCTTGGCATTTTGTTTTGTATGCCCAGCACTTAGCACAGTGCTTTGTACATAATAAGTGTTAAAAGCTTTTCAATCATTCATGTATTCATTCATCAGGTATGTTGTAGAGCAGGATATGAGATCCATTAGAATAGATACCATCATACCCTTTTTATTTGTATCCCTAGCACTGAGCACAGTGTTGTGCACAAAGTGCTTAATAAATATATTTTTTTCATGCATTCATCCTCCCATCTATCCATTCATTCATCCATTTGTCAAAAGTATTTTACTGCATAGTCTTTTCCAGGCACAAGTTGGATTAGATAGCTGCTGAGGCTCTTTCCAATCCTAAGATATGGTAATTCTATACTAGGCTGCAGCTTATCATGTACATTTCTACTGTGCTTGGGTCCCTGTTAGTTGGGTCCCTTCACAGCCTGGTACAAACCTAATTCCCTAAATGAGTTTGTGGTGTTCCATGATTCCAGCATCATTAGACATATGTTGTTGTTTCCCGTGGGCTCTGGGCCAGGGAGAACATGGAAGCACTTTATTATTTTCAAAATAAGAGTCAGTCCTATCTCTTGCTCTAATTCAATTACACGCCCAGTTCATTGCCTGTCTGCAGGACCTGCCCAAGAGCTATATCCAGATGGATTGACTCAGTCAGCACCTATCCAACTAATATTGCATCCTTACTATTTCTATTTTCTCCTTGACAGTAATGTCAGTACACAGTGGTCAAGAAAAAAGACAGATGAATACAATATTCCTGGCATGTTTTACATTACAAAATTGAGTAGCTAAAAGCTGTAATTAACATAGTGCCTGGGAGCTTAGAATGATTCAGGGCTGTACTTCTAACTTTAATGGGGCTTCACACTGAACAGTAATAAATGAACACAAAAACTTCTTTAATTAATATGAATGACCAAACCATATGGCTTTTGGGAAGTGATTGCTGCTTCAGGAAAGGTGAGCCCCAAGCAGTCCTATGGTGAATTGATGGGGAGGAAAAAGGGGAAGGCAGCCAGTGAGTGTCACCAGGGACTATACCTCCAACTGCCTAAATTCCCTCTCCCGTCTTCTGAAACAAGTGATCTCTAGGAGTGGGAAAGATGATTTCTTTTATTGATCCATATATATACATATATACATACACAGGGACCCCAATGAAGATCAGGAAGAGTCTTTTCCAGGGTCTAAAGAAAGGCAGGAATCTAGGACCATGCTTGTGATGTATGGAGGTAGTGGGGAGATTTATTTCATTTGAATCTCTGGGCAAGTACTGGATTCCCCATCACTGAAAGGACTGTGTGACCACATTTAGGGGATTATTGTAAGGAGAACTTAACTCAAACAAGTTCCCTGGTAGTTCTGGCTTAATAGTAGAAAGAATTAAGACACTAATAGTTACTTAGTAGTTCACAAAAGGAGACTGACTTAGCCATAATGGGGGATGCACACTCAATCAGAATCTGCACCAAGAAAATCATTTTGATTTAGCTAAATAAAGTTCACTTCATTTGAGTTTGCCCATCGATGGTCACCCAGCCAAGCATTTGAGCACCCCGGAGCTCTTTGTCACAGCAATTCTGTGTGTTGTGACAATTAGGAAACTCCTTTGAAATCTGATGGGTTGATTCCAGTGGGCTCCAAGTGCTAAATCACTTTTGAGGGCCACATTCAGGTCTCATCTGAGTTTGTTTGCTTTCTTTCTGAATTAAGTCTTCATGTCCTGTCGATGGTTGATTTTGGACTCCCTAATTGCAATACTATTAACATCAATAGGGATGTACTTGTGGAAAGTGGACTCTCTTATGTATCACAGGAACCTCTGGAGGGAGTTTGTTGAGAGACGTCTATCTTGACTGCCTTCTGCATTTGTGTGACATCTGTTGGTGAAAATGTATCTATTGCTCTCTGGCTGCAGAGACCGATGAAGAAATTCCAGTGCAGAACATTTATTTCTCAACTGAGTGTGAGATGCTGACTTCCAGGCAAGTCCAGGTCCCTAATCCTTGTTGGCAGAGCACCATGTGTTCTGAAAGCTAATTTAGGACCAGAGATTCTCACTGAGAGGGAAAGCTTAGTTTTTTCCTTTGCTTTTTTTTCTATATTTCACTTTTGTTAGTTGTTTCTTGAGATTAATTCCAATGAATCCTTTCTTTTTCTTATTTTCACATAGCTGTTTCCATGTCTTTATCATTAGACTAGGAGTTCCATGAAAGCAAAGCTTTTTGTTTTTAATTTTCTTTGTATCTTCAGTATTTAGCACATTACCTGAGACACAGTAGGTTTAATTAACATTGATTTGACTTTTAGCTCAATATTAATTTTTTTGCTAGTTGCTTGGTATGGGAAAATCCCTTAAAAGTACAAAGCAGGCAGTAGTACAAAATAAGCTTTATAAAACTTCATTTACTTGTTGAATCTGTCTAACTTTGTATTTAAGGTTGATTGTGCTATCCAATACCTGGCTGTTGTAGACCTGAACCCTCCCTAAAGACTATTAAATTGGGCATTATTTAAGAACTCTATTTAATGGACTGTTAGACACTCCTTAAATGTCCTTTAGCAGGCCTATAAAGATTTGAACCATGTTTACTCTGTTGATATTCATTAATGCAAAGTACAATTGGAAGGCACTTGAGAGAACTTAAGCCTACCCAGAGCAGCAGAGAACATTCCAGAATTGTAAATATGGAATGATGTACCAAAGGCACTCAAGTGGATTTGCTAGGGACAAAAATCATTTAACCAGGGATAGTATCTAATCATTGTAATCAATGGAGCCCTGTCTTGTCTGGCTCCCTGATATTTGAATGGTTTCTTTCTGGCCATTTGCAGTATTTTCTCCTTCTAGGAGTTCTAGGATTTGGCTATGACATTCTTGGTAGTTTTCATTTGGGGATTTCTTTCAAGAGGTGATTGGTGGATTCTTTCAACTTCTATTTCACCCTCTTGTTTTAGGAGATCAGGGCAGTTTTCTTTAATTTCTTGGAATATTGTATCTAGGTTCTTTTTTAAATCATGGTTTTCAATAATGCTTAAATTATCTCTCCTCGATCTGTTTCCCAGGTCAGTTTTTTTAGTGAGCTATCTCACATTTTCTTCTATTTTTTCCTTATTCTTTTGATTTTGCTTGATTGTTTCTTGATGTCTCTTGGAGTCATTAGCTTCTACTTGCCCAATTCTAATTTTTAAGGATTTATCCCCCAGTGAGCTTTTGTACTGCCTTTTCCATTTGGCCAATTCCACTTTTTAATGAGTTCTCTTCAGTAGATTTTTGTGCTTCTTTTTTTTTTTTAACCATTTGGTCTTTTTTTAAGGTATTATTTTCTTCAGTATTTTTCATACTTCTTTTACCAAACTATTGACATTTTTTATGATTTTCTTACATTGCTTCATTTCTTTTCCCAATTTTCCCTTTCTCTCTCTCTCTCTCTCTCTCTCTCTCTCTCTCTCTCTCTCTCTCTCTCTCTCATTTGATTTTTTAAAATCTGTTTTGAGCACTTCCATGAGTTCTTTTCTGACCTGAGACCAATTCACATTTTTTCTTGAGACTTTACATGTAACCATTTTGACATTTGATATCCTCTTCCGAGTTTGTGTTTTGATCTTTCCTGTCACCATAGTAACAGTCTATGGTTGTTTTTCCAGCCTATTTCTTGGCTTTTTACTTTATGTTAAAATTGGGCTCTATTCCTAGGGTGGAGAGGATACCTTCCCAGGCTTCAGTTTTTTTGTCCTATTGTTTTTAGAGCTAGTTCTGGAGGCCTGTAAGTTTTCAGTTCTTCTGACATGGTATGATTTAAGAAGATGCAAATAGAATGGATAACAGGTCTTCTGGCCCATATTCTGGTCTATGAATAACCACAAGCACTGTTTTCTGCCCTAGAACTGTGACCAGGATCCCTGGTCCCCTGCATCTGGGACTTCTAGTGTACTGGTTCCCCTCCTTGCCCTAGGACTGAAGCGCAAATCTTCATATGGTCAATGCAGTAGCGTCCTGGACACAGTGCCAGCTAAGGGTCCTCTGTAATCCCCTTCTGGCCAGTTGTCCAACCCCCTCTCCATCTGTGGTCTGAGAGCTCAGGAAGTCACTCCACAGATTCAGGCCTGCTGCTGCCTGGTAGCAGGGCCTCATTGATGGCTCTCTTGGCCTGGTGTGTGTTGAACTGCATTCCACTCTTACCCCAGTGAGACAGAAGTCCTGGGCTTTAATAATAAAGTATATTTTAATTAAGGTAAAATGATTGCACACTTAATAGACTACAGTATGGCGTAAGCATAACTTATATATGCATTGGGAAACCAAAAACTTCATGTAACTTGCTTTATTGCTCTTTGCTTTATTGCTTGAAATGGAACTAGAAACTGCAATATCTCCCAGGTATACCTATAACTGCTAGTTATTAAGTTTATTCTAATGGATGAAACAACAATTTCATATGCAAATAGATACAGAATAAATTAAAAGAGAACAAATACATGTAAATGCAAAGTAGCTAAATCAGCGAGTGATGAGTGGTGGAAGTGGTGGAAGTATCAGAAAAGGCTTCATGCAAACCATAGTACTTGAGCCACACCTCGAGAAAGAAGAGATGACTCTCAAGTGGTGAAGTGGTGGTGAGAAGGAGAGACAGGCTTGGAGGACAGCTGGTGCCAATGCAGTTTTAGCTGGGAAGGTGAATTGCATTTGGGGATATGATGAGCTGGAGGTCCCAGAGGGCTCTCTAGCTAGAGATATTCAGCAGGTAGCAGGCAATGTGTAATTCAGGATAGGAATTAGGGCTGGATGCATAGATCAGAAGTCAGCTATGTAGAGATAATCAATGAATGGATGGGTGATGATAATATTTTAAAAAGAGAGTCGATACATAAAGAACAGAAGAGCCTGGACAGAGCTGAGAGGAACACCTACATATAGAGGTGAGTGATGGATAATAATTCAGAAAAAGATATTGAGGGGTAGTCAGACAACTGAAATACGACCCAGAAATAATAGCATGTTATAAATGTATAGGAAGAAGAAAGCAGCCAGAGGAGAGGGAAAGCAGGATGAGAACTGAGAGAAGGTCATTGGATCTAGCAGTTGAGAGGTAATGTTCAAGGGTCAGTCTTATCCAACTCTTCATGACCCCATTTGGGGTTTTCTTGGCAAAGATACTGGAGAGGTTTGCCATTTCCCTTTCCAGCTCATTTTATAGGTAAGGAAACTGAGACAAACAGGGTTAAATGACTTGCCCTGGACCACACAGCTAATATGTGTCTGAGGCCAGATTTGAACTCAGGAAGATGAGTCTTCCTGACTTCAGGCCTGGTGCCACCTACATGCCCTGAAAAACATATGAATTTTGGGTAAATAGTGCAATCCGAAACCAAATTGCAAGAGGTTGAGAAAGCAGTGGGTCATGATGGAATGCAAATAGGGAGTGTAGAAGACTTCTTTTACCCCTAGAAATTTGACGGTGAAATTGAGAGTCAATATAGGATGATAGCTTGAAGGAATATCAGCATCAAATTAGAGGATTTTTTTTTAATCAGGAGAGACCTAAGCATGAGCTCAACATTACAGTCAAAATAGAATTTGGTGTCATGATGATGTCTAGGGTTTAAATGATGGGACCTGAGGAAGCTGATAAGCTATGACTCAGGTGAATTTGAGGGTATATAGGGTAAATACTGAAATCCCCAGCTTTGAGGCTTTGGGGTTTGAGGTCATGAGAGACTGTGGTCCAGGGAATAAACTCCTTTAGAAAGAAATTCCTAGCACCAGCTAGTTTCAAGATCTATTATTAAGATGCTGAGAATTCTTTCCTCCTGTACTTTTTTGGGGGCTGGAGCTATTTTTAGAAAAGTTTTATTTATGAATTCTGAATATATTTAGAATTACATAAAAGCCTCATAGGCCCTTTTAACTGCTTAAAGATAATATCACAGGGGAAAAGCCCCATAGAAAACTTGGCATTTATGATGTAAAGTACCACAAAAAAGCATTTTGGGATAGTTAATCTGAGCTTGCTTTGTGTTGCATTTGGGTTTCATGTCTTGCTGGTTTGGGGCATATCTTATTTCAGCTGTCTTTGGAAGTTTACACTTGTTACTTAAACGGGGTTTTTGCAAATGTTTTTATCTAAATATTGGGGGAGAATCAAGTGGCATGAGATGCTTCCTAAATCTGTCACTCATTGTATGGATTCCCAATGATATGTTCACCTTAATGTTTTATTGCTCAGTCTGGCCCCATTTCCTCCTCATGGCTCCATGGAAAGACAGTTGGACATGGCCTCAGAGGCCCCTGACTTCAGTCCCAGCTCTGCTGTTTGTCACCTTGAGCAAGTTCTTTCATTTGTCTGTTCTTCCTCACTGGTCATAATGACAACTGGCTTATCATATATATATAATATATTACATATTATATATATAATATATTACATATCTAATATATTACATATTATATATTATATATAATATATTACATATTATATATAATATATTACATATTATATATAATATATTACATATTATATATATATATATATATATATATTTGCAAAGTGTTTCACATGTGTCTCATTTGAGCCTCCAAACAACACCCCAGTGAGGTCCTTGGTGAGGCAGTGGATAGAGTACTGGGCTTGGAGTCAGCAAGTCCTGAGTTTGAATCCTGCCTGAAATACCACCCTTGTGACTGTGGGTAATTCACTCTGCCTCTCAGTCTCAGTTTCCTCATCTGTTAAATGGGGATAATAATGGCACCAACTTCTCAGGTTTGTTGCAATGACCAAATGAGATAACATATGGAAAGGACTTTGTAAACTTTAAGACACTATGGAAATTCTTGGTATCATTATTAGGTACTGTGGGAATGACTCTTTTTCATTTTATAAATGGAAGAAACCAAAACCTGAATCTGAGAGAGGTTAAGTGACTTTCTCAGGGTCATACAGCTAGTGCTAGAGACAGAATCTGAACTGGAATCTTCCAGAATCCATGTTGCCTCTTTAAATTGAGTGATGTTAAACAGGGTGATCTCTAATTTTCTCTTCCCTCTAATCTATGAACATTTAAAAGACTCAAGCTCCAAAAGCTTCCTGAAAACTTCCATATAAGATGACTTTTCCCCCATTTACATTATTACACTAATTTAAAAATAATATTCTCAGGGCGGCTAGGTGTCGCATGGGGTGGCTAGGTGGCACAGTGAATAGAGCATAGGCCCTAGAGTTGGGAGGACTTAAGTTTAAATCTGGCCTCAGACACTTAACACAAAAACTAGCTTGTGACCTTAGGCAAGTCATTTAACCCCAATTGACCTCCAAAAAACAAAAAATAAAAAAAATAAAAATAATATTCTCCCTGCCCTGTGCTCTTAACCCTGTATCACTGCAGTCATATCTTCCCTTGCTCCTCTAAATTCCTCATATTTGTTGCTTATATTCATTCATCATATAAAGATATGATGTAGTACTTTTTCATTAAATTTGAATGCCATGGTCTCGAGGGCGGAGCCAAGATGGCAGAGTAGAAACAGCTCATCCAAGCCACTCTGCCCCCAGATTCCCCCAAACTATGTAAAAGGGGACTCTGAATAACTTCTGGAGCCCCAGCACCCACAGAACGACACAGAGAAGCTAACCTCCCGCTGAGGACAGCCCAGCAGCCCTGCAGGAAGGACCAGCGCAGTGGCCTGGGACCTGGCAGCTCGAAGCACGAAGAGTGCAGGAGCCGAGCCGAGCCGGAGCTGAGGTCCCCGTGAGCCGAGGTTTTAGCCCCAGGGCGGCAGGGCCAGCAGCCGGCTGGAGGAACCCCAGAACACCAGTAGCTGTGGCGACTCCAGAATTATCAGCATAGACATGCCTAGGACAAAGTAAGAGGTTAGTGTCCTATGGACTTTGGGACCGGTATTTGGGGAATGCGTCGGCTCCCTCCCCTGGGGGCTAGAAGCCACTGAGGAGACATACCATTTTATAGTTTTCAGAGGCAGCTCCAGCTCCCGGCCTGCAAATTGTAGGGAGATCCATCGATCAGTCTTGGGGGGGGGGGTAATCACTCTTTCTTTAATCTCCCTGGATCTGGATTGTGATATAGGGTGGAAGTCGTGGGTGGGTTTACAGCTTGCCCCCTTCCCCCTATTCTGCTGCAGGTTGAGATATCCCATTTAGTATGTATGTCATTCTCTCCCTGAACCAAATTCAATGAGAATGTGGTTTTGCCTTTTTGCCTTCCTATTCTTCCCCCCTTGCAACCACTTCCCCTTGCTTCTTCTACATGAGATAGTTTACCCTACCCTGTCTCTCCCCATCTCCTCTTGCCACTTTCCTCTCTCACCTCATAATTTCATCCCTTGAGTATTCTCCCTTCCCAACAAATTCAACCTATGCCCTCTATCCATATATAACTTTAACCATCTACACATACATTCTCATATGTATTCATATGACCACACACCCTTCTTCCATTATTTTCATAGTGAGAAAGATATCATCAGTCACAGTTGTTGCTTTTCCATATAGGGATGTAAACAGTTCAACTTTGATAAGTTCCTTTTGATTTCTTTTCCCTGATTACCTTCTCAGGCATCTCCTGTTTCTTGTGTCTGGATGTCAAATTTTCTATTCAATTCTGGTTTTTTCCTCAAGAATGCTTGAAAGTCCTTTATTCCACTGAATGACCATATTTTCCCCTGAAACAAAATACTCAGTTTTGCTGGGTAGGTGACCCTTGGGTTCATTCCCAGTTCTTTTGCCCTCTGGAATATCATATTCCATGCCCTTTGATCGCTCAGTGTAGAAGCTGCCAGGTCCTGGGCTATTCTGATTGTGTTTCCACACTATTGAAATTGTTTCTTCCTGGCTGCTTGTAGTATTTTCTCCTTGATCTGGGGATTCTGGAACCTGGCTATAATATTTCTGGGAGTTTTCTTTTTGGGATCTTTTTCAGGAGGTGATCGGTGGATTCCTTCAACCTCTATTTTGCCCTCTGGATCTAAAACATCAGGGCAGTTTTCCTTGAGAATTTCTTGAAGGGTGATTTCTAGGTTCTTTCTTTGATCATGGCTTTCAGGTAGTCCAATAATTTTTAAATTGTCTCTCCTGGATCTATTTTCCAGGTCAGTGGTTTTTCCCATGAGATATTTCACATTGCCTTCTAATCTTTCATTTGTTTGGATCTGCTTAACAGCATCTTGATTTCTCATAAAGTCATTAGCTTCCATTTGCTCAGTCTAACTCTGAAGGAATGAATCTCCTCAGTGAACTTTTGAGATTCTTTTTCCATCTGGCAAATTCGACTTTTTAAGGCATTCTTCTCCTCATTGCCCTTTTGGGCCTCCTTTGCCATTTGAGTTAGTCTATTTTTTAAGGTGTTGTTTTCCTCAGTCAGGCTGTTGACCCTCATTTCATACTTTTCCTGCATCCTTCTCATTTCTCTTTCCAATTTTTCCTCCACTTCTCTTATTTGATTTTTAAAGTCCTTCTTAAGGTCCTCTATGGCCTGCAACACGCTCATGTTTTCCCCTGGGGCTTTTGGAGCAGGACTTCTGACCTCACAGTCCTTTTCCCGCTCTGTGCCCCCAAAATAGGAGTCTAGGGTTGCATTTTTCTGTTTCCTTTGCCTTGGCATGTTGCCACTTAATTGCTTGACTTTTGGGCTTGTTGCCACACTATGGCTTTAAGGCCAGATAGAGGAATTTTCGTCCCAAACATGTGGGGGGCAACTTCTGTTTCTGGCAAGCTGTAAACCCACCCACGACTTCCACCCTAGATCACAATCCAGATCCAGGGAGGTTAAAGCAAGAGCTTTAACCGCCAAGACTGATCGCTGGATCTCCCTATGGTTCAACAGTCCAGGAGCTGGAGCTGCCTCTGAAAACTACAAAATGGCGTGTCTCCTCAGTGGCTTCTAGCCCCCAGGGGAGGGAGCCGACACATTCCCCAAATACCGGTCCCAAAGTCCATAGGACACTAACCTCTTACTTTGTCCTAGGCATGTCTATGCTGATAATTCTGGAGTCGCCACAGCTTCTGGGTGTTCTGGGGTTCCTCCAGCCGGCTGCTGGCCCTGCCGCCCTGGGGCTAAAACCTCGGCTCACGGGGACCTCAGCTCCGGCTCGGCTCGGCTCCTGCACTCTTCGTGCTGCGAGCTGCCAGGTCCCAGGCCACTGCGCTGGTCCTTCCTGCAGGGCTGCTGGGCTGTCCTCAGCAGGAGGTTAGCTTCTCTGTGTCATTCTGTGGGTGCTGGGGCTCCAGAAGTTGTTCAGAGTCCCCTTTTACATAGTTTGGGGGGAATCTGGGGGCAGAGTGGCTTGGATGAGCTGTTTCTACTCTGCCATCTTGGCTCCGCCCCCCTGACCATCTATTTTTAATCTCTACAGAGACCAGTGTAATCAATTACATTACAGCTTGAGGGACTTCGATTCAATATATGATGAAAACTTCCTCTCACTGAGAGTTTTTAGTGATTTCAGTGAGTTACCAAGGGAGATTTTTTCAACTTTTGTCTAGGAGACTTTAAAATGAAAAGACTGAAGTAATATTTCCAGCCTAAGTTAATTTTGTCCTTTCTTTCAGTTTGTTTATTATTGGTACTCAATATAGCCTGGAAAATCTTTCTTTACAGAAGGTAGTTCCTCTTCTTCCTTCCCTGCTTTGTAATCAGCATTATAAGCTTTTCATAATGGATAGATAATGGCCATTATGGGTACAAAAATTTGTGTTTGGCTGAGCTCACAATTTAGCTGTTCTGTTGATGTCGTTTGCAAAATCCAGATGCACAAAATAAAGTTGACAAGCAAGAAGCAGAAATCCTAATGTAAGGAAGGAAATGTGACCTCATTAATATCACTAAAACTTAGTAGGATGGGATCCATGCCTGAAACATGACTCTAGAAGAGCATTCAGAAGAAACAGGGAGGCAAAAAGTGGGGAGGCACATAACATTGTGTATTGAAGATATTAACGTATGTGAAGAAATCCAGAGGCCGGGGCTAAGGGCAGGATTGTATTGGAGCCAGCTTGAACAAATTGAAGAGAGCCCACTAATTGTTAAATTTTCAGTGAGAACATTTATCCACACATTGACTCAAGCAGTCTCCATGCCAAAAACAGAGAAATTCTTAATTTATTGGATTTTCTTCATGGTAATCTCATCCTACAAAAAGTGGAAGCAACAAGAAAGGAGAGGAACTGTAATTATGGACCTAATTTCATCTAGAAGGAAAAAGTGATGAGGATCCCCAGTGATAAGATCCAATTTCGGTTTAAGGTAGTGGTGTGAAGGACTGTAGAGAAGGCTAATTCCCTCACATAAATCTCAGTAAACTCTGAAAAGGACCCGAGAAAGACCAATGATAAA
Organism: Gymnobelideus leadbeateri; assembly: GCA_011680675.1. Lineage (NCBI taxonomy): Eukaryota > Metazoa > Chordata > Mammalia > Diprotodontia > Petauridae > Gymnobelideus > Gymnobelideus leadbeateri. Next base: position 196,207 of record WOXC01002527.1, read on the forward strand.
GAATGCCAAAACTCTTCTTTAAACTGTGTGCCATTCCTTGAGAGCAAGGTTTATCTTTTGCTATTCTATTTATCATTAGTGCTTGACACAGTGCTTGGCATATAACTGGCACTTAGTGAATGTTAATTGATTAATAAATTATATTAACAATGTAATTGTTATGTTATATCAATAAATTGTTAATTGATTGGAGAAACAAATAAAGCATTTAATCCTATTTAAATTACATAAAAAGATTAGTGGAGACAAAGAGAGGAAACACACCAGGAAAGCCAACAGAAGTCAGTGAAGGAAGGGTAGAAAACTGATTCAAGTTCCCACAAATAGACCTGAATTCAGCCAATGCTTTGAATAGGTGAGTTAAAAGTCATCATGAGTTCTAGTAATTGAGAATTTGAATGCAGATCCTCACCTTGGCCTTTCAAAATGGAAGTGGGAGATAGAAATAACCCCTCAAAGGGGATAGGGACAGGTGATATACTCCTATGAGATAGCATGAGATAGGGCCAACTCAGAACCTGAGCACCAGTGCATGAATGGGAACTTGCAAAGGGGCTGAGGCCATCGTGATCTTCAACATCCTACTAGTCCCTATCAAGGTCATAGAAGAGGAGAAAACCAACTCTCAAGTGGGTATAATGTTGGGAGAAGAAGACAGAGACCAGTTTAGGTGAGAAACTGTAGTGAATAACCAGGAGACTAAGACAGAAGCCAAGGATTGACACACAAGGTGGGGATCTTATACCATATATCTCAGCAATGTAATCAGCATCCAGACTAGAAAAGGGACAGTATCAAACTAGGTGGAACCAACCTAATCAAGAGTGTCAGAAAATACCTGTTTGACCACAAAATTCTAATCCAAGAACTAAAGACTAAAAAAATGAGTAAACAGAAGAAAACATGGAAACAATGAAGAAACTCTAGGGGTCAAGAGAAAAAAAGGAATAAATCCAGAAGAAGGGATTAGCCCTACAATAACTACAAACAGATCCTTAGAGAAAATAAATGGTTTTAGCAACAAGGACTACAATCAAGAGTGATTAGAAGGAATAAAATAATTGATTTAAATGGATATTATAGTTGAAAAGGGAATTTGGAAGGAGGAAAAATGAAAGAAGAAATAGCTGAGAAAAGTGGACAGAAAACCTCACTCAAGTAATGGACCTCTGGAAAAAAAATGGAGCATACAAAACTCAGTGACTCCATGAGACACTAAATATTAGAATAGAATCAAAAGACTGAAAAAATAGGAAAAAATGTAATGTATCTACTATGGAAAACAACTGACCTGGATGAAAATTGAGGAAAAATAATTTAAGAATCATCAGACATCAGACTCCTTGAAAACTATGATCAAATCCCTGGATACCATATTTTAAGAAATTATAAAAGAAAACTTCCTAGATCTTCTAGCACAAGGGGGGAAAGTGAAAACAGAAAGAAATGGTTGATCATATCCTAAAAGGGGCTCTCATACTTAATCACAAAATTCAGGAACACCATGGCTAAAATCCAGCCAAAAAGAAAGACATCAGGGACCATGGTTAAGATCATAGATTTAGCTATGTGTGTAATAAAGAAAAAGATGTCTTGGACCACAATATTCCAAAAGACAAATGATAAAGCTTAAAATAAAAAATAACACCTTGACAAGTTGAGTATATTCTTGCATATATATATATATATATATATACACACACACACACACACACACACACACACACACACACACACACACACATGTTTTTTAAGACCTTTAATACAATAGGAGACCTTTGGTCGATCCTGATGAAAAGAATACAGTTGAGGGGAAGCTTTGAAATGCAAATGTAGGAGATGAGAAGCCAAGAGAGGATTTGCAGGGGCTAAAGGATGATGAAGGGCTTACAAAGAAAAGAGACAACTGAACCTTGGGAATCCTAATGTCTTCAAATGTCACAGAAGGAATTAAATGAGAAGCACAAGAACTGAATGTGGTTTTGTTTTGTGTTTTTAGGGTTAAAGAGAGGAAAGAAAAGAGAGGGTAAAATGATGGGTGTGTGTGTGTATGTGTGTATGTGTAGAAGAATCTAGACAGCTTCTCTCCTGAAACTAAGGCTCACAGCAGTCCTCCTCAGTTGAAAAGAAGCATCAAGTAAGGGACTAAAGAAGCTAAAATATCATATATCTATTCTTTTGTATTTAATCTCATCTCTGTGACTCCTAAGACATCAGTACTTCTGGATCATAAGCCAACCAGAATATCCCTTGTCGCCATATAGCACCAGACCTCTAGCTCTGCATCACCACGAGTAGGCTTAACAAGCTATGTGTCAGATTCGAGCTAGATAAGGAATGTTGTATGTGCTCTATGTTATTCACCAAGAAGGGCAAATGTAAGCATGAGCTAAACCCAGATGTAATCAAACACAATAGCATGGTGTTTGGTAAGCCCCAAAACTCAAACTATTGGGTTGAGAACTCATTATTTGACCAAAACTGCTAGTAGAACTGGAAAGCAGCCTGGTAGAAAATAGGCTTAGATCAGCATCTTATATAATATTTCACAGTAAGTTCCAAATGCATATGTAACCTAGATAGATAAGGTTATGTCTTAAAGAAATTAGAAGAACAACTATGACTAGCGGAAGAGTTCTTGACCAAAGTAGGGACCAAGAGAATCACCAGTATAAAGTGGACAATTTAGATTACATAAAACTGAAAAATTCTTGCACAAATAAAAATCAATACGGTTAGAAATAGGAAGGAGGGAGTGAACTGAGGGGGGGAAAGTCTTTGCAGCAAGTTTCTCTAATAAAAGTCTGATATCCAAGATTCAAATATATCTTGATACAAATATGTAAGAGCAAGAGCCACTCCTCAGTAGATAAATGGTCAAAGGATATGAACAAGCGTTTCTCAGAAGAAAGGCAAGTTATCTAAGCAGAAAGACAAACAATTTACATCCATATTAAAATGTTCCAAAAACCTAATAACAAGACAAGTGCAAATTAAAACAACTCTGAGGTTCCATCACATACCCATAAGATTGGTAAAGATCAGAAAGAAGGATAATGAAAATTGTTGGAGGAGCTGTGGGACCTATGAACCTACAAACTGCTCCAACTGTGCTGGAAAGTGTTTAAGACTACCCAAAGGTACCCAATTATGCCAACACTTTGACCCAGTAATACCACTACATGGCTTATACCCCAAAGAGCTCAACAAAAGAGGGAAAGGACCTGTATGCTGGGTCAAATCACTGCCCACTTGGATCCTTGAGCCTGTGTTGGTGGTTTGCTGTCATGAAACTCTGACATAAACTTCTGGCCTTTGGAGTTCTCTCAAGGCACTACATCTGAGAAAGAAGACACAAACAGGAGAGAGCCTCATCCCAGACACAAGGTTATATAGGCCAGTCATTCACCAATTTCATGGTGCCTCTCAGTGAAAAAGGGTCCAAGTGCTTCTTCCCCACCCAGAGGTCCACAATAGTTCTGCCTCACTGAAATGAAGTCAGATCATTTTTCCAAGAAGAAAAGGTTGAGTTGCCTCAAGGGAATCTTTTCTATACACACGCAGTTCTAGCTCACTAGCTAATGAACAGGCTTTCCTCATCCTAGAGAAAGCAGACAGAAAACAGTCATAGAATACCTATGTATGCTCTGAGTCAGAGAGGAGAGAGTATCCATTAATTTGCTCAGAAGAAGCCTTCCTCAGGGGCGGCTAGGTGGAGCAGTAAGTAAGAGCGCCGGCCTCGGAGTTGGGATGACCCGAGATCAGATCCGGCCTCAGAAAATGAGCCCCCACGCATAAATAATGACTAGCCCTGTGACCTTGAGCAAGTTACTTAACCCCAATTGCTTTAAAAAAAAAAAAAGAAGAAGAAGAAGAAGCCTTCCTCAACCTCCACCCTCCACATGAGGGATGACAGCAGCAAAAGACCACACATGCTCAAAGATGGGACACCCAATGACCCGCCTCCCCTGCTCCCATCTCCATTACACCACAATTTTTTGAACTATGGATTCTGGTTTCTTGTTTGGCCATAGTTATCGGGAAGTCTGGTGATTCTCAAGTTACTGCTCCTTGATCTTTCTTCCAGGTCTGCTGTTTTTCATAGTGATACATTATACTTTCTATTTTTCTTTTTTCCTTCCTTCCTCCCTCCCTCCCTCCTTCTCTCCTTCCCTCCTTCCTCCCTCCCTTCCTTCCTTCCCTCCCTCCCTCCTCTCCTTCCCTCCTCCTTTCTTCCTTCCTTCCCTCCCTCCTTCTTTCTTTCCCTCCCTCCCTCCTTCCTTCCTTCCTTCCTTCCTTCCTTCCTTCCTTCCTTCCTTCCTTCCTTCCTTCCCTCTCTCCCTCCCTCCCTCCTTCTCTCCTTCCTCCTTCCTCCCTCCCTTCCTTCCTTCCCTCCTCCCTCCTCTCCTTCCTTCCTCCTTCTTCCTTCCTTCCTCCCTCCTTCTTTCCTTCCCTCCCTCCCTCCTTCCTTCCTTCCTTCCTTCCTTCCCTCTCTCCCTCCCTCCCTCCCTCCATTCCTCCCTCCTTCTCTCCTTCCCTCCTCCTTCTTCCTTCCTTCCTTCCCTCCTTCTTTCCTTCCCTCCCTCCTTCCTTCCTTCCTTCCTCCCTTCCTTCCTTCCTTCCTTCCTTCCTTCCTTCCTTCCTCCTCCCTCTCCCTCCCTCCCTCCCTCCATTCCTCCCTCCTTCTCTCCTTCCCTCCTCCTTCTTCCTTCCTTCCTTCCTTCTATTTCTGTGCAACTTTTGTCCATGTCAAACTATAATTCTGCCACTAGCTGCCCACTAGTGCTGGGGGCTTATCTCCTGCTCTCTTGATATTCCATGGCTGTCTGTCCGTTATCCCTCATCCTCACTGTGTGGTCTACCTCTCTCTCTTTATTTCTGATCCTATATCTTCCTGAGGACATCCCTTATGCTGCTTCACCTGAATAATTTTTCATTTCATAGGATGATAAGACAGACTTAGAAAGGATCTTAGCATCTACCGAATCCAACCTTCTCGTTTTACAGATGTGGATACATAACTTACCTAGAATCACGAAGCCATGAACCTGGGTCTTCCTAACTCCAAGCCCAGTGCAGCCCAAATTGCTCTCCATTGTCCTTTGGGTAATCCTCAACTGTAATTCTTTGCAGACTGACATAATGTCACAGAAATGACATTGACTAAATGTATCTATAATATTCTGACATCTTTTTTCAAGCTGAAAAAGTGTTTGAGACTCAAACACCCTTTGAGAATTTAGATCTTCTTATATATTAATTGGAAAGGTCAGGAGAACAATTATACAGGGAGAAAAAAACTTGCCACCTGGAATTAGCTTTTTGACTTTCCTTATCTACTCTTCTCCGTGGGAGAATGAATGAGACTTCGATTTCAAAAACTGGAGAACTTTGAGCCCCAGAAATGTTTGAAGTCATTGGGCAAATAATCTGGTTTATAATCTAGCCTTTATGGAATAAAAATTGTCAGGCATATGGAATACTTGAGGCATATGGAATACTATGGAATCCATAATATATAGAGAACTGAGTCCAGTGTAAGGGAAATCTGGTGCAATTCCTTCCTCCCTCTCTTTTTTTCTTCCATCCTTCCTTTCTTCCTTCCTTGGTCTTCCTAACTCCAAGTCCAGTGCAGCCTATTCATACTCCCCAAATTGCTCTCCATTGTCCTTTGGGTAATCCTGAACTTTAATTCTTTGCAGACTGACATAATGTCTGCAATTTCTGATGCATACCACTCAGTGCCCAGGCAACTCTCTAAGGCTATTAATTTAAGAACTTTTGCAAACTTATATTCATAGAAGGAGTATACTCATCAGAAATTCTCAATATCAGTGAAATCATAGACCTGGTTCTAAGAAATATCAGTGTACCTTAAGCTAATGTGAGGAGTCTGACCTTATACTTCCCTGAAAAAAATGAGCCTATTCATTGAGAGCTCCTTCTTCCTCCTCCTCATCTCATCCACTGAGATGTTTTCCTCCACTATCCCCCCTCTTTCACCCCTGTCTTACATGAAGAAGTGACCCTTCTCCTACCAAGGTCAATCACTCTACATTCACTCTTGATTGGACCCCTTCCTATCTTCTCCAGTAGATTGTGCCCTCTATCATATCCATTCTCATTAATCTTCACTCTTCTTATCTACTGATAGCTTCCCTTAATATGCCCATGTCTCCCATAAAAAAACCCCACTTAATCTAGTTATCCCCATCTATCTCTTACCTTGAAAAAATCATCTACAATAGATGTTTCCATATCCTTTCCTCTCACTCTCTTATAAACCCTCTTTAGCCTGACTTCTGACCTCATCATTGAATTGGAACTGCTCTCTCCAAAGACACCAATGACCTGTTAATTGCCAAATTTTATGGCATTTTATCATTTTGTCATTCTTCATTTTTCTTGACTTTGGCACTTATGGACACTCCCTTCTCCCAGACAACTTCTTTGCCCCTTTCTTTCCTCTGATCCTGCCACCACTTCGTGAAGGCCCTCATCACCTCATCCCTGGACTATTGCAAAAGCCCACTGGTCAGTCTCTTTGTCTCCAGTCCCTCCCTACTCTAATCCATCAGCCTCCAAAGTGATCAGACCAATCACGTTACCCCCATGCCCAACAAACTGCAGCAGATCCCTGTTATCCCTAGTAGCAAATATAAAATCTTCTGTATTTTAAAGTTCTTCATAACCAGGGTCATTGCTACCTTTCCAGTCTTCTTCTACTTTACTCCCATTGTTATACTCTACAATCCAGTGACAATGACCTTTTTTGCTATTCTTCACACATGACACTCCATACATTTTCACAGTTGCCCCCCCCCCTCCCGTTTCTGGAATTCACTCCCTCCTTATCTCAATTTTCTGCCTTGCCTGGCTTCCTTCAAGATGTAGCCCAAGTCCCACCTTCTGGACTCTTCACACATGGTCTCCCCACATCTTCCGTCTAAGATTATCTCACGTCTATTCCTTCTTTATTTGGGTGGACACAGTTGTTTGCATGTTCTATCTCCAATTAGAATGTAAATCCCTTGAGGCAAGGACTCAAATCATGTTTTTTGCTCTTCTTTGTACCCCTTGCTACTTAGCACAGTACCTGGCACATACTAAGTTCTTAATAAATACTAACTGACTTGCTGGGTAACCAAATAACAAGTGTCTGAACCGAGAAAAGGAGTCCAAAGAAAAGACTAAGCTTGAGGACATTAGCTACGGGGGAGGATCCCGTTCTTTGTACTTAAGGGTCAGACTGCCTGAACCTGAAAATCTGCTGGGGAGACAACTCTGAAGGAACAGGAAAAGAAAAAACTTTTTTCTTACTGATTCCTAGACAAAGGTCTCTAAAAGTGCTAAGCAAAGTCTTATGAACTAAAAGAACATGGCGGCATCCACTCTTCCCTTGACGAGATAGCCAAGGATTTTGGCTGAGCCAGGAGCTTACTCCTCCATGTTCGTTGGAGGCAGCTGAGCTTCATCGTGGGTCAGTGTCCAGAAGAGACCACAAGAGCTACTCAGTGAAGACTACAAGGCCGGTGAGCAACAGGCCCAGTGGGAGAAACAGTAGGACATGTATAGAAGACATCAGCAATGCTGCCGTGTCAAAGCCATGAAATTCCCCCCACAAATGTGCCTTGGTCATACATGCCCCCTGTGAGCACCCTGGCTGCACATTATCTATACACGTGTCCTTTCACACGTGCACTCCAGTTACAAATGTTCTCTAGATGGGCCCCCTCTCCCCACTGACGCTGCGTATTTTTGTGGGGGAGCTCACCCTAGGAGGAAATGTATTTGTTGCTACTCATCTTACTATGCCATTTATTAGGGATTTACTCTGAACTATTTCGTGCTCTGACTGTTAATTAAATGCTAACACATTGGTTGGGGCTCATAAGCTATGATTTTAGGGGATAAAGATCCACCTTGAACCTGGGGTCACTATTCATGGGGGACCCACCTTGTGAATTGGGATGGGGGAAGGTGATCCTAGGTATTACACTTAAGAAAGAAGACTAATGTTTGTTTCCTGTGCTTATCATGTGTATTAGTCAGTACTAGTGATCAGGAGATATATTACTATTGAAAATAGATTTATTGGCCTGTATCGACAACCCACAACAAAGCCAGGCCCAGACAGGCCAGAGTTTTACATCAGATAATCCAGCTCACAGCTGGATGATTTTCCTTTAGTAATCAGAATAACATGACTTCTCTACTAATATTTGATATTATTTATAAATAACTGTGCAGCTCCCCAAATCACCTGCTTTTGCATTCTGTGGTAGGTGATAACTACTGAGGAAGAAAGGAATTACTTTTCTCTAGTGCTGATGAGAGGACATAATCTTTATTTCATAAATCTTGGTATTGCAATATATAAAAGTGAACCTATAAATTCTCACTATTAAAAAATTGGAGGTGTGACTTACTACCTCTGGGCATCTGGCCGTTCATTTCCCACACCCAGTATTCTCTTGCAAATGCAAATCCCAGAGAATTAATGGTAAAGTACATTAGCTTATCATAATTTTCTGAGCCTGCTCCCTCACTCCTGAATCCTCCAGATACTTAGCTAGCTTTGTCAAACAGGCATACCCAGCAATGGAAGTCACTGCACACTGGTACATTATCAGACCCACAGGTGCCTGTGATGGGTGACTCTACTCCAAAGCATTTTTCCTAGACTGCTATTGCTTTGGTTTGTCTAGATAATAATAATAATAATAATAATAATAATTAACACATATATCACTTAAAGGTTTGGAAAATGCTTTGTATAGGTTATATTATTGGATCTTCACAATAACTCTGAAGGTGCTATTATTATTCCTACTGTACAGATGAGGAAGCTGAGGGTGAGAGACATTGCCCAGGGTTGCACAGTGAGTGTCAGGAATCTTCCTGACTCTGGGAATCTGTCCAGTGCACTGTGCTTAGGGGCCAAAAAGAATGCGGAGATAAAAACACAGGTGAAGGGGCTCAGCCAGCTAGTGGGTATGGGAAGCCAGATGTGATCTGCAATGTCCCAATATCCTGTTTCTAGCTTGCAGTCTGTTGATAGCTGAGAGCAAAGACACTTGAATTTATCAGTCTTTTTTGATTGAATAATTGATGTCAGCCTTTAGGCCTGTTAGCCTCTGGCTCATAACTTGCTCCAGCATTCATGACTTCCCTTGAGCATTAGCAAAGACTCGAGGAATTTCCTAGGAAGATGTGAGTGTGCTCAGAATCCATGTTTTCTCCTGCTCAGTATCATCTGCTTTCCAAGGGATCCCTAAGTCAACATAATGTTTATTTAGAGCAGAGATTCTTACCAGTGTTTGGTGCAGCCATTCTATAGAACAATTTGGAGCCATACCCAAAGGGCTTATCAAACTGTGCATACCCTTTGACCCAGTAATACCACTACTAGGTCTGTATCCAAAAGAGATCATAAAAAAGGGAAAGGAACTGACATGTACAAAAATATTTATAGCAGCTCTTTTTGTGGTGGCAAAAAAAATGGAAATTGAGGAATGCCCATCAATTGAGGAATGACTGAAGCTGTGGTGTATGATTGTGATGGAATACTATTGTGCTATAAGAAATTATAAGCAAGATGCTTTTAGAAAAACTTGGAAAAAATTAAATTAACTGATGCAAAGTGAAGTGAGCAGAACCAGAAGCCCATTTTACACAGTAACAGCAACATTATATGATGATCAGCTGTGAATGACTTAGTTAATGTCAGCAATACAGTCGTTTAAGACAATTCCAAAGGACTCATAATAAGAAATGCTGTCTACCTCCAGAGAAAGAAGTGGTAGAGTCTGGATGCAGATTAAAGCGTACCTTTTGTAGACTTCATTTTTCTTATGGTTAAGGAGGAGGAGAGCAGAAAAAGCTCCCTCTTTCACCTTACAAGGGGCTCTTTCACAGACAACTTGCAATTTCTTTCATGCAGTATATCTCCCTCTGGGCAAGTTGCTGTGGGACACTATGACCTAAGGCACTGGAAGGAGGAGATAGATATCCCTTCCTCTTTGCTTACCATGGTCTCATTCTACAAGAGGCTTTATCATCCCCCCACTGTCCAGAATTTATCTATTTGAAGCTCAAAGTAGAAGCTAATTTGTCTGCTCAGCCAATTGTGTTAATTCTGGCAGAGAAAGATGGTGACAAACCACAGAGGGATTAGAAAGTATCACCACCTTGTTTAGGTGGTTAGAGTGGATCAAATGGAGGACTTGGAGTAAGGAAGTCAAGTCAAAGGTTAACAGAGAATTTATTAAACACCTATACAAAGAAAAGGGGAAAAGCCAATCTGACTGTAAAGGAAGAAAGGAAGAACGGAGGGAAGGAAGGGGAAAAAGCATTGATTAAATACTCTCTATGTGCAAAGCCCTGGGGATACAAACAGAAGAGTCAGGCATTCCCTGCTCTTTGAGAGCTCACATAGTAATGGGGGAAACAATACATAGGGAAGGGTTCTGTCCAATTTCTTTTCTCCTTGATGATTTACATTTCTCATCCCAATTCTCTCCCTGTCTCTGTCTCTGTCTCTCCCCCCCTCCTTTGTCAGTATGACCTTCAAGCTCATTAAATAACCATTGTTTAAGTGCCAGACACTGCTGCTCTAGGCACTAGGCACACGTGCAAATATTTGACAGGTCTTTCCCTCAAGGGATTTACATTCTACTGTAGGAAGTTGTATTTACCATCTAACTATTTCAAGGCCAGTCCTCAATAACCGTATATCTTTCAACCCTGTGAGTTAGGCACTATGGGCATTATCTCCATTCTGCCAGTGAGGGAATGGTGACTTGCAAAGGTTAAGTCCATGGTCACACAGATCATGTTGTCAGTCAGGATTAGAAGCAAGGTATTTTTCCAACACCTACTCCAGGACTCTTCCCAAAACACTCTACAACACACTCACTATCTGTTCTTCCCTTTCTCTCACTTTCACTAGTCAAGAAAATACTTTAAAATTCTCAATTTGGCACTTCTTCCTTCTTATTCTCTGCTATAGGAGCTTCCAAATTTGACATAATGGGGCCTATTAAGATTTTCATAGATCCCAGTTGAAATCCCAAGGAGAGGTTTCGTTGATCTCTCTTCCAGCCTAGCCCTTATAGCCATCATTAAAGGCAATAATCCCTGTGAAGAAGGGGTCAGACATCCCCACTAACTGCCAACCAATGGCCCCACACAGGGCAGGCAAGTCAATCTAGCTGAAACAACAGCAGGGTACCGTGAGAAAGGGACTGGAGGGAGCATGTGTCAGGCAAGTCAAACCACTACCAACATCTTGGCCACCAGCTCCCTGGAGATCCCACTGGGGACAGCCTAGGTCCAGAACCCAAGACTTGGGAATAGCAACACTTCTAACCCAGTGCCCTCAGACACCATCCTTGGGAAACAAGCCGAGGATGCCCCTGCAGGGGCTGTAGCCACAGCTACTGAGGACCCAGAAGGGAAGATTCTTGGTACCTAAGCCTGGCACTGTCAAGTGGCTCAACATTGGAATCTGATAGAATTTTATCGGTGGAGACTGATAGGCTTTTATCAAAAGAGGCATCATAATCTGCTTTGCTTCTACATGCTAAGACCCATGGAACTCTTCCATCTGACTTGTCCCTGAAAATTTCTATTTGTGCAGATTGTGCCTTCCTTGAGATTAGAGTCCGTTTTGTTTTGTTTTATCCTCAGCACTTAGCACAGTGTTTGGTATACAGTGGATGCTTAATAAATGCTGCACTCATTCACTCCCTCATTCACACTATTCTCCAACCTATTCTGTTCACACGTTCAGTGTCCTACAGCATGAAGAGCAGCTTGTAGCATCACAGATTTAATCCAATCAGATGAACACTTATTAAATGCTTACTATATGCCAGACATTGTGCCAAGCTTTGGTGATCCATTGAATAAAAAGAAAAGACAGATTCAAAGATGGAAGGGACCTTAGGAACTATTGTCAACTGCCTTGCTTCCCAAGAGAGAAACAAACTCAGAGAGATAGAATGACTTGCCCAAGGTCACATGGCTAATAAATTTTAATAGTAATATAATTTAAATTTTATTTTAAAGCAACATTTTCATTTTAATAGTAATACTTTAATAATGATTCTTGGAATAATAGATTTAAGGTTGGAAGAAATATTAAGAAGTCAGAGTCCAACTTTCTCATTTTACAGATGAGGAAACTGATTCCTAGAGAAGTTGCTTGACTTGCCCTAGGTCACTCATCTAACAAGCATCTAAGGAAGGATTTGAATTCATCTCATCTTGCCTGAAGCCCAGGGCCCCCAACTCCCCAGGGCTCTTTCCCTAATATTGCACTGTTTTTCAGGACTCGTTTGGCTGTAAGATGATTTTATGACCTTTCATCACCATCTGTCTTGACAAGATTGATGTGCTACAGAGTGTTTCATTTGCTAAAATGATCGGCCAAATGATATTCTAATCCACAAACAAATCACATACTCACAACTAATTCTTTTTGGCACTGAATAGAGTGGCTGATGCTGTGCTCTCATTAAAAGGTTTTAATACACAGGATTATGTCCTAAGCATCATTGAGCCTTTGCAAATGGAATCTTCAGTGCTAAGTTAATGACTGTATGAAACAAAGAGTCCCCAGAATTAGAGGCATGATCAAGTGAGGGAAGATTGAGATCTTCTGTGAGCATGCTTGTCCTTAGCTAACCCTTTTGTGGAGAGGTGTTCACTCCTTCCAGCAAACTTCCAGTTTTACTCCAGGGATCAATCATAAATTTGCCTTTGGATGATCTGTACTTACCCGTGTGAAACCCGGGAAATAATCAGTCAACAAAGATTTATTAAGTGCCTACTAGGGATCCAAAGAAATTCACAAACCTGGTTCCTACCCTCGAGGTGTTCACAGTCTAAGGAGGGAGACTGTGCAAACAACTGAATATAGAAGATATGTATGGAGTGAACAAGAAGATAGCTCAGAAGGAAGGTTAGCAGTTGGCGGAGGAGAGAGATTTGACCTGAGTCTCCAAAGTAGCTTCAGAAGCCAGTGGCTCTCTCTTAGCTCCAGGATCAAATAGAAAATCTGTGTGGCTTTTAAAGTCCTTCACAACCTGGCCCCTTCCCTTCTTCTCAGACTTCTTACACCTCCCTCCCCTCCATGTCGATAACCCAGTGACAATGGTCTCCTAGCTATTCCTTGCACAGAAGCCCCCGTCCCTTCACTGTCTGCCTTTTCATTGGCTCCTCTCCCCTACGCCTGGAGTTTTTTTTTTTTTCCACTTTTCCCATCCTCTGGCAGTGGGGACTGGGCTGGAAATAGGACTTGGTGGTCTGGGAGGCATGAACATTCCTGGCACCCTTGGGCTATGGCTGCCCAGTGGAGGCAGTTGGTCAGTGGTTGATGTTGGGAGGATGGCAGATTCATTCACCATAGGGATTGTTCCCTAGGCTTCTCTCAATGATGGCTGTCAGGGCCAGGCTGGAAACAGGGCTGATAGTCTGGGGTACGTGACTAATCTTGGGTTCAGGATTTTGGCATGTCTCCAGAGGACTCTGAGGGGAGTAAGGTGGTAAGGTGATTTAATTTATCCAGCGCATACTACCTTCTATCTCTTCCAGAAGATGCTTTGCTGCTTCAGCTAGGTGCTCTCTTGTCTGTGTGTATGTGTCTCTGTCTCTCTTTCTGTCTCTGTCTCTGTCTCTGTCTGTCTGTCTCTCTCTCTCACAAACTTTCATCTCTATTAAATATGTGACTCCAAGGCAGCAGGGTGGTACAATGGAAGTGTTAGTCTTGGAGTCTTCCTGACTCGGGTCTTCCTGAGATTACATTCTGCCTCAGCCTTAGTGGTGCAACCCTGGGCAAGGCATCTCTAAGAAGACAATAATGGTATCTACCCTCCAGGGCTCTTGAGGGGGTCAGATGAGATGATATTTGTAAAGTGCTTTACAAACCTTAATGGATTCTGGCTAATACTGGCTATGAGGAGTAGCCCCTGGCTTGCTTTGCATTCACTGGGAAAATCCAAATTCAGTCTACCAACCCTCAAAAAAACAGAATTCCCACCCCTGCCCCCAGGTTTCCACATTTCTTTGACAATCTTCCTGCTTGTATTTAAATACACAGAACTAGTACAGATTTGATTGCTATATGGTTTTAATATAATATATAAGTATATTTTAATATAATATGATCTTAATATAGTTTCAAATGCCAGTAACAAGAAAAGTTTAAAAATACCTCTAAAAGAAATAGTTATGAAGTGGCTGCCCTGTTTGCAGCCAGGAAGGGGCTTTCTCCCTCTCTTGCCCTGTTCTCTTTTGGCATAGGTGATATCAGGAGGAAGATTAAGGGAGATAAAAGGTAACTGGGTATCTCTTCCCTTCTGGGAGGAATTCCAAGACAGTTTCACTAGCAACCAATCTTTGCCTTCCTCTCTGATGGGCATTAGCAGGCTCCAGACTCTTCTTTCTACACATTGTGATGCCTCTAGTGGTTAGAGCTCCTCCTCCTCCTCTTCCTCCTCCTCCTCCTTCTTCCCCCCCCGGCCCCTCTCTGGTCACAGGCAATGGAAGAGTTTGACCTAAGGATCTAAGGGCTCTTCCTGCCCACCAACTAGTCCTTACATACCCACTTCTTCCAATTTGAAGTGCTTCCTCCTCAGCAAGGTGAGAACTTTGTCAATCTCCCCAAATCCAGTGAGGACCAGAAGAACTCCCAATAAAATACAGCAATGATCTGACCCCCTCCCAGACCTCTAATTCTTGATTATCTTTGTGAGGAGGGATACAATATAATGACAACTAAAAATTCAGAGAAACATGGAAAGATTCAGATGGCACATTGTCTTCTCAATGGAAGAGCAGTGGGAGGGAGGAGGGAGGGAGAGAATTTGGAAATAAAAATTTTTTAAATGAATGTTAAAAAGAAAGAAAATTTTTAAAAAGCAAAAGGGGCAGCTAGGTGGCACAGTGAATAGGGCACTGGCCCTGGAGTCAGGAGGACCTGAGTTCAAATCCGGCCTCAGACACTTAACACAAAACTAGCTTGTGACCTTGGGCAAGTCACAACCCCAATTGCCCTCCAAAAAAAAGAAAAAGAAAAAATTTAAAAGAAGGTCATGTGTGAATTGATGCAGAATGAAGTCAGTAGACCAGTTAAACAATATGCACAGAGACCATAGCAATAACCCCACTACTTTCCCCAAACTAAATGTTGTGTAATTGTGATGAAAAAGCTTGACCTCAGAAGAGAGATGAGAAAAAACACCCATCCTTCCTGTGGCAGAGGCTGTCAGTTCAGCAGGAGGCTGGTCAATGCTAAACAACCCCCTCTCCAGAAGAAATGTGCACATGACACACCTTTGAGCTTAATCTGCCTGATGTTTTCCTAGCACTTAAGTCTACTCTAGGCAATTAATAAAACACTAAATCAGGTCCTGAGTTATGGAATGCGTGCCTAATTCTAAGGTGTAAATGCTCACATTGAACATTTGACAATCAGCACCAAGAGCCCGGAGGAGTTGGCTCTGCATACCCCTGGTTGTCAGATTTGTTTGGGATGTGGGTGAGTTTTGCCACGTTGTCCTTTTTTCCTTTTTAGTTTTTTATAAGGGATAGTTCACTGGGCAAGTGAAAGGGTTATGTATTTGGAAATGAAGGTGTTGTATAAACAGGTGATATAACTTATATCAATAGAAATTTTAAAATTGTTTAAAGGAAACTTTTTACAAAGTTGATTAAATGTTGATTAATTCATTTTCAAAACTAAGTTCCTTGTTTGGCATTTCCCTTAACCTATAGGGATCTGGGACTAGGCATCTCTGAATTCTGGTGGGTCATCTCCTCCCTTCCACAGGTGATGGAGATGCTTTTCCCAGCCTAATCATCTTGCTGGGCCCATGGCACTAGCTCTCAGCTCCTCCTGTGATGGATCAGTCCTCTCTCTGTTCATTGTCAATTTAAACCCAATACAGAGAGACAGACAGACAGACAGACACACACACACACACACACACACACACACATACAGAGAAGTAAGAGGGAAAGAGATGAGAGACAAGAGAGAGATGGGAAGACAGACAGAGAGAGAGACACACACAGAGAGACAGAGACAGAGAGAGAAAGACATAGAAAGACAGAGAGAAACAGAGAGACAGAGGAGAGACAGAGAGAGAGAGAGACAGAGAGAATTATCCAGAAAATATCACTGCCCACCAGTGTCTGAAAAGCTGCCCACGGAAAGAGCGGGCTATGCTTGACCTCAGAAAACTGAACTAGGACTTTGCAGAGAGACTTAAAATAAAGGAGAAAAAAAGTCTAACAATGCAAGCTACCCAGTGGTAGAGCTGGGTGCCTGGTGATGCTGAGGAGAGCCTCTAACGAGAAGTCTCTGGGTAAAGCTTGGCTGACCAATGTGCTCAGGGATGTTTTAGAGCATCACATTAAGCAGAAGTGTGTACACTAAGGGGGTGGGCCAGATGGCCTTCAAGGCGTAGCTCTAAATCTATGATCCCAATAAGGAGTAAGACAGGAGGGAGAGAAGGATAGACAGGAAATAATGGTCAGAGAGAGGAATTTCATGGCTTATTAGCCTAAGAGTTGGATAGTCTGTGGGACTGGGAAAGTCTAATGAATGAAAATTGAGGATCTTCCCCTCCCAGACTGATATTTTTGTGATGTTAAATTAGGCCATCCTTTGTCTCAATTCTTACCTAGCCCTTAATAATTGAACTGGTGTTGGTTCAGACAAACCGAGGCCTGGCCAAGACCTTCCTTTAGAAAGGCCAAGGTCTTCCATCGAATCCTGGGTCATCATCAGTCATCTTGACTTTTGTCTTGCTAAAGGAGAAAGTGAGACTGACAGCTGTGTGTGGCTCTGCCTCATTCAAATCCAAATCATGAGAAAGTTAAAACATCAGCCTCCTGATGTCATTGGTCCTCTTCAAGAAAGAAGAATCAGCCGCAACAAGGACTCTGTGGAGGGTTGAGAAGTCTTGGATAGGACAGGATGAGGTGGAGTCCATGGAGGTGAGGAGCCAGAAGGCTGGGGTCTTTGAGGGGTCATTTTAAATATATCTCATCCTTTCTTGGCATAGTTAGGTTCACAGCTGGTGCTGACCTAAAGCCTTAGGGGTTTCTTCTAGGTTCTAAGATTGTGTGATCAGTCAACCTCAGATTCAGAGGAAAGATTCTTTCCTTGGATATGGGGACTGAAAAGGGTTGGGAACCCCCTGATCTGGTCCAACCCCTACATTGAATATATAGGAAAACTGGAGAAGGAAATGGTAAACCACTCCAGTATATTTGCCAAGAAAATCCATTGACAAATGATGGCTCATAGGGTCACAAAGAATCAGACATTACTGAATAACAAAAGGGGAAATGAAGGTACAGGTAAGAGAGGGCACACAGAGAGTGGCTGAGGCAGGATTCAAACCCAAGTCTTGAGAAAGTACCATGCTTTCTCCTATGCCCTCTTCCATCATATTCTGAATGAGCATGGTTCCTAATTGAGGCAGGACTACTTGTTTGCATATCTATTATTGGCTTAAGCAAATATGTCATTTCTTCCTCCTGATCATGTTGCCAAGGGCTTAGAAGTGTGAGTATGTAGGGAGTGGGAGTTATGGGCCATGGACCGTGGTCGTACTGCAAACTTGAACAACAAAAAAATACATATATCATAAAAATCCCCTTATCTGGACAGCAGAATTCATGGCAAATGACTTTGCAGAAGTACTTCAGCAAGATTTCACTTTTCTTTTATCATTATAATCCTTCATAATTAACCATTCTTTTCTAACCCCTGTGGTTCGTGACTCAGATTTCGTCCTTCCAATTATGAAGTGATTGAATCCTTCATGGACTCATGCCACCATAATCCTTATGGGGCCAGGGGCAGGGGGGAGAGTGACTGTGGATCTCCTAACATCGATGTGCTCAGCAGTCCTCCACTCATCCTTTCAGAACCTAAAGAACACAATTTATACAAGAATACAATTTATAGATTCCTCATGTTGCTACCCCTGACACTTCTCACTGGGAAAACCCAGAATCTTCAGGTAACCTTGCCTTTCTCCCTGGAATAAATAAATCAGAATAAAATGCCTTATGCATGCTTCCATTATGTTCTGAATAACTATGTCTCTACCTGGGGTAGGACTATCTACCCCAGCTGATAACTGACTGCTCACAGAGTGTGTATGGACATTGGGGGGTGGTCTGTGCAATTCATTCTTTAAACGAACATTTATCAAGTGCCTACTGTGTGTAACATGTATGCTCTGACTCAAAGGCAGGCAAGCTACATCATGCTTCAGTATTCTAGGGCACCCCAAGAAGTTCACTGGTTATCTTGCCTCTCTAATTTATGCCTTCACTAGCTATTTTTCTCAGTTTATTAGGGGGGCAGTGATTAGAACCCTGTTTTTATTTAACTTAGCACAGAATAGCTTTTAAAAAGATATTTATTTCATATATAGCAAGAACAAACATGCTAAAAAAATTTTCCTAATAGCTCTGGGGGATATAATCTCTTGGGGTTTAGACTCATAATTCACTTCCTCTATAGCATTGATCCCACCATGCCCAAGTCTGGATGGCTGCTGCATGAAACTTCCATTGGTGTGGAGTCCCAAAGGTCACTCCCTTGCTCCTGGGCATCCATACTGTGCTGGCTGAAAGAGGTGGCCTAGATTCTTGACTCCTGGATTCCTGTGGCTCCCTCCCACAGCAAAGGCTGGGATTCCTCTCCAGACACTTAGAACTGGAAAGAACAAAGGAAAAGGCCAAAGACCCAGGCCTATTTCTCAGGGGTCCTGTGGCTGGCTCCTTCCTCTCTATTTCCAGGCTTCTTCACTTCAGTCCCCTCCCCCCAGTTTACAATCCTGCTATGCTGGCTTTCTTGCTGTTCCTCCCACATGACACTCCATTTCCTGACTCAGCTTTTGCACTGGCTGTTCCTGATGTCAGGAGTGCCCTCCTTCCTCATCTCTTTCAAGATGGATCAAATCACACCTTAGCTATTTGCATGTCCCCATTAGAAGGAGAGCTCCCTGAGGTCAGAGACTATATTTTTGTCTTTCTTTTTTGGGGGGGTAGGACATCAGTTGGGGTGCCATTGCTATCTAGGGAATAAAGGAAGATGGAGGGTTGGGGAAAAAAAGTGTGTGTGTGTGGGAAATCTCAGGCTTTATTGATCATAGAAAAGGTGACCAAGAAAACATATGTTACCTTGTATACTTATTTTCCCATATCTATATCTATCTATCTATCTATCTATCTATCTATCTATCTATCTATCTATCTATACACAATCTTTATGAGGGTCTTTGTTGTTGTATAGTCTCATTTCAGTTGTGTCTGACTTATTGTGACCCTCATTTGGGGTTTTCTTGGCAGAGATACTAGAGTGATTTGCCATTTCCTTCTCCAGCTCATTTTACTGATAAGAAAACTGAAGCAAACAGGGCTAAGTGACTTGCCCAGGATCACACAGCTAGTAAGTAAGTATCTGAGGCCAGATTTGAACTCAGGAAGATGAGTCTTCCAGATTCCAAGCCCAGCTGTGCTACCAGCTATATTTTCATCTATGCATGAATTGAGAATATATTCAATGAGAGTATTAGTTAAGAAGAAGCCAACTTTTGCAAATTCAACCATGGACCACATGAAAGTGACTTATAGTCACATGTGGTGACTATAAGAGCTCATTGATTACCCCCCCCCCCCAAAACAACTTGGTAAATCAAACATTATATTACAGGTTATTTTAGAACAAAGTATCTCAGTCCATATAGTAAGACTACTCAGAATTCCTTGGAAGATGTAACAACAAAAATAATGCTTTTCAAAGATTCTCAGAAGATAAACATTTCCTACTTATGGTATAGAATAGGCATATGTTCACCCAAAGTTATCACCTCTGTGATGGAAGAGGACCTGTGCAAGGTCCAGGTCTAGGAGGGATTCCCATGGATGGTGAGATGCTCTTGTTTGTGGATGGCTTTATACCAACTGCATCAAGCCCCAAGATATTCCAAAGCCTCCTTTGAAGAGATCTATCACTATTCACAATGGCTGGCTCATCCACACAGGAAATAACAAATGGATGAAAAATTTCTCTATTGCCCATATTTCAACATGTGTTAGAATCGACACTCTATAAGATTTGCCCAGCAGTATGGATATCTAGGACAGACAATATAGGTAGCAATGAGCTCGGAGGTCAGAATAGAAAAAGAGAAGGAGAGAAGATGAATTGCTTATGGTAAAGTACAAAACACTTTTAGTCACTTCAGGCTTCTCATAAGAGCAAAAAAAAAAAAATCTATTCAATGCAAACATTTTCACCAGTGTTAAGTGGCAGTGAAACTTGGAACACTTTTCTCCCTGAAAGACTTAAGATAAGCATCACATATGTGGCAATGGAAATGTGCATGGTGGGTGTGTGCAGGCTAGAATATATAACCAAGGAGGATCTTTGAAGAAGAACAAGAATAAAGGATGTTATCAACGAAACATATGTCAGAAAGAGATATGGGCTGGTTATATGTAAGAATAAAGCTGATATCCTCAAGATGTTATGGAAAATTGAGGAAAGCTCTTCAAATATTGGAAAGAACCCATGTGGTAACCTTTTGGGAGAAGTGGACAAGTGTGGCACCAGATGGACACACCTAGGACTGTGATCAGTCTAGCTGAAGGGAAACCAAAACTCAATGAGATCACATATCCATGTACTGAGATTTACTATATACTAAAGATAGATAGACACACACATATATGTGTATGTATGTATACACATACATGTATACATATATACTTATATACACATATGTATAGTATAAACTAAAATACAGTGACTTACTTAGAGTCACAGCTTGTATGTGTCAGAGGGAATATTTAAATTCAGGTTGTCCTAACTCCAAGTTCATCCCTATATGAATAGGGAAGAAAGGAAACAAGCATTTATTAAATACCTACTGTGTACCACGCACTTTACAAATATTATCTTATTTGATAGTCTCAACAACCCTGGGAGGCAGGTACTATCTATCTGCTGCTCTAGAATGTTCTAGAATTTCCAGGGCGGGGAGGGAATCTTAAAATGATCTAATAGCACTTATTCTGACATTAGTAAATTAGTTTCTGTGGTCTTCCTACAGGGAAGTACCGTAAAAGTGACGACAGATGCAAGAACTAATACTAACTATGGTAAAGAATGCTATTCCAACAAAAAATATTTATGGCAACTTTTTTTGTGGTGGCAAAAAATTAGAAATTGAGGGGATATCCATCACATGGCGAATGACTGAACAAGATACCGTATATTATTGTGGTGGGAAGCTGTTGTCCAGTAAGAATTGATCAAGGGAGAAACATGGGAAGACTTGTGTGAACTGGTGCAGAGTGAAGCGGGTAAAGCCAGGAGAGCCATTTACACAGCAACAATGATACTGTAAAAATAATCAATGGAGAAGGACCTGTAACTGATCAACATAAAGAACCACCATAATTCCAAAGACTCACAATGAGAAGTTCTATCCACCTCCGGAGAGAGATCAGATGGACTCAGACTGCAAACTGGAATGCATTTTCTCCTCTTTCCTTTTCTTCCCTCCCCCACCACAGAACACGACTACTATGGACATTAGTTTTGTATGATTTCACGATTGTAATAGGTTTTGAATGCTTGCCTTCTTAATGGAGGATAGATAGTATCATAATACTAATACCCTAATATCTCTTAATAGAGAGAGAAAATCTGAAACTGAAAGTAAAATTGAATTTAAAATAAAATAAAACATTTTAAAAGAATGCTATTCCAGATGGATAGCCCCAAGATGCTACCAGA
Source organism: Gymnobelideus leadbeateri (assembly GCA_011680675.1). Lineage (NCBI taxonomy): Eukaryota > Metazoa > Chordata > Mammalia > Diprotodontia > Petauridae > Gymnobelideus > Gymnobelideus leadbeateri. The sequence goes on from WOXC01002527.1 coordinate 218,042, forward strand.
GTATTGGTGTGAATCCTTCTCTATTATGTAACTAAGATCTATTATGTGACTAAGACTTTTTTCAGCTAGTGGCTTAAATTGGCTGCCCCAGAGTCTCTTTTTTCCCCTTAAAATTCATTTTCATTAGATCTGGGAGGTCATGAGGAAGATGTGAGGTTTATTCCAAGGAGCCTGTTGTTTCTTCCTGTGAAAAATCATGCTTGATCTTTCCACTGGGAGGTGGAAATATAAACATTTTTATTTTTATAAATCAAGGGAAGAAGATACTTGCTAATCTCTTTGAGAGTTGCTTTGGGCTTCCCCCAGAGGCTGCAGAAAACTAATTTCTAAGGCTTGGATGAAATTTCTTGAAGGAAAAAAAATAGGTGGGGCTTGGAAGGATGGAGGAAGGAGGAGGAAAAGGAAGAGCAGCATCAATGGCAAGGAGGCAAAAGACATCAGCATTTCCATTGGCTAAGCATATTTCATATGAGCTATGGGAGAATCTTCATTCCAGAATCATTATGTATTAGCAGGCTTAAGTGAATCTCTTAAGACTTTCCGGATGCTACAAAATGCACTGTCTTGTATGTCCTGGGCATTTGTAAGGTTCTGGAGGACCCTTTAAACAGACAGAATCTGGTCGTTCTGGGAGCCTCTGTCTCCTCCAAGACAAGTTTCTGCTTCTCCAATTCTTTGGGCTAACTTCCTCATCAGTGGCAGCCACGAAAATACAAACTGGTGGATGACGTCTGAGATTATGAGGTATGAAGAATAAGTTTCTGGGTGCTAAGAAATGTATGATTTTGTCAAGGAATTAGCTTCATCACCTGGAGGTAATTAACATCCAAGTTTTCTCCTGGAATTAACTAGAAGCTAGAGCTAAATCTGGGCTAGGTTTGTTTGTTTTAGCAAACATCTGTTCTCTTTATTTGAAATGTGTCTAAGCAGTTCTTACCCAAATACCTCGTCTTTTGCACACCAAGTATCAGTTCTCTGTACAGTTTTTGTGGGTGACTTGTTGACTTTCACCTTTTTGACACTGGGGAGGGGGATATCAGGAATGTGAGCATGAGCATTGTCCTTCATCCCTGACTCTTGAGATGTGTCACAGATAAGGGCAAGAAGCAAAATCATGCAGGCAAGCAAGTTTCAGCATTTCTGATGATCACCAGGAATACTTAAGATAAGGGCAGGGAATGGGATTCTTAAGTGTCTTATTGTACAATTATAATGTGATTTTCAGACTCAGGATGGGAGATGCTAGTTGTGCCCTGAGCCCACAGCGCAGAGAGACTAAGGAAGTCTTTAGCAGTATTAAGATAAGTGGTATCAGGACTAGGGAGTGATGAAGTGCTCATCCCTGCTCAGACCATCGCTGTGGACTGCTGTGCTGGTCTGTGGATTCCACAGCTGAGCAAGTATAATGGTGCTGGGAAGGCAACCCGGGTGTCAAGGGTGAACAATCACATGATCAATGAGTAGGTGGAAGCTTCAGAAAGGTAGACCTATTCCTGAGATAAGGAAAAGCTTCCTAAAATTAGAGCCATCGAAAAGTTTAATGGGCTTTCTTGGGAAGACAATGGGTTTCTTTTCATTGGAAGTCTGCAAGCAAAAGTTTGAAGTCCAGTTATCAAGGATGTTGTGGGAAGGGGGGGTGGGCCTTGCCCAGAGACAGGTTAGTGAGATGGTCTCTGAGTGCCCTCCCAGCTCTGAGATTCTATATTTCCATCCATGCCTGCAATCAGGGAACACTATGTAACTGAGTTAATCGACAAACGATTAGGTCATCAGCGAAGCACTTAAAATGAGAAGGCAAATAATTAATGGAGAAAAATCACAGTATTTGATAGTAATCAGCTTTCAACCTTGAACCCTCTATTGCTTAATTTCAGGAGGGACTCCTCTCTCCTCTCAAGTACTACAATTCCATACCAAAGCCTTGGTAGTTTCAGCCATGATTTAAAACTTTTACTGTTGTTAAATATGTTATGGGTCTTTTGTCCTTCATCACCCCCCACCCTGAAAAGCAGTGAGCCATATTAGATAAAGGGTCAAACCCAGGATTCAGGAGAAAAAAACTTCAGACTGCTCTTTGACACAAACTGGTTTTATGATCATGGACATCACTTAACTTCTGAGGGCCTCTGGTAGCTACCTAATACTATAGGTTATAGATAAGCTACAGATCTGAGTTGGAGGAAGTTCCCATTTCAAGAGTTTCCACACAGACAAAATTATAGATCCGGGGTGGGGAGGAGAAAGAAGGAAGGGAGGAAGGAAGGGAAGAAGGAAGGAGAAAGAAAGAAAAGGAAGAAAGGAAGGAAGGAAAAAACAAAGGAACAAAGAAAGAGAATTCTACCACCTAGGGTATCTGCTTTATATACCTCAAAGTAGGTATTCGACATATATCAGCTGATGTTTAGCATAAAGTTCAGCAAAAATGAATTTTTAAATTGACAGAATTTAAATTAGATCACCTTGAAATAATAGATTTCAAGGAGCCTAAGATGTCATTTAGTACAACTGCCTCATTTTCCAGAAGAGGATTTATGACCCATATTATGAGTGACCTGTCCAAGGTCCTATTATAAGTAAGGTAGTAGAGCCAGAATTCAGATTCTGTGATTCTGGCCGTTCTTTCTTTTGTATTACAAATACTGATCTCAATTGCCTACAAGAGTTAGTGTCTGAGTAAGACACTCCATTTCCTTCTATCTGTTTTTTCAGTTCAGTATTGTCAACAAGGGCAGGAATTATATACAAGGGCAGCCCTAGCCAAAAAACAGAAAAGCAGACGACATAATAGTTTTTCTAGGAAATGACTGATTTCTTTCATTCAAGGCTGTGTTGGAGAAAAAGGAGACTGTCTTAGATGGTACAGGAAACTCTAAGTCCTACATTTCCTCAATGAAATTGCCTTGATAATGCCATTTTGTCATTCATAGAAGGAAAGGATTATTGAAAATTAAAACACTAGTTCATGGATCATACCATCCAAAGACTCGGCATTTATCTTCCTGCATCATTTATTCAGCTCAGGAAATTATGGTAGTGTCTTAGTCTGCTAATAAAACAGCAGGATGTGTCACTGGCCATCAGGCAGGGAAAGACTTACCCTTCCCTGTGTGTTTAACATCAGCCATATTCTCAAAATTCTAGAAACCCATCGTTCATTGCCAGGAGAAGTGGGGTGGGGTGGGATGCTATTGTGAGGATCAAATGAGATGGTTTATGTACAGTGCTTTAGAAACCTTCAAATACAAACCTTCAAATCAGCAGGCTGAGTTGGAGGAAGTTCCCATTTCAAGAGTTTCCACACAGACAAAATTATAGATCCGGGGTGGGGAGGAGAAAGAAGGAAGGGAGGAAGGAAGGGAAGAAGGAAGGAGAAAGAAAGAAAAGGAAGGAAGGAAGGAAGGAAAAAACAAAGGAACAAACAACAGCAGGCCAAATCAGCCTGCTGATTTATATAAATGTGAGTGTTGCACTCACTTGATTGCAGGTAGCTGCTATTGCTGACAGTAATGAGGAGGAAGAGAAGGAAGAGGAGGAGGAGGAGGAGGAGGAGGAGGAGGAGGAAAATGATTCTGCTGAGGCTGATGGAGATGAAGATAAATCATGGGAAAGTCACATGTAAAAACCTATATAGGCTCAGTTCAAGGGCCACCTCCTACAAGTGACTTTTCCTGCTTCCCCCAGTGAGCAGTGTTCCTCCCAAATTATTTTTCATTTTTTGTGTCCATTTTGTTTTTGTGTATCAGTGTACAGTCTGTCTTTTCCCACCCCAGCCCTCTCCAGAATGTAAGCCTCTCCAGAGAAGGTTTTTGTCTCTGGGTCCCAACCGCTTAGCCCAGTACTGCCGCAGTAGGAACAAAGCATGCAGCTTGATTAGTGCCATGGATAGCACATGGGACCCATGTTCAAATATGACTTCAGACACTTCCTGTGTGACCCTGGACAAGTCACTTGACTTCTGTCTGCTTCAATTTTCTCAGCTGTAAAATGGGGATCAGGATAACAGCTACCTCCCAGAATGGTTGGGAGGGTTAAATGAGATCAAATGTGTAAATACTTAGCAAAGTGTCTGGCATATAGTAGGTGCTTAATAAATGCGTGTAAGAATGAATGAAACTACAGTGCTTAATACATTGCAGGCACAGTAAGTGCTTAATAAATGCTGTTTGTATGAATGTGTGAATGAATTAATGAAACTGTTGAAAACAAAGACAAGCCCACACTTTCTAAACAGTGATAAAATAGGCAGTGTGAGTATTAGATTTCACAACCCAGGTGCTAAAACCTGTTTCTGTCTTTTCTATCACACCTCTATGAACAAACAACTTAGGTTCCCTTAAAAACTCCGAAGAGTCCAGAGGATCATGGATTTAAGGTTGGGAGGAACTTTGGAGGTCATCTCCTGCAGGATCCCCTTCTTCATTTTACAGGTGAAGAAACTGAGGCTTAAAGAGGTGATAGCTTGCCCAAAGCCACATTGTCGCAGCAGAGCTGAGATCTGAATCCAGCTCCACCTCCATTCACACTTAGGAAGGAGGAAAGGTGTTCACTTTGGGCATCTGATGTTTTACAGGTGACAATGGCCTGAGGATTCAAGGAAAAGAACTTTGGGGGAGGCTTATTCCTGGGGATAAAAGAAGCAGCAGAGAGCAGGAGAAGGGCTAAGAATGGGGAGACTGCATTTGAGTTCTGGTATATGACTCGGAGCCTGCTGATTAACCTTCTGTGCCTCAGTTTCCTTGTCTGGAAGGTGAGTGGGTCAGACTAGCTGACTCCTGATAAGTCTAGGATCTATATGACATGCTTTACTCCTTCCTCTTTTGCTGCCTTGAGCCAAGATTCCTATTAGAGTGTTAATAGAGACAGAATTTAGGGGCTGTAGGGATGAGCAGTTTTCTAAGGGTGACTATATTCAAGGGAGCAGACTGGAGTTTGGGCACTGATGAAGCTAGCACCTTCAGGCAGGACTCAGATGGACGTGAACAAAATTAGAGACTGAAGAAGATGGTTGGCTCAAAAAGGCTTAAGAAATGTCCTGGTCTTGGGAATATGAGATCCTTACACATTTTTGGTTTGAATAGGCAACTGCCTTTCCAAAAGGCAGTTGAGGACCCAGAAATGGGGAGGGGAATGGATACACTATTGGACTTGGAATCAGGAAGAACTGAGTTTGAATCTTGTTTCTGATACTAACTGTGTGACCCTGGAAAAGTTACTTAAACACTCTATGCTTCAGTTTCCTCATCTACAAAATGGTGATAAATATGGGAAGTACTTCCTGAGGTTGTTGTGAGGTAATGAGATAATATATGTAAAGTACAATATTCATTTAGCTATTACTAAAATATTCCCATTCCCTCCACCTTAAGCAGTCAGAATCATGGGCTTTAAAATAGCAAAAACCTTAGAGATTAGGTCTACTTATTCATTTTATTTTTAAATGAAATTTTATTTCATTTTCAAACAAAGATCATCCTTCTCTACCTCCCAGTCCCTTCTTCCCCATCCCACCACTTTGAGAAAGAAATAAAAACAAAATCCATACCACAAACATGTATAGTCAAGCAAAACAAAATTTCTCATCGTTGGTGTCTAAAAAATATATATGTCTCCATCTGCACTCTCTGTCAGGAGGTGAACATCAGGTTTCATCAGGAGTCCTCAGGAATTTTGGTGGGTCATTGTGTTATCAGTTAGTTCCTAAGTTACACACACACACACACACACACACACACACACAGAGTTTTAAAGTACATAAAATATGTATACACAGACTATAATATGTAGGTATATAGTTTTAATGTATGTTATATATACATGATTATATGTGTGTGTATGTATGTATGTATATTATACACACACACACACACACACACACATGTCAGTCAAGATCCACCTTCTCATACTCTCCCCACCCTTAATTGAAACACAAGAAAAACAAAATCCATTGCTCATGCGTATGGTCATTCCAAATAAATATGCACTTTGGCCATATCCTAAAAAAAATAATTGCTTAATTCTGCATGGAGTTCTTTGCCTCTCAATCAGGAAATGGGCAGCATGTTTCATCACTAGTTCTCGGGAATCCTGGTTGGTCATTGGAATGATTAGTTCAGCACAATAGTATCCCACCACATTCAACCTGTTCATCCATTATTTAATTTATGGTCATGCCCTCAGATTCCATTCTTTGTACATAAAAAAGAGCTATAGCATTTTAATACACGTTTAGAGTTTGTTTTGCTTAGGACTAATGCTTCCCTTGATCTCCCTTCCATCTAGTTCTCCTTCCCAACTTCTTCCTTTTCCCCCCTATCTTACTGTTGAATGAAATGTATTTCTGTACCCAACTCTGTGTGGGTGTATTATTCCTTCTTTCAATCATTTCAAGGTGAGAATGAAATTCAAGAGTCAGCAACCCTCACCCCCTCCTCCTTGTCTGTATAGATGTCTACTTGTGCACTCTCATTCTGTGGGATAATTTTCCCTAGCTTTCTTTTCCCATCCTCTCCATTCCTCTTCACCTCTCCATTCTTTTCTTAAGAACATCAGAATATAACAGAATCACTCCCAAGCCTAGTCTAATTGAACTTCTTCTATGAATGCTGATGAGGGTAGGGATCAGAGGGAACATACATATATCATCTCCCATATTTAAGTGCAAGCCATTTATCTTTGTTTAGTCCTTTATTCGCGTATACCTTTTTGTGTTTCTCTTCATTTTTGTCTGTACTTCAAAATTTCTCCACTGTTCTGGTCTCTTCATCATTAATGCTTGGAAGTCTTCTATTTCATTGCCCCCTGAAGCACTGTACTCAGTTTTACTGGGCAAGTTATTTTTGGCTGTAAGCCCCTATCCTTTGTCTGATGGAATATCATATTCCAAGTTTTCTAATCCTTCTAAGTGGTGGCTATGAAATTATGTGTGATCCTGGCTGTGGCTCCTCAGTACTTGAATTCTTTTTGTTACCTTGTAGTATTATTCTTTGACCTGGAAGGTCTGGATTTTAGTTAGGATGTTCCTAGGAGTTTTCATTTTAGGGTTTATTTCTTAGGGTGACCAGCAGTTTCTTTCTATTTCCATTTCCCCCTGTTTCTAGGAGATCTAGGAAGTTTTCTTTTAAGAATTCTTGAAATAGAGGGTGGCTAGGTGGTGCAGTGAATAGAGTACCAGCCCTGGAGTCAGGAGGACCTGGGTTCAGATCCAGCCTCAGGCACTTAACACAAAAACTAGCCATGTGACCCTAGGCAAGTCACTTAACCCCAATTTCCCTCCAAAAATAAAAAAAAAATTTAAAAAAGGATTCTTGAAATAGGATGTCAAGGATCTTTTTTGGTCTGGCCATCCAGATAGTTTAATGATTTTTAAACTTTTCTTCTTCGATCTCTTTTAGAATCATTTATTTTTTGTTAAGATATACCTTATATTTTCTTTTTTTCAGTCTTCTAACTTTATTTTAGTGTATCTTATTGCCTCATGAAGTCATTGGCTTCTATTTGATTCATTCACATTTTTAAGGAGGTTGTTGCTTGGACAAGGTTTTGTACCTCTTGTGTCAAGTGTCTTTTTCAGGAATTCTGGTTGAGTTTGTGCCTAATCTGTTTTTCTCAGAGGCAATGTTGTAGATGTTTTGGAATCATTCTCTTTTGTGCTTCTGTCGTGAGCAGCCTTCCTATGATAATAGCTCAATACAGTGAGGTTATTTTTATGTTTAACTGTTCTTCCAGGCAGCCCAATACCCTGACTTTGGACTTGATATTGGGGTTAGGCTCTGCAGCACTTCTGGGAGGAAGGTCTGGGCTCCTCCTGTTGATGATTTCTTGGGATATTGAATATTGTTATTCTAGGATCTCAGAAACAGGTTAGGACCTTCAAACTTTCAATGCTTCCAGAATGATCTGATCAAGAGCAAAATCTGATGGCTAAACACTGCTTCCCAACACGGCGCCCCCCCCCCCCCCCTGCCGTGCCAACTCTGTAAATTCCTGACCTGGATTTGATTCTGGACAAGAGTAGAATGCTGCTAGATCCTTCACATGGGTCAGCTGGAAGCTCTGTTTTCTCAGAGTGGTAGAATTATAGGCCCCCTTTCATCCAGGAATTCCCACCCTGATTATTCTTCTGCAGGCTGGGCTGGATGTTGGAAGTGAGACCCTGCTTCATATCTGGGGCTTGAGCCACACCAATGTTGAGGGCTTCTGAATTTCCTCCATTCTCTGTACACTGCCCAGGGTGTTCTTACCATTGCCATGCACAGGGCCCCTGCTCATCATGCCCTGGATCTTCATCTCTTGGGTGGAAGTCTGGCAGTGTGATAGGATAGGTGTGATGCAACCTCTTAACCTGGTACACAGACTATTCCTGGGCACTGGACAATATGATACTGGCCTAGCCTGTCCCTAGTGTCCTAAGACCTCCCTGTCTGCTTCCCTATGCTGTAACTGAGACCCAGAGAGGTGGCAGGATCTGCCCAAGGTCATACAGGTAGCAGGTAGCAAAGTCAGTATTCTAGCCCAGGATTTCAAAGCCACTGTTTTTTCCATTGCACGATGACACCCATGTGCAAGGGTCACTAAGACACGAAAGGAATACAGAAAGGGAAGTAGAAGGATGACAGAAACAAATGATATTTTTCAAAATTGTGTCCAAGGCTTTTCCTTCCAGCCCCTCTTCTACAGAAGCCTATGATCCATAAACCTAAAATTCAGTCTAGGGACATGTGATTTGGAACTGGAAATGGGCTTAGTGATTATCTGGTCCAACTCCTCCATTTTCTAGAAGAGGTCTAAGGGAGTAAGTGACTTACACAGTTAATGGCAGAGCTGGGGCTGTAACCCTGATCTTGTTGGCTCCAAACCAGGTGCTCTCTTCATCATATGTACCACACTGCTTTGTATGATTTTTTGAGTGTAATTTAAAATACACCATGGATTTAAACAATAATTGGTGGACTTGAGTAGGAACATGACCAACATCTAGAGTACTATTTCTTTGGGAAAATGTGTCCCAAGTGCCAACCAGTTGACTTACCTATAAACTCTTAATACACAAACTATTAATAAGTTGTAGAAGGATTTCTTTCCTGGTCTAAGACGTCTGACATCTTCACTCTATAGTGAATGTTAGAATTAATTGAGTTTTATGAACCCTATAAATCTACCTCCCCCTCCTATAAAAGTGCAGTGTACTTAATTATATGCCTCACTCCACTGAATGACCTCCCGTAACCATCCCCTTTAGGTACAAACTGGTCTACTGTAGTCTTCCTCTTCTTATGCTCTTTCCATATTAAATCAAGTCAAATCAATAAGCATTAAAGTACTGGCCATGTGCTAGGCACAACAAGAAATACATTCCCTGCCCTCAAAAAGCTTACATTACAATGGGGGAATTCTAATGAAGGAAGTTGAAAAGAGGGTGAGGGGAAGAAATTCAGAGAGTCAGAAGTGGAGCACAGAGAGACAAAGGAGCAAACACAGCTATCCTGGGAATTTTCCTTAAAATGGAGATCTGGAAGGAACTGAAAAATCAAATGGAGGGACTTCAGGGGTGGAGGGAGCTTGGCATTATGGAGGAAGAAGTTGGAGAGTTCTGGAACTTCTCTGCCTAAAAAGAAAACCAGGTTGTCTCTGGAATGCTATACCTGTTTCCAAGATCTTGCTTTGTGAACATGCAACTGATTCAGTCTCACCCAACAGCTTCTGTTGTCAAGGAGGTCCCAATATGGTGGGGAGAACTCATGAGATGATATGGACAATGTCCCAGATGGTGGTCAAGCTTGGGTGGGTTGTACATCAGCATTGTTGGTAGGGACTCCTAAGTCAGTGAGCTTACTGATTCAGGGGAGTATCTGAGAATCAGATTTAGAGCTGGAAGAGCCCTAGAGATCATTTAGTCCAACATCCTCAATTTTCCAGGACTGGGGCCAGACCAGTCTCCCTCCAGGTGCTCTCCATCAAGCCCTCAAGGTCCAAGTTACTAATAACCTCAAAGCTCTGCTTCCCAGGTCTATCATCTCATCAGTCTAAGGATGTGAATTTTTGTTTTCACCAATCCACTTGCTCAGCTCGATACACCCACACACCAGCAAATCACCACCTGTTATGTCATTGGCTATGTCTGGCATTGATTCAATTCTCTCAAGGTTCTTAAGGCAGCTAGGTGCAGTAGTAAATGGAGGGCTGTATTTGAAGACAAGAAGGCCTAAGTTTGAATCCTGCCTCAAACATTTACTAACTCGGTGACCCTTGGTAAGTCATTTAGCTGCTTTCAGACTCAGTCTCCCCATCTGTAAAATGGGGATAACAGCACCTACGTTAAAGGATTTTGTGAGGATCAAAGGAGATAGTGTAAAGTTCTCTACACACCTTAAAGCAATATATAAAAACTAGCTTTTTTGTTAATTTATAAAATATTTAATTAGTAACAGAGGCTGGACCTGTGATTTCATTGGTTTAGGGAACTCCTCGCTAAGGTAGCTTCTTCTTCCAGTGCCAGCTGGTTCTGTCTCTGCACCTTGCCTGAGGCAAATAAGTGACTTGGCCAAGGTCACACAGCTTGTTAGTGTCAGAGAGAGGGAATACAGGACTTCCTGGTCTAAGATCACCTCCCCATGTAGTATACTATGTCCCATTTAATTGAGAAGGTAAAAAGAGCCTATGGGATCTGGAATCTTAGTATGATTAAAGCAGGGTTGATACTGACTTGCCTTGGCCCCTTCCAGGGAAATATGTGTCATGACCTCCGAAGGAAGTAGTCCCTTTAGGAATATGTGTAAACCCGAGTGGTTCCTTGGTCTCCTACCCTGTGACAGGAGGGCTGAAGTGTGTGTGTGTGTGTGTGTGTGTGTGTGTGTGTGTGTGTGTGTGTGTGTGTGTGTGTGTGCATGCTCATGTGTGTTGGGACAGCTATGGTAAAAATGCATCAGATAGAATTGGCCACTAAGCTTTAAGAAGCAGTCATCTCAGTGGATTTAATAAAGGGAGTATCCCCCTTCTCTCCCATAAGGCAGGTAGCTGTCCTTTGACTCACTTCTGATGAGGAAGTGCTTCAGAGGTGGGCATATATTCCCCCAGGAGTGGCCAGAACAGCTCAGCATCTTAACATCAGCTCCCCACATTATAACACAATGATACCACTAGCCTAGAAGGCCCTTTAGAGGCCATCTAGGCCATTTGACTTTACAGATGTGGACATTGATGTCCCTGTGATGTCCTGTCCAAAGTCACACAGATAGTAACCACAAGATAACAAAATGATATCAAATTCCAACCCACCACGTATCATGGTCTCTATTCAGCCCTGCCTCATCTTCTAAAGCAGAAGGGAAATCAAAGCCTGAAAGTTCAGTTCTTGGTTCAGCATAGGGGTAAGAACCGAGTAAATGTTTTTGGTTTTGTTTTCTGACAAATCAAGAAGTAGCTATTGAATGAAGAAACTACAGGGTGCCCGATGCCTCCCCTAATGACTACTAGGGGTGGTCACAGCTATAAGCAATCCCTGAATTATAGTGTTAAATCCTGGTGGGGAACCTGCAGCCTCAAGGCCCCATGTGGCCTTCTAGGTCCTCAGGTGTGGCCTTTTGACTGAGTCTAAGTTTTACAGAACAAATTCTTTTATTAAGGGGGCATAAAAAGAACATTTGCATGATGAAAACTAATAAAATTCACTTATAAACAAACAATTTCTCATATAAAATGTCAAGGAGGAAAACAGACTATTCTGAGGATCAGGGTGAAGACTCCCACCCCCAGATAAATGTGCTTATAAGACCTGCTTGAAAACAAAGCAATGGACTCCATCAGCTCATGGAAGGAAGTATATGACAGCTTTTAAACTTTGGCAGTTTATAACTTGAGAGATAATAAAATGAATGACTTCTTGAGCTGAGCGCAATTGCTTGGAGAATTCAGAATAAAGGAAGTTAACCTTTCTAATCAAGGATAACAGGTGGGGTAGGTGTCTGTTTAGCTGAGTCTTGATGATTGGTAGAGGCATTGTTTCCCTCAGAACCAGTTCGAAGAAGGGCAGGATAGCTTTCTAGCACCATTAACAGCCTAAGAGAGGAGAAACCTCTCCAGGGTTTTCCTGCTGGGTCTTTTACTGCCCTTTTTAATTTTAAAGAGATAAACAGAAGGGGAAAGACAGGTTTTGCATCTGCTTTGCTGTGAGAAGAAGCTTGTCTTTGTGAAAAGCTGATTTAGTAGAACAGAATCCCTTAATATTTGAAGAGCTGATTGGGGAAAGGCTACCCGACCCTATTGCTACCCAGAGCTTAAGAGGAAGAATCTCCTTAGAATACCAGATCTGAGGACCTTGGCAATTCTCCAGTTTAAAAAAAAAAACAACTTTCCGAGAGTGGCTAGGTGGTACAGTAAGTAGAGTGCTGACCCTGGAGTCAGAAGGATGTGAGTTCAGTTCCGGCCTCAAGACACTTAACACACACAAACAAAAACCTAGCCATATGGCCTTGGGCAAGTTACTTAACCCCAATTGCCCTCCAAAAAGCAAAAAACAAAATAAAACAAAACAACTTTTCATGGAAAGGTCATAATACATTTTCAGCATCATGCCAAGGGTGACTTGTAAGGAGGTAGATCTGTTCTGCCATGATTATGCCAGTTGTAGGGTGGCAGACCCTCTAAAAGAATACTGAGATACCAGAGAAAGAGGGCTCCATGCCAGCTTGATAATTAATACGTTTTATTAGGGTTAATTAGGCGGGTTTACTCACAGGAAGCTAGTCCTTGATGGCAGGAGGACAAAATGGTGGATTCTTGAACCAACTTGAACCAACTGGCCCAGTTCAGGCCAGAGATTATAAAATAGAAACAGAATAAAAAAGGCATAGTATCTTGAATGACCCAGGTCATGTGCAAATTCTTCCATGGGATGGTTAGAGCTTTTTTTTGCTATTTACATTTACTCAAGGTAATTTACATTAACTGGGAGACTTGAGGTCATGTTCCCAGGCTCTGGCTCCCACATGGCTGCATCCTAAAAAAAAAAACACCTTGATACTACTTCAGTGTCCTGGGAGTAATAGAGAAGGTGATTTGCACAGCAGGAGAGCTATGAAGACCTGAAACAGATCAAAAAGCAGGGACGCAATTTTGCCTAGCAGGTGATATCCTCTAAAGAGTGATGGAGGACAGCAAAGCCTGCCATCCAGAATTATGAATGGATTTCCCTACTCATGTGCCTTTCTGATAAGTTCCCCTAGGGACAATATGTTCACTGGTAGAAAAGTGTGACCCAAGCTTATGGGTAGTTACTCTATTTTGGTTGTTTCTATTGAATAAATATTATGATTTTCCCTGTGCTTTCCTTCTATTGATCAAAGGTTATGATTATCCCTGCTTTTGCCTCTTATAGAGTAAATGTTATGATTATTCTGACTTTTGCCATATTATGTAGTAAATATTTCATGTTTTAAAGTATGTGGTGTCATTCTGACTGATTCTGTATAAATGGGATACATACAGATAGGGGCTCAGAAACAAAAGTAGCAAGTCAGAGGAAATCCTCCTCCCCCTATACCAGGGTTATCTCTAACACCCTAAAAAAGAGTTTGAGCAGTGGTTGTGTACCAGGGACGTGACCAACCCCACATCCTGAAAACCTCCCAGTTCTGCTGATATGAATGGAAAAAGGAGAGAGTGAATTAGCACAGAGAAAGGGGAAATAGGTGCCGGGAGATGGGAGAGAAAGGGAAGCAGTTGAATGTCATCTCAGTGGCTTCCACTGCCTGAGTGGGTGGGCTGGTGCTCTACCTGGGCTATTGGAGTTGGAATGTACATTAGAGGTTACATAATCCAACCCTTCAGTTTTATAGACCAGGAAATTGAGCCCAGGAAGGTTAAAGCTCCAGTTTGTTGCTGCAGCCCCCCAGCATTGAAATGGAGTGCTGATAAAATGTTCCAGAGGTTATCCCTATGTAATGCAAACTGTCATAAATCTAGCATGTATGGCAGCAGTGGGACATGTATAGTCTTAGGCCCTATTAAGCCCCTTCTCCCTCACTTTGCTATATCTCTGTCCCTTTTGCTCTGGGAACAAAGGTTGTTGGATTTCTCCAAAGGGAAGTGGCTGTTGTTTGTTACTGAAGTCACTTCAAAGGCAAAAAGGGGGTGAGTGAAAATCCTTGAGTTTGATCACTGTTGTTTCCTCCCATCCTCAAAATTCCCTTAAAGATATCGATTGTCCTGGAAAGTCTTTTGCATAGACACATACCCCAGGGTATATAATTCTCTAACTGGGGAGAAAGTGTAACTATTCCCAAGTCAATTCAATAAACATTAAGTCCCTGCTATGTGCCAGACATTGTGCTAAGTGCTGGGGACATCAGTAAGAAAAGAAAGACAGTCCCTGCCCGACCTCCAGGTGAACACATAAGTGAACACAGCACACAAAGTCATGTTGGGGGACAAGAATCCAAGAAGTCCCCAGTGTGCGAGCAGAGGAACTGATGGATATTGGAGAGTTTTCTGACAAGTTCTGAGCTCTCTATAAAGAAAGGCTTTGGGAGGAATAAATTGCTTCATCCTCCAGCCCAGTAGTCAGAGGAGAGAAGCAGCTGAGGTTGCTGAGGGGCTAACCAAAACCAGAGCCAGTCTGCATGTGGTGATGAGATTTCAGGAGGTCAGCTTTTCCTGGGGGAGGCATAATATTCCCTGAAGTCAGAGCCAAGCAGAGAAGCTGACGGACCTGGAATTCAGAGAAACCTGGAACTCAGAGATAGTTACTGTCCAGAAGTGATTGTTGAACTCAAATTTATACAGACCTCTCTAGCATGCACACACACACACACACACACACACACACACACACACACACACACACACACACACACACATACTTTCCCTCTTGAACTCCCAGATCCACCCTTTACCACTATCCCATATCAATGCCTTCTCTTTTGAAGCTCATTTCATGTATATATTACATTCCTTTCTAGGTCTTCTCCCTCCAAAATCTCTTTAGCTCTTAATCCATTCTTTATTTCTTTGCTCCAGTCTCAGAAGATAAAATCACTCTTCTCCTTGTCACATCAATCTCTCTCCTTATTCAAGGGCTTGGTGCCATCCCCTCCTCCCTTCTTCAGGTGTTGGCCCCCAAGATCATTTCCTCTCTCTCTAATACTGGATCATTCTATAGCTTCTTCTTCACTCGATACAAACATGCCCTTTTCCTTCCCTTGACTTTGTGCACTCTTAAGCAAATGTATCCTGTCTCTTCTCCCATTCACTTGTTAACCAAATTTTAAAAGTTTTAGGAAGTAATTAATGCATTTTTTGTTAAGTTATTTTCAGTCATGTCCCAACTCTTTGTGATCATTTTTGGGGTTTTCTTGGCAAAGATGCTGGAGTAGTTTGTATTTCCATCTCCAGCTTATTTTATAGATGAGGAAACCAAGGCAGAGCGAGGTGACTTGTCACACAGCATAGTAAATGTCCGAGACCAGATTTGAACCCAGGAAGATGTCTTCCTGACTCTAGGACTGGTACTCTATCCATTGTACCACCCAGCTTCCCCATTAATGCAAATGTTTTACAACATTTTGTCAGATGGGGAACCTGGGATTAAATGACTTGCCAGGGGTCACACGGCTAGGAAGCAAACAAGCAGGGATTTGAATTCAGGACCTCTGATTCCATTTCCTAATTATTTCCACTCCTCCATATGTAATCAGTTAAGGTGACCTGGAATTTCAATAGCACCACTTGCTGCTAGGAGTTCAGTGAACATCAATGAGAAATTGTAACTCTCTTCTGTATTTCTCCATTGTACAGCATTTTAAACGATCCCAGGCTGTTCCCATCCAGAAAAGCTGAACTTTTTAATATTTAAAGCTCCCCTGCAGGTGACCCTAAAGCCACAAACTTCAGTTGTGCTAAGGAGGATGCATCATGTCTCAAATATAAATTGGGTGAGAGAAAGGGGCATAAAGGATAACCTGGCTTCTAGCCTCATCATTCTACCATAACGGTTCTCTCAAAAATTACCCATGAACTCTTCATTGCCAAATCCAATGGTTTTTTTCTCCATTCCCACCCTTCCAATCCCCTTTGCAGCCATGGTTGATCATCCTTTTCTCCTTACTACTCTCTTCTCTAGGTTTTTAGGATATGTCTCCTGGTTCTTTTACTTGTCTGACGGGTCCTTCTTGGTCTTCTTCAACCAGTCTCCTTCCAGGTCATGCCTGTTAAGTGTGGGAGCTCTGTCCCAGGCCCTCTTCTCTTTTCCCTCTAGGCTACTTCACTTGGTGATCTCCTCAAGTCCCCTGAATTTCACCATCACCTCTCTGCGGATGGTTCACAAATCTTCTCATTTATCCCTAACCTCTCTGCTTGATGTCCAGTCTAGCATCGTCAGCTGCCTATTAGACATCTCCAACTGGATGTCCAGTAGAAATATTCAACTCAGCACATACCAAACAGAACTCATTGCGTTTCACCCCAAACCCTCTCCCCTTCCAAGCCTCCCTCTTTCTGTCAAAGGTACCACCATCCTCCCTGTCACCTAGACTCACAACCTAGATGTTGTCTCTGACTCCTCACTCCCACCCCCAACATCCAATTCCTTGCCAAGGCCTTTGGATTTCACCTTTGCAAGATCTCTGGAATATGCTCCCTTGTCTCATCTGATGGTGCCACCACCCTGTGCAGGCCCTCATCTCCATTTGCTTGGCCAAATCTTTCCCCACTCCAGTCGTCCTCCATTCAGCTAGTCAAACCCTGAAAATAAATGACCAAAGAACCACAGCAATTATACATTAACTGCTGTTAACTCTGAAAACAAAATACCAAAAAGCTCATAGAAGTAATCACAACAACTGTTAACTCTGAAAAATAAAATAAAATAGAACCAAAGAGCTAACAGTGGTTGTAAGCCAAAAGCTTTATTCCCTCAGAGGAGAGAAATTAGACAAGTGTGCTGGGGTCTTCTCTAAGAGGAGATGTGCCTTGGTGAGGCCAGACCTTGATATATACAGCAGTGACTACCCAGTGAGCTGTAGTGGTGACAATGAGGAGTAGCAGCAACAAAGAGGCAAGCTTGATTTGTAGGAGGTTTTGTGATGGAACATGGCTCCTGTAGGTGCTTATCTGAACTCAGGAACCCCCTGGGGCTGGTGTGAAACGATTCTGGGATTTAGCTGCAGTTGATTTCATCCAGAGGGTAAGTGCAAAGGATTGTTGTTGTTCCAGGCTCAGAGCACAACCTGCTTCCAGGACCTTAGCTCTGGAAAACATGGTGTCTCCTAATAGTAAAAAGAGAGGAGTGAAAAGAGATGGGTGGTCTTGGCATGGGTATCCTGACAAGCTGCCTCAGTGATTGACCTAAAATGCAGGTCTGAATATGTCACACCTTCTGTTCAAGAAACTTCAGTGGCTACCTATCACCTTCAGGGTCAAATAAAAAATCTGCTTGGTGTTCTATGTCTTTCATAAATTACCCCTCCCCTATCCAGTTTTTATGTCTGACAAACCCCCTTCTGCCATGTACTCTTTTGAGGCAGACAGAGGTTAAGTAACTTGCCCAGGATCACAGAACAAGTCTGAGTAAGGAAATATCTGAGACTGGATTTGAACTCAGGTCTTCCTGACTCCAGACCCAGCCCTCTATCCACTGCAATCACCTTGGCCTATTTTTTATTTTTTTAGGAATCAACAGAACTAAAATCAGCAGAAATTGATCATTTTTATTATTGTCATTTATTTGGAAAGCAGACTGCCATGGAGTGTGCAAGCAGATTTCAGAGCTAGGAAGATGAATTTGAGTCCCACCTGGGACATGTTCTGTCCTTTAGGCTGCAGAGAAGATGCTGGTCTGGGTCAGTAGGAGTTTCCTAATCTGGGAATTCCTTGCATCGTTTAAACTGTAGGTGCAGTTCCCTATGCTCAGGTGCAAGGCTGTACTAGGTTTTGGGGTTACAAAGACAAAAATTCATCTGGTCTGACCCTCAAGGAGCTTACATTCCATTGGGTAGGGGAGGAGGCTGTGACAGACATACAGATAAGCAAATACAAAGTAACTTTAAGAACAGTAAGGGGATTAGCTGCAGGGCTCAAGAAAGATCTTGGGAAGGAGGGGTTGAGGACAGGGATAGGGATGGGGCCGAGCTTCAACCCCCCACTAAGAAAAGAAACCAGTCTGATGAGATATACTGCTGAAATGAAGATCTTATTTTAGCTCTCATTAGAGCATATCAGGTATTCTTGTGAAAATAGCTGTCCTTTCAATTTATAACTTGGAGGAAGCCTATTCAGAACAAAATTTCCCCTGTTGAAGTCATTGGGGAAGTGGCTGTTGTGGATTTTAAAAATAGGTTATTTTAAAATTATGTTCTAGATAGAGTTCCTAGAATTTGGTTAAAGGTATGTAGGAAGCAAGGAAGGCTCATTGGGTGAGGTGGACACAAGAGCTGGACCTTACTCTTGCTTCTGCTACCTATGACCTAGATGACCTTGGACAGGTCTCTTCATGGGTTTCCATTTCTAAATCTGTAAAAGAAGAGGATTGGACCATAATTCTGTAGGATTCTCCTAGCAGGAAGTCCTATGATCTTTATGACTTTTGTGGCCCTTATGTGGAAGGGGATTGGACTTGCAAATAGGAAACGTTGCCCACGACACTCAGTCTCTTTATCTGTAAAGCAAGGGAATTAGAGTAGATTCTTGGAGGATTCTTCTAGTCAGTCAGTCAGGAAACACTGTTCTAAGAGCAGAGGATACGAAGCAAAAGCTCCCAAGGAGCTCACAGTCTAGGAAATTAGACTCAAATGAGATAATACATATAAAACATTTTGCAGATCTTAAAGTGTTATATACATATTAGCTGATATTGATAATTAACACTAATTTTCTATCAGGAAGTCTATGGTCTTATTGTGACCCTTCACCTCTCAGGGCCTCAGTTTTCTCAGCTGTAAAGCCTGGACTAGATGATATCCAAGGTCCTTTCTGGTTCTACGTCCTCTATTTGCTACAAATGATGCTAGCTTTGGTTATCTTACAAGTCAGTTCAAAGGGAATAGGACTATTGTCGCCCTTGGGAAAATCAGGGGCCAGAGACCACTGCCGTATGTCCCAAAAGGAAACTGGGCACCTCTCTGATTACCAGTTCTTGAAGGAGCCATCTGACTCTTCGTTGAGCCTATTTGGGGTTTTCTTGGCAAAGATACTGGAGTGCTTTGCCATTTCCTTCTCTAGCTCATTTTACAGATGAGAAAACTGAGGCAAAATCGTTGTGACTTGCCCAGGGGCATACAGCTAGTCAGTGTCTGAGGCTACATTTGAACTCAGATCGTCAGGACTCCAGGCCTGGTACTCTGCCATTATGGCATAGTCCTTGACGGTAGTATTAGTTCCTTTCAATGACAGTCCAATAATTTACACGTGGCAGGCTGGAATAAATGTTTTAAAAGACACAATTAATTCACACCTGAGGTGTGAGGCAAATTTCTGCATCACAATTCGGGATTAGGGAAAGTTACCTCCAAATTAGCCAGTGTTGGGCTCCCAATTAGTTCAAAGAGCAGTCGGAAAGTTGAGACAGTGAGAAGGGGAAGGCGGGATTTGAGAAAAAGAATCGTTTTCCTTTCGGAAGCCTGAATCTTTCAGTGCACAGATCCCTCTCCACTCAAAGCCTATGAGACTTATTTGGACAGGGAAGGTTACAGGGGCTTCTTCGACCTCATTTCGCGGGTTTGAGCAAGTTGCGTCCTTCCTTCATAGCCCCTCGAGTTCTCCTGGTCTTGACCAAAGGCAGAGAGACCGTCGGTTCTCAGCCAGCTCTGCCGCCCTCTCCTCCCGCCGCCCCCCCTCCCCCGCCCCACCTCCTTCTCCATCGAAGTCTATCCCTCCACCCCCACCCCCCGCCCCGCCCCGCCCTTGCTCTCCCCCTGGGAATGATGCTGTCCTCGCCAGCGATGAGGAGCTGGAAGAGAGACGAGGGCGGAGGAGGGAGCGCTCGCTGCGCTGCCCGGAGGGGGCCCGCTGCTGCCGCTGCCCGGGGCGCACATCTGGCCGCCGCTGCCCGGGGCACACATCTGGCCACCACAGCTGGCTCCAGGGCGGGTTGGATGGTGCGCGCGGAGAGGCTGCGCGAGCTGGACTCCGGCCGGGCTTTCTCTTCCCTCCAGCGGCTGAGCCGCGGGCCCTTCCCTACCGGGCCTCGCCGGACTCCCGCCTGGGGCCGCCTCCGGGGCAGCAGGACGCACGGGCCCAAGGGGTGGGGGCCGGGGCGGAGCGAGGTGTTGGCGGGGGCTGCGGGTACCAAAGCGGGCAGCCCTCCCCACCTCTGAGCTGAGCCCCTGCCTGAGGGCCACCCCACCCCTGTCCAGCCCGCCGCGATGTCCACCAAGGGCAGGAAGTGGAAAGAACCGGCAAGGGGGAGAGTGACCTTCCCGGCTCCGGAGGACGAGGAGCAGCAGCTACAGACGCAGCGGGGGGGTCGCTGGGGCTGGAGGGGCGTCAATGGGGGGCTGGAACCGCCACCCCCGCTCGGCTACAGGGAGAGCCCCGTGGAGCCGCCCGGCGGAGAGCTGCCTCGTTCCCCGCTGGGCAGCAGCCTGTGAGTACGATCTCCAAGCGCCGGCAAGCTGCGGGTAGGCTTGGAGAGATGGGGGCGGAGGACTGGGGGGCGGGGAAGCGGGGCAAGTAGCGCATTTGGAGTTCGAAGTTGGGTCTTTGAGGCCCCAGCCGCGGGGCTGACCCCTCAGTCAAACAGCTCGAGGGAAACTCTGAGCAACTTTTCTGCGGGCTCAGAGGCCCGCGGATGGCGCCCCCAGATGCTGCCTACGAGGTACAAAGACTGGAAGGGGGGACCGGCTCTCCAGGATCGCAGAGGGTACACAGGCAAGTAGGCAGACAGGCTGTCGGGAAAATAGGAAAATAGTGTCAGGCATAAGGGCAGGTAGACTGAAGGACGTGTGGGGCGGGGGGAGAGGAGGAAGGAGAGAGAGAGAGAGAGAGAGAGAGAGAGAGAGAGAGAGAGAGAGAGAGAGAGAGAGAGAGAGAGAGTAGACCGGCGGAGAGACCATTAGGTTAGTCAGGTAAACGCATCGACAGAGGCCAAAACACGGGCAGGACGACAAGACCGGGCGGCAGGCAGACACAGACAGGCAGGGAAATCTCTAGGCAGACAGACAGGAAGCTAGGCAGGCAGAAGACAGAAGACGGGCTGCCAGGCAGGCGGAGAGGCTGACAGACAGCAGATTAAGCTGACAATGACAGGCAGACAGAGAGCCAGCAGCTGGGCAGACAGGTAGAGGAAGAAAATCGAAGGGCGGACTGAGTGGCGGATGGGAAGATAAACAGGCAGGAAGAAAGGAGAGGAAATCAGCAGACAGGCACACAGTAAGGCAGAAATCAGCCAGGCAAGGTCGGCCGACTGGGGTAACCTGGAAGGCGGGCGGGGCAGGCCGGCCAGAGGAGCTGCCCCTCGGGCAGGCGGACATGAGGGCAGAGACAATGAAAGGCTGGAACCCGCTCCTTGAACCAGAGCCACTGAGCAGAAGTGCGTAGGGAGGAACCTGCTGGCTGATGAACACCTGATCCAATAGACGCCCTCTAGGGCCAAACCATCCCGAGCTCGTGGAGCGAGTAGACAGGCTACACAAGAGAGGCCTGGGTCCTTCCCTACCCACTGGCCGCAGCGAGCCCCGTCCCTTTGGCCCCAACTCGGGAAAGAAGGCTTCTTCATCCTGGGGCAGGGGAGCCTTGGTGATAGTGGTTGCCTGGCAAGAGATGAGGAATTTTGTTGGTCTGCCTTAGCCAAGGGGAAGAGAGATGCTAGAGGCAGTTAGATCTGGGACTGGAGAGGGGAGAGGGCCTGTCCGGAACTGACTGTGGCGGTGGGGGCTCGGTGGCCATCTCATCTGCTCCTTCCTTCGAGGGGAGCCATATGGCGGGGAAGGACAGCGACTCTGGCTGAAGTCTCAGGTCTCAGCTCAGGATAGGTAGATATGTATCATAGCCTAAAGCTCCTGATGACCCTCTGGGGAGGTGGGCAGAGGGGCCACATACTTTGGGTGACTAGTTCCAGAAGCTGTATTTCGTTCTCAGCTCGGTTTAAGGGACTTGCTGGAGAAACAAGCAACCCTAGGCAGGGAGAGGGAGTGCGCAGGGGTCTGGTGACCAGCGGGTCCACAGCGCCCTTTGGCGCCCCCCTCGTCTCTTCCGCAGGCAGGCACACGCCAACTTGACCACAGGGAAACTGATCCCTGACTCGAAGAGCAATGGTCTTAAGTTGAAAGACCCTATCTACCAAGATGCCACCTTCCCCAGCAAGATCCTGTCGGTTCGTTTCAGTGTGTACCAGGCTTGTTAAAAATAGACGAGTGGTCCTTTTTCATATGGAGCTTCGTCCGTGTTAGTGTACGGAGTACCTATTAATCGCGACTGAATCGGAGATGGGCTTTGGCAGTGAGGGAGGCAGCCTGGGAAAGTGAAGGTTACCTGGGCCTGGAGTCTTAGGGCTGGAGAATGTCAGGATACAAAGGGACCTTACTTTACAGTTCGTGTCCAGGAGCTCTTAACCTGATTTTTGATCGGTATATTCCAATTTGCTTGGCTTCCTTTTGTAATCTTGTGTATTTTACCTTATACATTAAGAATTTAATTCTTAGAAGGGGTTCATAGGCTTCTCCAGGCTGCCAAAGGTGTCTATGATACACAAACAAGATTGAGACCCCCTGACCTGGTCCTACTTTCTTACCGAAAGAATTCTGGATTTGGGTTATAGGGCCCGGATTCAAATCTGCGTTTGCTAATTACTGCCCTTCGGACCTTGGGCAAATCCCTTCATCTCTCTAGACCTTAGTTAAAATGAGGGGAGCAAAAAAGGTTTTTACATGTAATTGGGGTGAATTAAATATAAAAATTTAAAGCACGTAAAAAAAACCAAACGAGAGTAGACTGGGTGCCCTCGGGGATCCCTTTCAGCTCCAAATCCTATGAACTGAGAGAAGCTTGGCAGAAAGGTCACAGGCAGAGTAGAAACAGAGCCAGGCTCCCAAGCCAGGTACCCTGTGGTCACATTCAAGGCTCTTTCCTTATAGCTGTTCTCCAGAGAGTTAGAATGAAGTCTGATCCTTACTAGGTATGTGACCTTGAACATGTCCTTTCATTCAGTGTCCTCATCTGTACAATGACAAAATGGTCTCGGATGCCCCTGTAGCTTCTAGTTCTAACATTTTGTGATTCTGTGAGGATGGTGTGTATGCCTTCCAGTGTATGCACAGCACATCCTTCCTGAATGGCTAGGTGAAAACTGTCCACCCTTCGGCCAAATTGTTTAGACAAACAGACAGATAGATAAATAGATGTACATACATATAATTTGTTCCAATATTTGAGTCTGGGCACATTCTTTAAACACAAAATACAGCCTAAAGAGGACACCTGAAGACTCTGGCCTGAAGAAGTGGGACAGGAGGGAAAAGGTTCATATTGCTTTCTAAAGTTCTGGGTCAGTAAAAACCTCTGAGGCAAGCAATTTGGTTGTTTCATACAGATCAGTCTACTGGGTAGAGAAAACTAGTTGGCTCAGTGGGTAGGCCTGTTGGGCCTGGAACCAGGAGGACCAGAGTCAAATCCAACCTCAGACACTTCCTGGTGATGTGCCCCTGGGCAAGTGTAATGGAAATGCAGATTTAAAGATCTTCCCTGCCCCTAGCTTAAGTGCACCTGGAGCCTGTGGTGGGAGGCTTGTTTTTCAGGAAAGCCCACACCTTGATACTTTGTGATTGGGCAGTGGGTCAAGGAGGTTGTTACATTCTCTGAGCCAAGAGAAGGCTATATAAGCCCTGAGGAAAGGCTTTGCTTTGGGGCTCACTTTGAGAAGTGTTGTGCGATTTGACCAGATGAGACTCTGGGAAGCCTTGTTGAGAGCCCCCCGGCTTTGAAAACCCAGATGTTGATGCTTCCCTCTCTGGTAACGGTGATTTGGTATTGATGTAATGGTTGGACAGTTTGGAAGCCTGTCTGTTTGATCTGTAAGTTCTGTAACTTTGAAGTTCGGGGTGCTGACCTTTTTCCCCTGAACTAGGTAATGTGTGTTTGTTTGATTAAAGTAAGCTTGTTAACCCATTTTGAGTTGCTTTCCTTTTGAAAAGCAGATCTAAGAACCTGTGTTGGCAGTCACCCTAGGGATATTGGGGTGTTTGCTGCTACAGCAAGTCACTTCACCTGTTTGCCTCAGTTTCCTCACCTGTAAAATGAGCTGGAGCAGGAAATAGCAAACAACTCCAATATCTTTGCTGAAACAAAAACAAAGCACATAAACAAAAGAATAAAACCCAACCCATATGGGATCACAAAGATTCAAACAGAACTGAAATAACTGACCAATAGTCTTACAGGCAGGCAAAATATTTTTCTCAGACCTTTATAGCTAGCATGGAGGATGTGTGTGCTTATAAATAATAACCAACATTTGTGAGATCAGAGATCTGGAGCTTGAAGGGACTTTAGGCAGAGCTAGCCAACCCCTTAATTTTATGGTTTGGGAAACTGAATCACAAAGAGGAAGATGACTTGTCCTAGTTTTCACAGGGCATAGGGGGCAGAGTCCAAGACTCGGAGCCTCCTGAGAATAGGGATTATTTCATTCACTGTGTTTCTACCCCCAGCCCCCAAGAAAGTGCTTGGCAGGTAGGCTTTTCATGAATGTTTGCTGATCATTTGATAGAAATCTATGTTCTTTACAATCTGCATAGCTATCTCCCATTTTATGACTTGCAAAGAACTGTTGATTCGCATTATTTCCTTGGATTTCTACAACAAGCCTGTTGGGTTTGGTCCTGCAGGTAATTTTAACTCCCCTTTGAAGATGAGGAAATGGCAATTCATAGAGGCTGAGTGATCTGCCCATGGTCACACAGCTAGACAGTGTTCATGGCAGAATTTGAATGCAGCTCTTGTGAGTTCAGGTTGGCCAGCTTCTCACTATATGGTGCTGCTTCTTGGTTATATAGCTATATAGTTTAAGAGCACTTCCTTCTGCTGGTGAGGAAAGCAAGGCAAGGTAGTGGGGTGGGAGAGAGGGGGGAAGCATATGGAGATGGGCCCTTTTACTTCAAGTGGGAAAAGCTCTTCAGGTAGGGAGGTTTGCCTTTTCACCAGCCCCTGAATTTAGGTCCTCTGTAGTTAAATGCAGACCCACCCACGTACAGGACCATGGACACCAAAACAGCAACCACTCTCTTAGCTAGGTTCTCATTAGCCTCCAAGGCTTACAAACCACTGTTCTCCCAGTAGCCTCCTGAGGTGAGCAGCTGGAAGGGACCTTGTAGGCCACATAATCCAACTTCCTTCATTGAACACACGAAGGAGGAATGTCTCATTCTCCCTGCCCCGCCCCACCCCCAAGGCCTCACACAGCTACTCGGGGGTCAGGTAGGATTTAAATTCAAGTTTTTTGACTCCAGAGTCTGCACTCCTTTTTTTTTTTTTGCCATACCATGAGTGTTCTCTTGTTATGTTGTGATGCCCATTTGACAGATGAACATACTAAGGCAAAGAGGGGTGAAATAGGCCCTGTAGGAAGGGCTGGATCTGGATCCACCTCTGGGACCTCTTAACTTGGGGACGCTGAAATCACAGGGGTACATTTTAGGCACAAAGAATATATTGTCCCATTCTGAATTTGGCTAAGATCCTGGAGAGGGTGTTGCAGTCTGTCCAGAAACATTTTCTTGGATGATTGAGACACGTAATGCGTGCCCGGTTCCTTTGGGCTGGTCAGTTACTTGCTGGACTACCTGATGTAGTATGGTGATATTATCATGGGATCATAAGCTTAGAGCTGGGAGGTGCTTTAGAGGCTAAGACCAACCTCTCACTTTACAGATGAGGAAGTTGAAGCACAGACATCAGTGGCCTTATTGAGGACCACATGGTAATCTGAGGGAGGGTCTGCAGCCAAGTCATCCTGATTCCAAGTCCAGGGTCCTATACATTGGGCCTCACTGAGGCTTTGAGGCAGAGCTAGCCGAGAGGGCAGTGACTGCATTGCCCTGGCCGTGCTCAGTGCTGGGTCATCTATGGCTCAGCCAACTGTTTGAATGAAACCTAGCCTTCCTTAAGTCTTCTCTTTAGCAAACCAAGCACTAATGCTTGTAAAGGAAAGGATGCTGTTAGTCACAATTCATGAATTAATAACTGCAGCAGCTCTCCAACCTCTTCACAGATATGTCTTTGCCACCCTTTAGGACAACATTCTAAGTTGTAGTAGGAAAAAAAATGCCTTTCCTTGGTAGACATTGAGATGCTTCTCCTGGCATCAGAGTTCTAGAGCTGGAACGGTATCACTAGGTGGACAGAGCACCAGGTCTGGAGTCAGGAAAACCTGAGTTCAAGTCCAACCTCAGACACACTAGCTGTGTGACCCTGGACAAGTCACTTCACCCTGTTGGCCTCAGTTTCCTCATCTTTAAAATGAGTTGGAGGAGGAAATGACAAACCACTCCAGGATCTTTGCCAAGGAAACCCCAGAGAGGGTCACAAAGAGTCAGACATGATTCAACAACAGTTCAGAAGGGAAAACTGACATGCAGATGAATCAGTTAACTTGCTCAGGGCCAAAGCCAGAACTTGAACTGAGGGTCTGAGTTGGAATCTGGCATCCACTCCACTCTGCTGTGCTGCTGTCCTTGGCCAGCAGATTCTGTTGATTCTGACTATTAGCCAAAGTTTCTCCAGCTCGGTCGGACCTTGCGGTCACTGAAGATCACTTCTGCGCACACTGAGGGGCTGAAGAAGACCTCAGCAGAGTGAAACCAAACACCAACAATCCTCAGGAAATCACTCTTTAAGGAAAGCCCATCTGCGGTTATTCTAGAGAGCTTGCCGATCTGTTCAACGGCCTCTCCTTTAGCGCAGCTAAGCATGAGAAGGACGGTGGCAGAAATGAGGGTCCTGTGGGTTTAAGTCTACGTGTGCACGTGCACACCGTCTGTGCCCGAGAGTTAGTCAAGAGAGCGATGGCTTATCCCCATTAACCTAGACTAATTAATTAGCTTAAGCATCGCTCCTTTAAGGTGGGCTCCATCATCAGCCAGCACTGGACAAATGAGAAAAGCGGTGCAAAGAGGGGGAAGGCAGCTTACTGAAGGCTCCTCTCCGAGAGAATTGGTCCTTGATGCAGGAAGGCTGTTTGGTTTTTCTGCATTCATTGTATTCATTGTTCAGTTATTTAGCAGAGAATTTGTGGTTTATTATTTTTTTAAAAATTGGGATGCCTTTTGATACCTCAGACCATGACCATCTCCTGATGGACCAGACTCCCTGAACATGCTCTTGTAACTAAGCAAAATGATTAAGTGAAGGGCAGGGCTACAGTAAGTACACACCACAGTGCATGTAGGATTCCCCACCCATAGCCCCCCACCCGCCCTCTCCTGAGACCAGGGCAGATAGATTCCTCATCAGTTCTCTACAATAGAAATTGTTCATTTCAACAAATCGGAGCAGCCCCTTTGTCGTTGTAGCAGCATCAGCTCGCTGTCAATTTGCCAAGTGCTTGACAAGTATCTCGTTCAGTCCTCAGGACACCGCTGGGAGGCAGGTGCTCGTGGTGTTCTCATCTTAAGGATAGGGATCAGAACAGGTTCTGCTAGGATGTAGAGCTCCTAGAGGAAGACGCTCTGTCCACCAATGCCAAACGTACCTTCTTTGCACCTGAGGGCCCTAAGGAGTGGCCTAGGGCATTGAGAGGCTCCTGGCCCAGAGTCAGTTCATGTCAGAGGTGGGGGACTCTAACCTACATTCTCCTAGATGTAATGCTGGCTCTCTATTCACTACTCCAAGTGGAGGCAGAGGTTAAGTGACTTGCCTAGGGTCACACAGCTACTAAGTGTCTGAGGCAGGATTGGAATTCATGTGCTTTATCTATGGTGTTTGGGGTATAGAGGTGTCCAAGGAGGACTGGCACCTCTGGTGTGAGGGTGGCTGAGCCCTTTTCAGAGCTGCTCATCCATCTTTGGTGTCTACCTGACCCCCAACTTTCACCTGTGGCTCCAAGAAGCTGTAGCATGAGCAATGGTTACATCTCAGCAGATAAGCTAGGTCGAAGGTAAGCCAACAGATCTCAAACCCTGGGTGAGTTAGGGGAATGTTTGCCTGAAGCATGTAAGGCTTCCCCTGGAGGAATGGGTGAAGGAGAACAATTTGTTCCAATAGCCTTGAAGGTGACTAAAGCAGGAGCTATGCAGCGCTCAGAGCTTGGCCAGACATTGAAGGCTCCATGGCCATCCCCTACATCCAGGTCATCAATGGTCATCCTGACTTTTGACCTGCCCTTGTACTTTAATGACTCTGGAAGAGAGTGTGAGGCTGATAAAGTCATGCAACTCTCCCTCACTTAAGTCCAATTCACCCAAGAGTCAAAGCATCACCCTGTGATGGCATTGCCCCAAAAATGGAAGGTCAAGCTATTGTGCCACCAACTGTAGTCATTGCCTATGTTTTATCCCAATTCTACTTTTCCTTCGGCTCCGTATCATATGGGTCTTCCTATGTTGATCCAAATTCTCGTATTTGTGGCTTCTTATCCAGACTCAGGCACTTTTTCACTGTGTGACCCTGGGCAAGTCACTTAACCCTGTTTGCCTCAGTTTCCTCATCTGTAAAATGAGCTGGAGAAAGAAATGGCAAGTTGCTCTAGTATCTCTGCCAAGAAAACTCCAAATGGGGTCATGAGGAGTCAGACTCAACTGAACAACAACTGTGCAGTAACTTATTCCATTCCATTCATATGTCATAATTTATTCAGCCATTCCCCAATTGATTGGCACCTGCTTTCCTGACAGTGTTTTGCTATTATGGTTTGCTCTTCAAAAGCAGTACAATACAGTTCTTTATTTAGGTCCTTTTATCATCTTAAACTTGTTATTGCAGAAGAATTTTTATGCCTGAGTGGCGTTTTTCTTTTCTAACAGTGCATTGAACATATTTTAATTATTCTAATTAGGTAGGTGGTGAAGTAATAGAGAGCTAGGTCTAGTATCAGAAAGACCTAAATTCAAACCCAGTCTCACTAGCTGTGTGACCCTGGGCAAGTAACTTAGCCTCTGTTTCCTCCACTGTAAAATGGGGATACTCATAGCACCTATCTCCAGGGTTGTTGTGAGAATCAAACAAGACAATATTTGTAAAGTACTTCGCACTGTAAGTGCCTGGCACATAGTAAGCACTATATGAATATTGCTGTTATTATTAGTATTGTTATTATTTTGGAAATGATGCGAATCCTCCCAGGAGATATTGATCATTTATTATACATGAACATAAAAAGTAATTTATAAATTACAAGTATTCCCTCTGCCCTGATCAGACCATGCCTGACTGCTGTATTCCATTCTGGGAAGCATATTTTAGGACAGTTGTTAACCATCTGAAACATTCAGAGGAGAGCATCCAGGATGGAGAAAGATCATTCCAAATGAAAAGTAGTTTAAAAACCTCTGGGAATGTAGAAAAGATGATAGAGGGAGGCCCTGAGAGCTGCCTTTAACAATTTGGAGCCCTGGAATGTGGAAAAGGATTTTGAATTGTTGCCCTTGGCCCCAGAGGCACAATGATTAGCAGTGCCCAGAAGGGGCAAAGCTAATTTTGGCTTGAGGTCAGGAGAACACACATCAGGTCTAAGGAGATGATTTGGGCAGTAGTGAGCTCCCCTTTATTGGAGAACTTCCAAGCAAAGACTCCTGACTATTTGCAGTCCAGAAGTTAGATTTTGTCAGATCTGATGGCTAAATCACCTTTCAACTCTGAAATTCTGTGATAGCCACAACTTACAGAAATACTTTCTCTTCCATTCAAGTCAAAGGTACATCTACTACTTATCTCTTTCTTAATAAATTTCCCTAAGGAGAAGTACCAAATTGAAGCTCAAGCCTATGGCATTCTCGTGGAGAGCATATCTGAAATAAGATCGCTCTGTCAACAAGCATTTATTATGCATCTACTGTATGCCCCACACTGAGCTAGTTGTTGGGAATACAAAGACAAAAAAAATAATGAAGCAGTCCTTGGCTTCAAGGAGCATCCATTCCATCTGAAGAGAGAGACGTATCCAGGAGAGGCTTCCTCAGGGAGAACTTGTGAGCAAGCTTAGGCATTGGCTTGCCATGGTGGTGTGAATTGGCCAATGGAGTGGGCTCAGTTGAATCCCTCTGGCTCCATTTCAGGGTGAATTTTGTGCCCTTGAATCCACACTAAGGTTAGGTTTCTTGTGAAGTTCCTTAGGGAACCCAGTGAAGAGACAAACCACACAAACTCCTTCAGACTGCAAGCATCAAGGAGCAGCCTGGCACTCTCTGGTTGTCTGATTTCTTTCACAAAAAAGGAATGAAAACAGGGACGTGGATATCTTTGGACTCAAATACCTCTGGTTTGACTCATGTGGGATTTCAGAGTAAAATGCCTCTTCTTCTGGAATCCTAGACAGGTTTGCTGGGCAGAAAATTGGGTCCCTGAACAGGGGAAATCTTCACTCTTCTCTCTTAACCATACCTCTTTGTATAAAGTAAAATACTACAAACCATCCGGGGCTTGTTGGCTAACAAACCTTATTGTATTGTAAAGAATTACTAATGAAAGTGAACATTCACGAGGGGCTCACTCCAAAGAGTCAGACTGGGAGAAAGGGACCAGGAAGTACAGGGATTGACTAGGTCAGGGAGGTAGCATAGAAAAAACAGTCACTGGCTCTGGAGTCCAAGGAACTGAATTCAAATTCAGTTTGACTTTGACACTTAATACCTGCGTGACCTTGGGCAAATCACTTAATCTTCCAGGGCCTCAGCGTCCTCTTCTGTAAAATAAGGGGAACAAATCAGATGGCTTCTGAGGTGCCTTCCAGCTCTGTGAGGCTGTGATCCTATGACGCAGGTTTACCTGGAGTGAAAAAAAAGGAGAGGGTTCGCCAACATGACTTTTCTTCTATCACTTGCCATGGTGGCTTCCCTTCTTCCAGTTTGTGATAGTTCCTTCTGTCTTCCCACAACATCCTTCAAGGTCAGGGCTAAAATAAACCCCCTGACCCCAGGGAATCTGGGTAAACCACCTATCTGGCAGACCAGTCCTTTGTCATAAGTCACCTGTATCATTGCCCCTTGTGGGTATTGCCAAAATCAAGTAACAGGGCATGAAAAATATGCAAAATTAATCCAGGGTAATTGGCTAGATTGAGAAGGATTTTATAAGAGATTATACAGGAAAGTTTATTAGGAGTAGCTAGGTGGTATAGTGGATAGAGCAGTGGGCCAGGAGTCAGGAAGACCTGAGTTCAAATCCAGCCTCAAATACTTACTGGAAGTATGACCCTGGGCAAGTCAACCTCTTCCTGCCTCAGTTTCCTCAGATGTAAAATAACAGCCCCTGCCTTTCCTCAGCTGGGGACAATAACAGCCCCTGCCTCTCAGAGTTATTGCAAGAATAAAATGAGATAATATTTGTTAAGTGCTTTGCAGACCTTAAAGTTCTCTATAATTGCTTGTTATTATTATAATAAAGTAATTTTTTAAGTGTAGGTGAAGTAGATCATTACCGACATGATATGATGGGAAGAAGTATCTTTGGTAAAATATAAGTTTCTTGAAGACGTATACTTTCATTTCTATCTTTGTATCTCCAGTGTCTACAATAGTGATTGATATATAACTGTCTGATAACAAAACTGATAACAACAACAACAATAGTAATAATAGTGAACATTTATATAGTTCTTTGAAATTTGCAAAGATTTACATATGTTGTCTTATTTTATCCTCACAACAACCCTGGAAGGTGGGGGCTATTATCCCCATTTTATGGATGAGAAAACTGAGTCAGACAGAGATGAAGTGACTTACCCAGGGTCACACAGCTAACAAATCCTTGAAGTGAATATCTTTACCTTAATGCCAGAGAATTCATCATTATATATGATTCATAGACTGAGTTGAGAAGCTCTTTATTCTCTATGTCATAGGATTGAGAGCTGGAAGGAATGAATCATAGAGAACATCTAATTCTACCCCGATGCAAAAATAGACACTGGAGAAATGAAAGTGACTTGTTCCAGCGGACGTAGTAATAAGGAGAATCTCCAGGATTTGAATTCTCATTCTTAGAATCTGAAGCACAAACATGCTTGAGAGCCAATTATTAAATTATGAGTATGAGCATTTATACCTCAGAAATGACAAATGATACACATCAGGACTGATTTATTGTTTTGTTGATTATCTAGACTTAAGAAAGTGATGGAGAAAATATTAATAATGCACATTAAACTGAAAAGTGTGTCTTGGTACTTTTTTGGGGGAGGAGCTAGTTGTGAAATACTTGTTAGCACACCCTTGATCCGGGGCCACTGTTCTTTCCATTTATTGTATCACACTTCCTGCTCTTTTCCACCCCCCTAACTTTCCAGGTGAGCAAACTGAGGCCCAGAAGCTCCTTGTCTATCGAAGTTTATGGCAGAGAAGATGGGGCTGTCCTGGGGCTTCAGATTCCCAGCCTGGGGTACTCTCTACTAGACCCCCACTTTTTCTCCTGGTTGGCTTAAAAAAGTACTTTCACCCTATGTTTTTGTTTTCTGTTAATGTGCAAATATGCTTCAGAGGTGTTACCCATGAAATCAGTCATACTTGAGTGTGAATCTATTTATCACGCATGAGCTTTCCTCCAGGATGAAGGATCTTGGGAGGAGGGGAGCAGGAAATAGGAGAAACGTTACAGTAAAGGGAAATGGGGATTACTTAAGGTAAGCCTAACTCCCGTAGGCATCATCTTTAGACTATCTCTGTTTTGATTGCCAAAGAAAAGATCTAGCTGTAACACCACCATTCCCTTGAGATTACCTGTAGCACTTTGCTACCATGTTTTGTTGTTGTTGTCGTTCAGTTGTGTCTGATGCTTCATGACTCCATTTAAGGATTTCTTGGCAAAGATACTGGAGTGCTTTGTCATTTCCTTCTCCAGATCATTTTACAGATGAGGAAACTGAGGCAAACAGGATGAAGTGACTTGCCCAGGGTCACACAGCTAGTAAGTGTTTGAGGCCAGATTTGAACTCAGGAAATGAGTCTTCCTGCATCCAGACCCTGTGCACTGTATCACCTACTTGCCCGTTCCCATATTTACTCATTTGTCACATACTATGCATTATGTAACTTCAGTGACTTGAATCTGCCCCATCCTTCTTATTTCTATCGATCCCACTCTAGCTCAGACCCTCATTGTCAGGGCTTAATCAAGTCCTTCCACTTTCATTTCCACATCCTCTCCATTAACCATGACATGACCAGCTTAATCTGACCATAGGAGCTAAGTTCCAGTCCCCAGCCCAGTCTGTGGTCTTCAACAAAATAACCAAAGCAGAAATCCCAAACCAAAAGAGAGTCTGCAGTTCTGCCACTCTGAACCTATAGGGCTTTTCAGCTGGCTGTTAGTGGCTGCTGGAATTCTAGCCAAGGGCAAGCCCACTTGTCTTGCTCAGACAAAATCCCAGGTCAGGAATTTTCAGAGTGCAGACCAAAAGGGCAGTATTCAGACTTCCCCCTGTAACAGACCATTTTGGGAACACTGAGAGCTTGCTGGTCTACAACCTGAGCTGTTCCTGAAGGACTGGAATAACATGATACTCATTTACCCAAAGAAGGCAGCAGCATGATGAAACATATACAGCCTCAACCCAGACACTTTCTCCAGAGTTGCAGAGAGCCCAGCCAGCCTTAACATAAAGTCTGAACTCAGGAAGTAGGCTGGAAGAATGGACAAACAAAAAGAATTCCCTCATAAAGAGCTGTTATGGTGCCCGGGACACTGAAAACTCAAACTTGGGAGAAGAGATTGACTCTAGAAGCCACAAAGAAAAACAGCTTGGGTACAAGTTCAACTAGAATTCCTGGAAAAGATGAAGCAAGCATGTTTTTTAAAGAGCTCAGAAATGATTTGATAAATGACATGAGAATGCTAGAGGAAAAGTTGGAAAAGAAATGAGTTGTTAGAGAAAGAACTGGAAAGAGAGTTAATAGCTTGGTAGAAGAGATACAAAACTTGAGATTCTCTGAAAATCAGCATGAACCAAATGGACCATTCTGACCACTTGAGACAACAAAAATATTAAAGCTAATTCAAAAGACTGAAAAAATAGAAGAAAATGTCAAGTATTTTCTAGCAAAAACAATTGCCCTGGAAAACAGCTTGATGAAAGACAATAATGATAATTGATGATGCCTTTTGTTGTTGTTCAATCTAGTCTGACTCTTGGTGGCCTTATTTGGGTTTTTCTTAGCAAAGATACTGGAGTATTTTATCATTCCCTTCTCCCAAACATTTTACAGATGAGGAAACTGAGACAAGCAGGAAAAATTGACTTGCTCAGGACCACACAGCTAATAAGTGCTGGAGGCCAGATTTGAACTCAGGTCTTCCTGATACCATTCCTGACCCTCTATCCTCTGAGCCACCTAGCTGTCCTAACAATAATGATAGTTAACATTTATATAGTATTTACCATATGCCAGGCACTATGAGAAGTACTTTACAATTATGATTTCATTTTTTTCCCCTCACAACAGCCCTGTGAGGTAGGGGCTATCATTATCTTCATTTTATAGATGAAGAAATTAAAACAGAGAGAGGTTAAGTTTATTTGTCCAGTGTCACACAGCTAGTGTGTATCTAAGGCTGGATTTGAACTCAGGTATTCCTGACTCAAAGCCAAGCACTCTTTCTACTGTGCTGTCCCTATTTTAAACGACCTAAAAGCCACAATTATTTAAAAGAGCCTACATATAATGTTTCAAGAAGTTATAATAAAAAATTGCCCAGTTCTCTTTGAACCAGAGGTTAAACTAGAAATACAAAGAATTTACTGGTTACCTCCTGCAAGAGAAAAGTTTTCATGTGAGGCAACATTCTCAACAGAGTTAAGAAGTTGTGGGTTTAATCTGTGACTCATGAGGATTTATGACGAATCTATGTGACAGAAAGGTGAGGATAGAGTTCTTTTTTGTGATAACTGTCTTGAATGTCATTTTAAGAGAAAATCATGTAAAGAGATGTTTCTAAAGAAAATTCTATGAAGATTTTTGAGAGAAGCCAAAGATTGTCTCTTGTCCCTGCTGGAGAGAAGACAAAGGAAAAAAATAATTAATGTTAAGGAGAAATATTAATATGATTAAGATACTTTACTCATTATCTGGAGTGATTTGAAGGATTTGGAATTGAGTTTGTAGACAAATGACTCTGACAGTTATATTTGTGATAGCCAAAATATTATAAATAGTCATATATAGGATGCCATAGGAAGTGTGTGAAGAGAAGAGAAAGTTTGGAACAGTCACTGTGGGCAGTGAGATAGAGAATTAATTGGAAAAGAATGAAAGAATTATCAATGCAAAGAAGAATCAAGGAGGGTCCTGTTGAGGTTAGATACCGTAAATTTGTAGGGATCCAGTCAACATGGTTGTACCTATTGGTGGCCTGATAAAAAGAATGTAGAAGGCATATGAGTGAATGAGGGTTTGGGTTTGGCAAGGCATTAGTGGTGATGAGAAAAGGGGGCAAGAGATTCAGACTAAAAAGACAGTGCATGCTTGATCTGGTTAACTATAGGGTCAAGATTGTGACAGAGAAACAATGAGGCCAGAGCATCGAGGTGTGGAAAGACTGTAGGCTGAAATGAAGATGAAGAAGACATATAGGTGGAGTAAGGAAGAGAAATGGATGAAAGTATAACAAGTTGTAGCCAGAAAGAGGAATTGCATGGCTCTGGATCATAGAGGTTGAAGAATTATGGGTGATTATGAGATCAGGGTATGACAGTTCTGGCATGTGACTGAGATAGAATTGTGGGAAATGGTAAAGTTGATGAAGTGGGAAGACAGGGTGTTTGAGGAACAGCAACATGAGTGGAGAATCTAAGTCTACTACTCAAGTACTTGAATTAAAGGGGGAATGACCTGGAGTCCAATAGACAACTAGATTCTCTTTGGCAGTGGTTTCCTCAGTCAAGTACACCGAGAAAGTTGGGGGTAGGGGTGAGATTCTGGCTTCACCCCAGATTTTGAAGATATCCCTCCTGGGTGTGGAAATCATGTGCTTTGTACTAATC
Organism: Gymnobelideus leadbeateri; assembly: GCA_011680675.1. Lineage (NCBI taxonomy): Eukaryota > Metazoa > Chordata > Mammalia > Diprotodontia > Petauridae > Gymnobelideus > Gymnobelideus leadbeateri. Next base: position 254,151 of record WOXC01002527.1, read on the forward strand.
ATTACAACCATTCGGTCCCTCATTTATTATTTATTAATTCAGATATAGAGCTGGAAGGGACCTCAGAAAAAAGGCGATCCAGTCTGCTCATTTTATAGATGAGGAAACTGAGGGCCAGAAAAATTGTGAGATCTGAATCTAGATCTCTTGATTCCAAACGAAGTTATCTTGGCCCTGTGCCACACAGCTTCCCAATTCATTCACAATATCTTCCATTCACTTATTCGTTGCGCAAATATATATATTGAAAGTGCTTATTCCTTTTGAGTGTACGTGAAGATTCAAAATTTAAGTAGGATGGAAGCAGTTGGACACTGTTGTAGGCAGAACCAGAAGATTTTCAATTCTCATTCACACTTAAATAAAATACATGAGAAACAAACACACTGTTGCTTTCTCAACATTCCATTTCAACCTGACAGCCAACCTTATTGGCTTTGAAAGCCAGTAATGTGAGGAGAGCTTTAACTTCTAAGTTTCAATACCTTTCCTACAGACCACACCACAGCTGTTTTAAAGACATTTTATTTTTATTTTCAGTTCTAAATTCCCTCTCTTCCTTCACTTCTCCCTACCCATCGAAAAAACCAGAAATGTGATACCCATATACATATGAATTCATGCAAAACATATTTCTGCAATAGCCTAGTTCTCCCCCTCCAAAAAAAAAAATCCACCAGAAAAATAAAGAGAAAAAATAGGTTTTAATCTGCATTCTGAATCCATCAGGTCTCTTTCTGGAGATGGATAGCATATTTCATCACGAGTCTTTTGGAATTGTGACTAATCACTGTACTGCTCAGAGTTACTAAGTCTTTCGCAGTTGATTATCATTATATTACTGTTAATGTATACATTATTCTCCTGGTTCTGCTTACTTCATATTGCATCAGTTCATATAAATCTCCCCAACTTTTTCTGAAACCATCTCCTTCATATTTTCTTATAGTGTGATAGTATTACACCAGTCACATACTTGTTCAGTTATTCCCCAATTAATGGGCATCCCTTCAATTTGCCCACAGCTGTTTTAGATACTGTGAACTGACTGGAAACAAAATAGATGCTTATTGATGAGAAAAGGGCTAACCCAAGTGGTGCATGAATCCAGTGAACAATCATTTGTTAAGAACTTAGTGTGTGCCAGGCATTGGGGATACAAAGGTAAAACAAAGCACCTGCCTTCAAGGAGCTTGTATTCCTCCAATGGGGAGACAACAAGTAAATAGATAGATATGATACATCCAGAGTAGATGAAAGGCTCTCTGAGGGGGCAGGTATGGGCAGCTGGAGGAGGGATGGAGAAAGGAATCCTAGAGAAGACTGGGTTTGAGCAGACTCAAGAAGGAATCCAAGGAAACCAGGGGCCATGAATGAAAGGGAGCAGCATTACAAGTCTGGGAGCAGCCAGTGCAAGGACATAGAGAGGACAGGTGTGGTGGTATGTTTCAGGGACTACATGTAGGCCAGTGTTGTGCTGCTAGAATGTAAAACTTAATAAAGGAGGATTCAGTGTAAGAAGACTGAAAAGGCAGGAAGGGGCCAGGTTATAAAGAGCTTCAAATGCTAAACTGAGAGGTTTTCATTTGATCCTGAAGGTGATAGAGAGAGAATATAAGAACAAAAGACATTAATAAAAACGAATTAAAAAAAAAAGATTGCATCTTGAGAATTCAACCAGCAAGAGTCCCAGAAGAAGGGAAGGTAAATGTATGGCATTACAATTAGACTGGACGTTTTAAAATGAAGGCGATAAGTTACAGAGAAGGGGAATGGATAGGAAGAGTTTGGGATGTTGTGTCAGGAGTTTGGGAGGAAATGCAACCTTTTGAAAAAAGTTCTTTCAAAAGATAATTACATTCAATCTCATGATATACATCTGAGGAAATGTGGAGGAAGTATGTATGTCCATTTTCCTCATAGAAAAAAGTATAGTGTAGAAAAATGAATTTTTTGTCTGACATTAAAAAATTTGAATCATAATGAATGTCACCTCACCACAATAACACAACTTAATCTTCTTTAAAAGGTGGAAGGCACCCAGTAAAGTGCAATTATGATTATTGTGGTTCAGACTGTGGTGGGCATGTGGTTATACCCAGTAAAGATTGTTGATTGATCTTAGTGTTTTCTTTTCTCCTAAGAAGCAGACGTAAACAATCAACAATGGTCCTTCAATTTGACCTCCACGACATCCAGCTCATAGATCACATGAGCCTTGCAAGATCTGGAGCTGGGAGGGACTTCAGAGGCCATCTAGTCTGCTCCCCCACTCCCTGCCCCATTTGGCAGATGAGGAAACTGAGGGCCTGAAAGATGAAGTGATTTGCTCAACAGGTGACAGAGAAACCCTGTCATCTGTCTTCTTTTCTCCTCTTCCAAAACCAGCCCCCTCCTTCATTCTCTCATCAGCTCTACACAGGGCCATGAAGTGAGACTCAAATAAAGCAGGTGACAGATTGACTTAGAAAATCACGTTAGCATTATCTATGTTCTGTTGTGTTTTCATTTACCTTGTTAACTGTTTCCCAATTGTATTTTAATCTGGTTCAGGCTGCAGCTCAGAGTATTGTGGGCTGCATGCTGCTAGCTGGAGGCATGTTTGATGCCTCTGCCCTGGACTATTACAGTAGCCTCTGACTGCTCCTTCACAATCTGTCTCATACAACTACCAAAATAATTTTCCTAAGGCACAGATCTGACCATATCACCCCTCAAGTCAAAAAATCTTCAGTGGCTCACTATTGCCTCTAGAATAAAATCCCTCGCCTGGCATTAAAAACCCTCGACAATCCAGCTCCCAGTTACATTTTCAGCCTTCTTTTCCACTACTCCTCATATATGGAGTAAAACACGATGTTTCAGCCAAGTGGCCTCCTAGGAGTTCCAGCGCCCAACTGGAACTGTTTTCTCCTACTTCCTGAGCCGGGGCAGCTGGGTGGCACAGTGGAATGCTGGACTTGGGGTCAGAAGATCTGAGTTCAAACATGCTTCACATACTTACTAGCTGTGGGACCCTGAAAAGGGCACTTCTCTCTAATCTAATTCAATCCAACCCAATCAACATTTACTAAGCATCTATGTGCTGTTCTGAGAGCTGGGGGTACAATCAATAAAAAGAAAGGCAATATTTAACCCTTTGTGTGTCATGGACCCCTTCATTAGTCTGATAAAGCTTAAGGGGCCCCTTCTCTGAATCACGTTTTTAAAGACAAAAACCAAACCACAGGATGACAGAGGAAGCTACTTATATTGAAATACAGTCATCAAAATCTTTTTCGAAGGTTCACAGCCCCCTGGTAGGGTCTTTAATTAATGCTTGGCGCTGGGCAAAAGGAAGGCTATGGGTGACCTTGCGGAGTGCCAAATGGCACTTGGAGCTTGGCAGCCGGGAAAGGGGTATGGAGGAGGAGGAGGTGCGGAGACGCGGTGCCAGCTGTCATCGCCTCCACTGACTTTCTCCTTGCCGCTAATTAGGTCCGTGGAACGAAGCCCATCGACCACCAAGCGGCTGGCCATGAGGGAGAAGGGCCGGCGGCAGGCAGTGCGCGGCCCGGCGTTCATGTTCAACGCCCGCGGGCCGAGCCTCACGGCGGAAGAGGAGCGCTTCTTGGATGCCGCCGAGTACGGGAACATCCCGGTCGTGCGCAAGATGCTGGACGAGTCGGAGACCCTGAACGTGAACTGCGTGGACTACATGGGCCAGAACGCGCTGCAGCTGGCCGTGGGCAACGAGCACCTGGAGGTGACGGAGCTGCTGCTCAAGAAGGACAACCTGAGCCGCATCGGCGACGCGCTGCTGCTGGCCATCAGCAAGGGCTACGTGCGCATCGTCGAGGCGCTGCTCAGCCATCCGGGCTTCGCGGCCGGCCGCCGCCTGACGCTGAGCCCCGGCGAGCAGGAGCTGCGCGACGACGACTTCTACGCGTACGACGAGGACGGCACGCGCTTCTCCCCGGACATCACGCCCGTGATCCTGGCGGCGCATTGCCAGAAGTACGAGGTGGTGCACATGCTGCTGACCAAGGGCGCGCGCATCGAGCGGCCGCACGACTACTTCTGCAAGTGCCCGGACTGCGCCGACAAGCAGCGGCGGGACTCCTTCAGCCACTCGCGCTCGCGGATCAACGCCTACCGCGGCCTGGCCAGCCCGGCCTACCTGTCCCTGGCCAGCGAGGACCCCGTGCTCACGGCGCTCGAGCTCAGCAACGAGCTGGCCAAGCTGGCCAACATCGAGAAAGAGTTCAAGGTGAGGCGGGCCTGGTTCCGGGGCCAGGGCGCGCGAGTGGAAGCGGGTGGGAGTGTGCGCGCGAGTGGGAGCGGGTGGGAGTGTGTGAGCGAGTGGGGGGTGGAGGCGCGGGAGTGGGAGCGTGAGTGTGCAAGCGTGAGTGTGCTGTGCGGGTGGGAGCTTGAGTATGTGTTCGTGTGCGTTCACGAGTGGGTGTGGGTGGATAGGAATGTGTGTAGCCGCGAGTGTGTGTGTAAGAGTGGGGATGGTGTGGGGAGGTAAGGGACTCATCCTTTGGGGCGGCACCCTTAGCAGGGTGATTCTGTTCTTTAAGTTTTTTTTGAGTCATGGACCCTTTGGCTATCTTGCAAAGCCTATACCCCCCCTTCCCCCAACCCCTGTCCCTTTTCAGGAAAATGCATAAAATACAGTACCTAGGAGTACAAGGGTGTTGAAGTAAAAATGTAATTTTTAAAATTCCATTTAAGGTTATGGATCTTGTGCAATCTCTGCCTAGACCAAATAGAGGTTAACAGTGGCTTAGGCTGTTCATGCCTTGGCCCCTGTGATTGTGGGTTCTCTGGGGGAACTATTAAAGAAGGCAGAGTTCTGGGTTCCGAGGCCAAAGGTTCCAGCTGGAAATTGCCTCAGATGGTGGGCAAATCCCTTCGCCTCTGCGCCTTCAGTTTCTTCATGGGAAATACGGAGGGATTGAGCTGTGTCCTTGGAAGGTCCTTTGGGGATTTTAATCTGACATTCTGAGATCCTTCTGAGACTGTCACTTATGGCTTGTCTTCGGTCAAGCTGGGCTTCACAGAGGACTCACTGATGGACCAGCTCATGGAGTGACCGAGGCTGGAGAAGAGTCAGCATCCCTGCTCCTGGTTACTGATTGATATTTAGATTGTCCATTTAGAATTTGTCATTTAGGGGACCCTAGAACTGTAGCCTGTGGGATCTCAGGAGTCATCTAGCCCAGTTCACTCCTTTTAGGAATGAGGGAACTGACATTACAGTAGACTCTGTCACTTGGTCCAGCATTCAGAGGATGGCAGGGCTTTAATGCAGCTCCTGTGATGCCAAATCAAGTGCTCTTGCTTGTTTTTCTGCTAGACTGGTTTGATTCAATGTACATAATGGAGGAAGGATGGGGATGTGGTGGGGAAGTGCCCTCTGGAGTGTAGGCCTTAGTGCTTAGACCCATGCCGCCCCAAACCACGGTGCTCTGTCTGCTCTCCCACTCTGGAGCATTGCTGTTCAAGCCTCTGGGGCCCTTCATAACCCCATCTGGGGTTCTCTTGGCAAAGATACCCAGTAGTTTACCCTTTTCTTCTCCATCTCTTTCTACAGGTGAAGAAACTGAGGCAAACAGGGTTAAGTGACATATCTAGGCTTATGCAGCTAGGGTCTGAGTCTGTATTTGAACACAGAAAGATGAGTCTTCCTGATTCACACACACACACACACACACACACACACACACACACACACACCTATTTTAATAGGATATTCCTTTCTGTTTTCATCTGTACAATGTAGGGTGGGGTTTATAGTAGATGATCTTTAGGGCCCCTTCTAACCCTAAATCTGTGATCTTGTAAGAGGCTCTGACATTACAGTGGTTCTCAGTGTTAATAAGACAGCTTGGTGGGGTACTGGATAGAATGCTGAGCCTGGACTAAGGAAGACCTGAGTTCAAATCTTCCCTCAGACATTTATTAGCTGTGTGACCCAGAGCAAGTCACTTAAGTTCTGTCTGCCTCAGTATCCCCATCTGTAAAATGGGAATAGTAATGGCACTTTCTTCACAGGGTGGTTATGAAAATCAAATGATATAATATCTGTAAAGCATTTTTCAAAGTAAGTGTTTTTTAAGGGTCAGCTGCTATTAGATCAAAGGTTCTGTGGTGGGCTAGCATTGAGAAGGCCACACCAGCAGCTCTGCCCTGTCTGGCTCTAAAGGCCCTCCTGCCTGGCAAGCCTTCTTTGTTGCCCCCTGCAGTTGGTAGTTCATCCCAGCTTTCAATTGCACATGGAAAAAAACAAAAAAAAAAAAACAAAAAAAAAAACTGGTGCATTGTTGAGAATCAGTGTATCTTATTGATACCTGTGTGAGTCACACGGGCCCTGCTATTGCCTGTACTTAACAAATGTTGTTTGAATGAGTGACCCCCTTCAAAGCTGTTTTGGAGATAAAATCCTAGAGTAGGATTTTACTTATCATGATTTGCTGATGAAAATGTGGAGAGCTCCTACCCCTGAAATCCGAAGCCAAGGAAGTGACCCAAAGCAGACAGTACGTTTTGGCATCGCTTAAAAAGGAATTAGTGAATGTAAATTTCCTCGAGACAAGTGTCTCAGCAATTCTGAGTGAATGTTGATACAATCCAGCTCATTGGCACAGGACAAAATCTCCTTTCCCCCAGGAGACAGAGGAGCATGTAGGAAAAAAGCCAAGGCTGAGATGGAGGATTCAGTCAAAAGATTGAATCACGGCTCTGACACTCACCACCTGCGTCCCATGAACTCTCTGGGCTTCAGTCTCCTCTGCAAAATGTGCAGCGGTTTCTGGGTGTTCTGGGTTCCCTAGAAGAACAGAGTTCTGTTTTTAAATCATCAATAAGCAGTAAAATTATTCATTCTTGTTCATTAGTTATTAAGGACATTTTTTTCTACTTTCTCCAGCCTTTTTGCAGACCTTGAACAGTTCTGCCCATTATATCTGGGACATTGGTCAGATCCGTCTAGTCTGTTTTCAGGAATGGTCTTTTCTTCCCATGCCTAGTTGTGAGGACGCTTTATGGCCGCTAACATAAATATGAATCCTGACCGCAGTGGTGGGGAGCCTAGACCTTCTCCTCCTCAGTCCCAGCCCTCCAGTGGGTATAGAAAGAACACAAAGAGGAAGAAAATCTCAGGTCCGCTACTTATTACCTCTGTGTTCTTGAGCAAATCATCTTCATCTCTGGGCTTCAGAAAAGCTCAAAGTGTGACCAATGTCAACCTTTGGAAGATTGTAAAACATCAAAAACTCAACAGTTGTAGGTGAGGAAGGGAGAAGTGATGGGCTTGGGGGTGATGCAGACAAAGAAACAAATGTAAAAGGGGCAAATGGGTCAGCCCCTGATGTGGAGGACTCTAGATCCCTCTGAGAGAGAGAAGCATGAGGGTGAAAATATAAGGTCATAGGGGAATGGATTTAGAGTTGGAAGAACATTAGGGTCCAGCCTTCTTGTTTCACAGCTGAAGAAACAGGCATAGAGAGGTCACTCTTGTTCAGTCACACAGCCAGTAAATGTTTAAGGTGAACGCAGATCCATCCTGACTCCAGGTCCAGCTCTGTCTCTACTTCTCCATGATGCCTCTAAGCTGAGGTCAGAGCTTCCTTTAAAGTCTCCCAAGTGGGTAACTCTTCCTGGTTAAGTGGTCAGTCCTCTTTGGAAGCATCATGTAATCCCTGCTGCTGCAAAGGGATCAAGTGATTGCATCAACATCCCAAATTTCCAAGCCCTTCATTGATGACCCAGAGCACAAATGACCTGGCAGAAGTGATCAAGAGACCTGCAGATCAGGGGCCTCACTGGTTTATTTCCATCATACCCTCCCCAGTTAAATATTTGCCGTCCTCAGCAAATCAGTTGAGATGCATTTAGCTCATTTCCCCATATCCTCAATCTCAGAAAGTCCCTGGAGACCTGGGAAGGCTTAAGCATTGTCTTTTAGAATCCTCCCAGTGGTTTGCATTAAAGACCTCCAAAAAGGGTATGTAGTAGTTTTTAATGGCCTCCTAAATGCAATTAAGGCAGACGGTTCTGCCCACTTCTTAAGTATCCCCCAAATTAACAGTCTTTGTGGAGGGTCTGGATCTACCAAATGCTGATGGTCTAGAGATCAAAATTTCTCCCAAATACAAAATTCATCATATGCTTACTACCTGTCCCACCCTAGTCACCTAGAAAAAAACAATTATTGGAAATCAACAACTAACAAAATGAAAATCCAGTTCGACAAACATTTATTTAACACCTACTATGTCCCAAGCATTGTGCTAAGCACTGGGGATACAAAAAAGAGGCAAAAGACTGCCCCTGCCTTCAAGGAACTTACAGACTAAAGGAGAGACAAGAAATAAATACAAAGAAAGCTATAATTAAGAGATGGAAGGTAAAAATTAGTACCCTTTCCTGGTGCCATGCTCAACTGGCCAGGCGTGCTGTTCCCTTTAAAACAGACTAAATGATGATTTAACACTGTTTTTCATTGAAGTTAATAAAAACCTTTTTGACTCTCCCATGGGGGCATTTCCATACCATTGATCCTTGTGTGCGTGTGAGTGTTTACATAGTCATCCTTTCCCTTAAAACTTTCCAGTTGAATTCAGCACTTTAATAAAGGCATAACTCTTTACAACGAGTACTTGGCCATGACTTAGCCTATGCTAGGAAAACTACAGTTATTTTTCCCGGCAGCCTTTCTTAATTAGTGGCTTACCTTTGATTGCTTAAGCCAGACTGGAACCAACCCGTTACATACCAAAGCCTTTGAAACGGAGCAGCCCACGTCTACACATGCTACAACTAACTGCTTCCAATCATGAACAAAGGTAGGGATGTTTTGGTTTCCTCGCTATTATAAATTATAGTTCTTACATGTCAGTTAGGTTTTTACTATTTTCCCATATATTTGTGTGCAAATTAGTTTTATGGTTCTTCTCACTGCAGCATCTAGGCTTATTATTCCAAGTCATTGATGAAATGTTCACCCTCTACTTGTGCTTCTGATCAAAAGTCCTAGCACCATGATGATTTGTTCTAGCTCGTAACTTTTTTTGTATTAACGTTTTTATAGGAAAAAAAGAGAGAGGGAAGGCCTTGGAGTTGAGGAGTTAGGGAAGGGTTCCTGTAGAAAGTGAGATTTTAGGTGGGACTTAAGGAAGGCAGAGAGGTCAGGAGTCAGAGTGGAGGAGGGAGAGCATTCTGTGGAAGGGGGACATCCAGAGAAAATGGACTTAGACTTCAGGACTGAGAGAGAGAGTGTCTGGTTCATAGAATAGTCAGGATGCTGGTGTCAAAGAGCAAGAGTCAGGGAGTAAGGAATCAGAAGATGGGAAAGGTAGGAGGGGGCTAGATTATGAACGGCTATGAATGTCAAACAGGGCATTTTGTATTTGATCCTGGACAGTGGGGAGCCACTGGAGTTTATTGAGTAGGAGGGTGACATGGTTGGATCTGGACTTTAGGAAAACCACTTTAGTGGCTGAGTGGAGAAGAGACTGGAATGGGGAGACTTGAGATAGGCAGACCCAGCAGCAGCCATTGCAGTAATTGAGGCATAAAGTGATGAGGGCCTGTGCTATAGCAGTGGCAGTGTTGGAGGCAAGAAGGGGCCTATTCTAGAGATGTCCCAAAGGGGACGTCGACAGGCCTTGACCAAGCCAACAGCTTGCACATGGACGGGGTAGAGTTAAGGTTATGGTTAGATAATGAGGGTTAGATCAGAGGGAGGCGTCCCTGCTTTCTCAGCACAAGAACTCCCAAAGAGAGAGCAGCAGCACACTTTATATTCCAGAGAGAAGGATGGGAGAGTGGGGGCAGTTCTCTGTCCTTTTAAAGTCAGTTGAATGGATTGGGTGGTGAAGAATCTATGCTGACTTCTGAGCAGCAAGTCTGGGGGACTGGGAAAATAGTGTTGACTTCTCCAGTAAAAGGGAAAGAGAAGGAGCTATTTTTGGACATGCTGAGTTGGAGAGGTGAGATTGGAGGCCACCAAAGAGATAAGGCAGGAAAGCCAGACTTGAGAATCATCAGCAGAGATAGTCATTAAGTCCGTGGGAGCTGAGGAGATCACCAAATGAGGTAGTACAGAGGGGGAAGAGAAGAGGGCCCAGGGCAGAGCCCTGAGGACCACCCCCAGTTAGAGGACCTGGAAGAGGAACCGGCAAAGGAGGCAGAGGAGGATGTCAGAGAGGGAGCAGGGGAGCCAGGAGAGAGAAGAAAGTGTGGGAAGAGGGCAGAGTGATCCAGCAGTGCCAAAGGCTGAAGAGAAGTCAAGGAGAAGGGATTGAGAGAGTTCTTAGGATTTGGCACTACAGAGATCATTAGTAACTTTGGGGAGAGCAGTCTGGATGGCAGGTTGGAAGCCAGTCTGTAAAGCATTAGGGAGAGAGGGAGAGGAGGGAGAGGCACCTCCTATAAACAGAATGTTTGAGGAGTCAAGCTACAAAGGGTCGAAGAGATAAGGAATGAGAATTCTTGGGGATGGAGGAGTCAAATAAAGGTTTTTCAGGATGGGGAGACACAGGCCTGTTTGTAGGCAGTAGGAAATGAGCTAGGAGACAGAGAGGGAGTTTAAGTATAAGAGCAAGTCAGAGTGGGAATGACAAAGGGGGAAATCTGTTGGAGGAAAAAAAAGGGAAAGCTCAGTTTCTTCTCCTAGAGAGAATCTTTAGGCCCTAATGAACTCCTAGAACAGTGAGGTTCTCCCAGCAGGGATTAGTGACTGGGGTCCTCTGGAAGTCACCTCCTAAAGTATACCAGGTCCCCATAGCACAAATGGCGACCTGTACATTTCCCACAGGGGATGAAAAGAGCAGTCCAGACAGAGCCTCCAGCACAGTCTCTCCGGGCATCTCAGCAATGCAGAGGGCACCCCAGATCGAGCTCTGAATTCCCCCAACAACGTAGCTTAAAAGAAAGCAAACAAACCCTCACAATGTATGTAGGGCTCAAAAAGATGCGTTAAATACTTGGGCTTGTTTGGGAATCAGCCCTGTGCATTCCAGACAAGGTTTTAAAGTATAAAAACAAACCCTCTTGGTCCAGAGGGGCTCGTTACTTGGCCCCCAGCTCTGGGTTCACAAGGACCATGCTCCATCTTGAGGGACTTGTGGCCCCTAAAGAAGGTCAAGGTTCCCCGCCTCCCATTCTCTGACCTTTATATGGACACCTTGGAGCCCCTGGGAAAACCACTTGAAGTCAGTTTGTTATGTTTGGCTAATGTCTACAGTGTCCCTAAAAGGATGGCACAACAGATAGAGTACAGGGCCTGGAAACTGAAATACTTGAGTTCAAATTGGCCTCAGAAACTTACTAGCTGTGTGACCCAGGGCAAGTCACTTCACCTCAGTTTCTTCACCTGTAGAGTGGGGATAATAATAGCACCTGTCTCTCAGGGTTGTTGTGAGGGTCACATGAGGTATTTGTAAAATGCTTTTCAGACCTTAAAGTGCTGTAAATGCTAATTATATTTTATTACTGTTTAAAAGGTATTGAATGAAATATGTAAATCGTTTATAGAATCACTTCACTGAAAAGAAAAGCTTAAAATACAAGACTCATGAGCATTCATCGATAAGCATTAAGACATAACACAGTAACCCAGAAGGCCTGTTTTCTGTGTCCTGAACCAGTAACGCCCTCAAAGTCCGTGTCTTATGGCAGTTCAGGCAGGCTCTGGGCTCATCTTCCAGGGGTTGGGGATGCCTCTCAGAGAAGCATTACAGCAGCCGAAGGAACGCCTCTCAGGGTTCAGTCAGTGATGGCCTTGGGACTCTCCACTTTTAGTCTCATAGACTTGCTTCCCAGACTGGAGACGTACATCTCAAGGTCGCTGTGTGGTCACCTCTGCTCAGGAAAGGAAACACCAAGAAGAGTCAGTTACAGATCTTGACTCAGGTCCACCTAGAGGGGCGCAAAATTCTATATGAGGTCATATGGCCAGCGTTCTTTTAAACAGCAGAAGTGTGGGCCCTAGATTGTTCCATGGTGGATAGAGTGCCCGGTCTGGAATCAGGAAGATTCATTTTTCTGAATTCAAATCTGGCCTCAGACACTAACTAGCTAGGTGATCTTTGTAAGTCACTTAACCCTATTTGCCTCAGTTTCCTCATCTGTAAAATGAACTGGAGAAGGAAATGGCAAACCACTCCAATATCTTTGCCAAGAAAACCCCAAATGGGGTCACAAAGAGACGGACATGACTGAAAAAAATGATTGAACTAGGGCTTGGGTTGAAATTGTGAAGAGACGTATTTAGGTTCCACATTAGAAGGAACTTCCTTACAATTAAGCTGTCCACAAATGGAATGGGTGGCCTTGGAACGTAGTGGGTGCCCCCTCACTGTAGACCTTGGGTCAGACCATGGAGGAATATCTGTCAGGGTCTGTTATAGGTGGGATTGTTTTTGAGATGTGAGTTACACTGGATAGTCATAGAGGTCCCTTCCGGCTCTCAGATTCTGTGACTCTAGACAAGAAATAGACCCTCCTTTGCCTCATTTTTCTTGTCTGTAAAGTAGAACAGAAATAGTGGCCTAGGTCAGAGGAGAACCCTGTAAGGAATAAAGACCGTAGTTACCACAGAGCAGTAACTTTAAAGGCCCTGGCATCAGCATACAATTTTAGAGCTAGAAGGGTCCTTCAAGATATGCTAGCCTACTTTATGTATTTTATATGTGGGGAAACTGAGGCTACAGTCAAGGTTACACATTTGTGAACATCAGATCCCTTCATGGAAGAATTTTTGCCCAGGAAAGTTTTGTTTCTCACTTGAAGGTGCTGGGGTCACTTCCAGCAAATCCCAGAGCTCTGATCCCTGTTGGGAGAACTCCACATTTTCTTGGAGCTCGTTTGCAACTAGAATTTTGTTCTGAGAAAACAAACTTGTCTTGGCTCTGGCCTCAGTTATCCCATCTGTCCAGGGTGGGGAATAGCAGAGTCAGACCTGGAAAGCCGATACTGGGCTCCAATATTAGTCCTCTTTCTTCACACCCCACTGCCCCAAACTGTAATAACAACCAGAACAGCATTTGGTGCTGATCCCCAGCACTGGCTTAGTCATTTCAGTGAAATCTCGAAGCTTAGAGGTGATCCTTCTTTTTCCTCTTAAGGGACAAAAAAGATTAGAAGTTGATTACTCACCAGACAAGGCGTGATGAGACACATGGACAAGAAGGGGGCAGGTCTGGGCTTTGTACTTTTCCTAAAGTGGGCACCAACTGACCTTGAACAGTGTGGTCCAGACGGCCAAGACAAGACATGGTGAAAGGCACTGAGCTAAAGAAGATGAAGAGGAGAGAAGCCACAAGTAAAATACAGCCCAAAAGGAAAAGAACTGTAATCATGTCAGAATTCAGGTTGGAGAAAACGTTTGAACCTTGACAGGCAACATGATGGACAGGCTTGCTTAAGGTTACCCAGCAAATAAGAAAGCCAGGAATTAGTGGTGCCTTCCTTTAGATAATGTTAGGATGGGGGGCGGGGAGAGGAGAGGAGAGGGAGAGAAAGAGAAAGAGAGAGAGAAAGAGAGAGAGAGAGAGACAGAGAGAGACAGAGAGACAGAGAGAGACAGAGGCAGAGACAGAGAGAGGCAGAGACAGAGAGAGAGAAGAGATAGAAACAGAGAGAGACACACACACAGAGACAGAGACAGAGACAGAGACAGAGAGATATAGAGATGGAGAGACAGAGACAGGGAGAGTGTGTATAACTGGTATATATGTTTGTGTATATGTATATGTTGTATCTATATACAATGTTAGTACATATATGTTAGTATATATCATATTAGTGTATATAATGTTAATGTATATATTATATAAAATAAACATTATATACTATGTATTACATTATTATGTATATTACATATTACATCAGTATATATTATGTATTACACTATATATTGTATGTATAGAATATATAATGTATATATTATATTATGTATTACATAGCATCTATACAAACACACATACACACATGTATACATCCAGGTAATACACATATATGTGCTTATGTGTATTGCACACATACATTCACGTTCACATCTGAGGCAAGTTTTGAAGCTAGCTCTTCCTGCATTCCAAGGCTAGCCCCCTATCCTCTATACCAAGCCACCTCTCATAATGTTGAGAACAAGACATTTTGCTTAGAATTTTTCTTACTGGTAGCTTACCTTTGTTTCTCAGCTAATGTGTTGTGTGTATGTGCAGAAAAGCCCACATCCTTCCTAGGTTTTGTGCAGTTCACAAAATTTTTCCTCAAGCCCTTCCCAAGCCCCATAATTCTTGTGCCTTCCCTCTGCTAATTATTTCCTGTCTAATCTTGTTTGTATAGAGGTAATTTCATGTTGTCTCCCCTATTAGTCTGGGAGCACCTGGAGATCACGGGCTGTCTTTTGCCAGTCTTTGTATCTCCAGTGCTTAGCAAATAGTGGGTGCTTAATAAATGCTTATTGACTGACTGTCTAGAGCTGGAAAGGATGTTAGGTGTTCTCTACTCTGAGGAGCTCCTTTAGGGCTTGTAGAGGCAGGAGTAGGTCCCCGGGGTCTCCCCTAGCTCTGAGACAGAGAATGCCTGAAGGCTGACTACTGGGCTTGTGCCTTTCCTACCAGGACGACGAAGAGATGGCCAGCTTCCATTCCTCCTGGGCTGAGGATGAACATGAAGCTGTTCCATGTGAGAAGTCTGTGCTTGAAAATCCAGCAAGGAAATTAGGCTCAGGAGAGAAATAGACCTTTTCCAAGGTGCTCTGGTCGGTCCCTGAAGAACAGATGAAGAGGGAGCTTTCCTTCCTCAGAGTCCTATGAGAAACCTGTTTTATACCTGGTCCCGTACCATGGGGAAGCTTTGGAGGAAAACACTGATCTCTTCTCGATGTGAATTTCTAGTCTCAGACTAAAGCTCCCACCGTCCATGCAGATTTTAAATTAGATTTCCTCCCTTTCTCTGATTTGGTTCATACAGGGATTCTAAAACATCAAGGCAGACAACTCATTGTAGGCAAAGCTTTGATTTTCCATCACTCTTCTTCCTGACTCTGAGTTGAGAGGTTGGTCAGTCAGTCGGACAGTCTGTCAAGGAGTGCCTACTATGTGCCATTGTGTTATGCACCAGAGGGGCTAGTGAATTGGGGGGGGAGGGTTGGAAAATTCCTTTCAAATCTGCTGCTTATTGCTTAGATGTAAAGATCATATATATTGACTTATTTGGTAGGAGTAGGGAGATTCATACCTGTGATGTTATCAGTGTGCATGGGGAACTCCCAGTATTGAAAATCCTCCTAATAATACAGATTAGCAACTCAGCAGCAGACCCTTCTCTCACCTCTGCCCCCCACCCCCCATAAAATCATAGGGCCAGATGAAAGAAATAAAACAAAGCACACCTGTCATACCTCCCTTGATGAGTGACTGTAAAGCGTAAATGAAATGCCAGGCACAGTTGCCTAGTGTTGCTGCAATGGGAATAGTGTTGGACCTGGAGTCAGGAAGACCTGAGTTCAAATCCTGCCTCAGAAACTTACTGCCATTGTGACCCCTCCCCTCATGCCAATCAGTCAGCTTCTCAGTCTCAAATTCTTCATTTGTTAAAAGGGAGAAATATTAGTATGTCCTCATGGAGGGGTTGTGAGGATGGAATCAGCTGAAGTATGTAAGGCACTTTGCAGAGTGATCTGTATGCATGCTAGCTGGGAAAGCTGAGTTGATGGGGTCCTGGGGATCCAGAGGGAACCTGCTTTCTAAGAAGGGACCTTTGACACCTTTGGGGGAGGCCAGAGCCTCAGCTCAGGGGGAGCAGAGGGCAGCGAGGTTATGCTCTGGGCTCTGGAAACATGCAAAGCAAAATGAAGGATTCATTTACAGCATATTTTTAGCAAAGTGTTAGTTCCAGTGTCCTGGAAAATGTCCTGCAGTTATTGATATTCTGCAGCCCTTAAGGATTCAATTATGTGTCAGCAGCCTCATTCTCCCCTCCCAGCTCTGCAGGCACGGACGTGTCCTTCAGCACACAGAGGAACCGTCGTTAGGAAGGCAGAGCCAGAGCTGAGGAGTCTGCACAGGCTTGGGGAGGGAAAACCTCTTTATGGTTTCCAGTGATCTGGAAAGAGGAGTAAAACTCTAAGAGAGGTCACAAGGCAGCATTCTGGAGTCAGGGAATCTGGCTTCTGGTCTCTCTCAGGGCATAAGCTGGTGGTGTGACCTACAAGTCACTTCCTTTCTTCTCTTCACTCCTTTCTTTCCTTTTTGTCTCCCTCTCTTCTTTCTTTTCTTTTTTTTAAATTACTGATTTCTGGAGAGCCATCTGGAACTATGCCCAAAGGGCTATAAGTAATTTCATATCCTTTGACCCAGCAATACCACTTCTAGGGTTGTATCCCAAAGAGATCACAGAAGCAGGAGGAAGACCCGTATGTACAAAAATATTTATAGCAGCTCTTTGTGGTGGCAAAGAATTGGAAATTAAGGGGATGCCCATCAATTGGGGAATGGCTAAACAAGTAATGGTATATGCATGTAATGGAATGCTATTGCGCCATAAGAAACAAAGAGCAGATGGACTTCATATTTACCTGGAGAGGCTTATACGAACTGATGCTGAGTGAGAAGAGTAGAACCAGGAGAAATTTGTACACAATTACAGACACAACATATGTGTGATGACCAACTTTGATAGACCAGACTCTTCTCAGAAATGCAGGGCTATAAGTAAACTCCAAAAGACTCATGATGGAGAGAGATGTCTACATTCAGAGAAAGAACTAGAAAGAACAGAGTCTGAATGCAGATTGAAGAATTACCTGCCCTTTTTTTTCTGGATTGGTTTTGTTTCCTCTTTCCCTTTGTTCATTCCGTCCAATAAAATTCTTCTTTATAACCTGACCAATGTCTAATGTGACACTATTTGCAGGTCCTATACTTGATTGTATGCCACCATGGGGGGGGAGGGGAGAAAGGGGAAGAAAATTTGAAATTCAAAGAACTGGGGAACTGAATCTTGTAAACTCAAAGTAAACAAACAAATTAATAAAGACAAAAAATAATGAAAAAAGAAAAAATTTTACTGATGCCTTTTGTGTTTTATTTGTGATTGTTCAGTCATTCCTGACTCTCCATGACCCCATTTGGGGTTTTCTTGTCAGGAATCCTAGAGAGGTTAGCCGTTCCTTCTCATTTTACAGTTGAGGAAACTGAGGTAAATGGGGTAAGTGACTTGTCCAGGGTCACACAGGTAGGAAGTGTTTGATTCTGGATTTGAACTCAGGAAGATGTGTCTTCTTGAGTTCAGGTCAGGTACCCTGTGCACTATGGTGCCCCTACCTGCCCCATTTGTGTTTTACACCATTATTGCTATGTCCTGACCATATACTACCTAAGCCAGAGTGCCTATGTGTTAGGATATAAACTCCTCTGGCATTTAGATCTCTTCGCAACCAGGCTGGCCCGTTCCTGTTTGTCCAGCCTTCTGACCATTCTTCCTTCTCCATACAACTCTATGATGCAACAGCTCTACCCTATTTATTATTCCTCAAACATTCCAACCCATTTCCCACCTCTGTGCCTTTGCACTGGCTGTCCCCAGGGCCTGGCATGCTCTTCCTCCTCACCTCAGCATTTTAACTTCCCTGACTTCTTTCAAGACTTTGTTCAAATCCTTCCTTTCAAGAGTCTTTTCTGGTCCCTCCTACCCACTGACCTGCTAGTGCCTTCCCCTCTATGATAACATAGCCTTCCATCTATTTCATATACATCTTGTACATGTCATGTTATTTACATGTTGTCTTTCCCATCAGAATGGGAGCTCCTTGTGGGCAGGGCTCTTTTCAACTTTGTGTTCCCAGTTCTTAGCACAGTGAACTAAGTAAATGTTTGTTGAACAAAAAGCATTAAACATAGTCAGGCATCACAGGGAGCACCTTTAACTTTTATGCAACATTCCACTGGCATTAAGTGTAAAGGAAGTGTGGCTTGAACAGGGGAAGTCACTTTGTGAGATTACAGGGCATGAACCTTTGTAAGAAAGGGGCACCTCCCATGGAGGTTGGAGATGGGCTGTGGTTTCTTGCTGGGGGATACAATGAATTCCCAATTGTTCCACAGTAACTGAAGTTCTATCAACAAGGCTCAGAAGGATGGACCATTACTAGGAGGAACTGCACCCTCTGTAGAGGAAAGTCTCATCACTTTTTGTTCCTTTGGCCTTGTTCAGGTCTCTTTGGTACCTTCTCTCTATTGGACAAGGGGATAAGAAAGGAAATTTCTCTTCCTTCATTTCCTCCCCCTTGCCCCAAACAGTGGTAGCTTTCCCAAAGCATCAAGGTTTCATGGTCCAGTTTCAGGCTCACCTAGGCAAGTACAAGCCTACTAATGCCAGGTGCTTCAGCTGTCAGCTGTCCCTGCTGCTGGGGGAGGCAGGGAGGGTAGGGAAAGAAACCCCTTTGTGGGGGCTCAAGAGGAAGGACTTGAAAAGAGATCTGAGACCAAAAGGTCCAAAAACAATACAGCCTCCTGAGTCCATTCTCTTGAACCTCAGCTGTAAACAATAATAGTAATGATAATAATAGCCAACATTTTCATGATCCTTACCATGTGCCAGACACTGGGCTAAGAGCTTTAAAATCATTATTTCATGTGATCCTCATACAACCCTAGTAGGGAGGTACTATTGATTTCCCCTTTTATAGATGAGGAAACTGAGGCAGATAGGTGAAGTGGCTTGTCCAGGGTCACATGGCTAGTCAGTCTATGAAGCCAGGTTTGAATTCAGGTCTCCCTGACTCTAGGCCAACCACTCTATCCCCTGTGGCATGTTTGATACAACCTCAGTCTTTGGGGACCAATCAGGAGTTCACTGTGTTCTGGTGATGAGACGCTTCCAGCAAGAGACCATGATGTGCGTCTAGCTCCATAGGAGGTGCCCCTGTATGACAACCACTCCCTGGACTGGGAAGATAGATCCAGTTCGTCAACTCTCTCCTTATCAGTCCCCCACTACCCAAGCTAACATCTTCCCACTTTAAAAGGAGTTTCTTTTTGGCAATAACAATATCCGTTTTCCTACTTAACAATGTTTACAAAGATCCTTGTGCGCCTTTGACCTTCCAGTGACTTAAACTGCTTATACCCATTGACCTAGGAATACCACTATTAAGTTTGTTTCCCAAGATAATTAGGGAAAAAGGAAAAGAACCTGTATTCTCTAAAATATTTATAGCAGCTCAAAACAGCTCTGAGATACCACATCACAGCTATCAT
Source organism: Gymnobelideus leadbeateri (assembly GCA_011680675.1). Classification (NCBI taxonomy): domain Eukaryota; kingdom Metazoa; phylum Chordata; class Mammalia; order Diprotodontia; family Petauridae; genus Gymnobelideus; species Gymnobelideus leadbeateri. Next base: position 273,407 of record WOXC01002527.1, read on the forward strand.
TGGTTAATATGACAAAACAGGAAAATGATAAATGTTGGAGAAGATGTAGGAAAATTGGAACACTAATGCATTGTTGGTGGAATTGTGAACTGAGCCAACCATTCTGGAGAGCAGTTTGGAACTATTCCCAAGGGGCTATCAAACTGTGCACACCCTATGACCAGCAATACCACTTCTGGCACTGTATCCCAAAGAGATCATAAAAATGGGAAAAGAACCCACATGTACAAAGTATCCACATGTAGCAGCTCTTTTTGTGGTGGCCAAGAACTGGAAATTGAGGGGATGCTCATCAACTGGGGAATGTCTGAACAAGTTGTGGTATATGAATGTAATGGAATACTATCGTGCTATAAGAAATGATGAACAGGCAGATTTCAGAAAAACCTGGAAAGACATATATGAACTGATGCAGAGTGAACTGAGCAGAACCAGGAGAACATTACACACAGTTACAGCCACAGTGTGTGACGATGGACTCTTCTGACCAATGCAAGGATCTAAGACAACTCCAAAAGACTCATGATGGAAAATGCCATCCACATCCAGTAAAAGAAACACAGACCCTGAATGCAGATCAGAACATACTATTTTCTTTTTTTGTTTTGTTTTGTTTTATGTTTTTCTTTCCCATGGTTATTCCCATTTGTTCTAATTCTTCTATACAATATGACTAACATGAAAATATGTTTAATATGAATGTATATGTAGAGGTTATATCAAATTACACAGTCTTGGGGAGGGGGAGAGAAGAGAGGGGAAGAAAATTTAAAACTTATGGCAGTGAATATTGAAAACTAAAAATAAATAAATGCACTTATTAAAAAAATAACTTTGGGTAGAAACAGCACTTCCACTGCGCTCCAGCTCACACCACTTCAAAATCATGTAAAAGGGGGACTCTGAACAACCTGTGGAGCTCCAGCACCCACAGAATGACACAGAGAAGCTAACCTCCCACTGAGGACAGCCCAGCAGCCTGGCAGGGAATGGCCAGCACAGTGGGCTGGGAGCCAACAGCACAGCACAGCGGGAGCCAAGCCCAGGACTTCATGATTCAGAGGTTTTAGCCCCAGAGCAGCCAGTCCAGCAGCTGGCTGGAGGGACCCCAGAACACCAGCAGCTGTGGCGATTCCAGAATTTCCAACACAAAAGTGAGAGGTTAGTGCCCTATGGACTTTGGGACCAGTATTTGGGAACACATCAGCTTCTTCCCCTGGGGGCTAGAAGCCTCTGAGGAGACACGGCACAGACGCCATTTTGCAGCTTCAGTTGCAGCTTCAGCTCCTGGCCTGCGAACTGTATGGGGATCCGGTGATCAGTCTGGGGGGTAATCGCTCTTGCTTTAACCTCCCTGGATCTGGATTGTGGTCTGGGGTGTGTGTCCAGCTTGCCAGAGTGTGTGGGCGCTTCAGGGAGGGCACCCAACTAATACCTCTGGCAGTTGAGAAGACCCCAACGTTTGGGACAAAAGCTCCCCTGCTTGGTGGCAGAGTTCTACTGTGGCAACAAGCCCAAAAGTCAAGTACTTAAGTGGCAACATGCCTAGGCAAATGAAACAAAATAAATCGAAAAATTCAACATTAGACTCCTATTTTGGGGGCAAAGAGGATTGAAGCATGGAAGAAGAGGACGGTGAGGTCAGAAATCCTGCACCAAAAGCCCCAAATGAAAATATGAGTGGGTTACAGGCATAGAAGACCTTAAGAAGAATTTTAAAAACCAAATAAGAGAAGTGGAGGAAAAATTGGGAAGAGAAATGAGAAGGATGCAGGAAAAGTATGAAATGAGAATCAGCAGCCTGACTGAGGAAAATAACATCTTAAAAATAGACTAACTCAAGTGGCAAAAGAGGCTCAAAAAGGCAATGAGGAGAAGAATGCCTTAAAAAGCCGAATTTGCCAGATGGAAAAAGAATCTCAAAAGCTCACTGAGGAGATTCATTCCTTCAGAATTAGACTGGAGCAATGGAAGCTAGTGACTTCATGAGAAATCAAGATGCTGTTAAACAGATCCAAGCAATTGAAAGAATAGAAGGCAATGTGAAATATCTCATGGGAAAAACCACTGACCTGGAAAATATATCCAGGAGAGATAATTTAAAAATTATTGGACTACCTGAAAGCCATGATCAAAGAAAGAACCTAGAAATCATCCTTCAAGAAATTCTCAAGGAAAATTGCCCTGATGTTTTAGAACCAGAGGGCAAAATAGAGGTTGAAAGAATCCACCAATCATCTCCTGAAAAAGACCCCCAAAAGAAAACTCCTAGGAATGTTATAGCCAGGTTCCAGAATTCCCAGATCAAGGAGAAAATACTACAAGCAGCCAGGAAGAAACAATTTCAATATTGTCGAAATACAATCAGAATAGCACAGGACCTGGCATCTTCTACACTGAAGGATCGAAGGCCATGGAATGATATTCCACAGGGCAAAAGACCTGGGATTAAAACCAAGAATTACATACCCAGCAAAACTGAGTATCTTGTTTCAGGGGAAAATATGGTCATTCAGTGGAATAGAGGACTTTCAAGCATTCTTGAGGAAAAAACCAGAGTTGAATAGAAAATTTGACATCCAGACACAAGAAGCAAGAGATACTTGAGAAGGTAAACAGGGAAAAGAAATCAAAGAAACTTATCAAAGTTGAACTATTTACATTCCTACATGGAAAAAACAATAACTGTGATTGATGAAACCTTTCTCAGTATGAAAATAATTGAAGAAGGGTATGCGGGCATATGAATACATATGTGAATGTGTGTATATATGTTTACAGGTATACATGGATAGAGGGCACAGGTTGAATTTGGTGGGAAGGGATGATACTTAAGGGGTGAAGTTAAGAGGTGAGAGAGGAATGTGGCAAGAGGAGATGGGGAGAGACAGAGGCGGGGGTAAACTCTCTCATGTAGAAGAGGCAAGGGGAAGTAGTCACAGTGGAGGGGAAGAACAGGAAGGCAAAAAGGCAAAACCATATTCTCATTGAGTTTGGCTCAGGGAGAGAATGACATACATACTAAATGGGATATCTTGCCCTGTAGAAGAGTAGGGGAGAGGGGGATGAGAGGGGGGATGATGGAGGAAAGCGCATGTTGGGGGGAGGGGAGGTTGGAGGCACCTACTTTTGAAGAGGGACAGGGTCAAAGTAGGGAATGGACCAGGTGGAGGGTAGGATGGGTGGGAGGGAAATATAGTCAGTCTTTTACAATATATCTACTATGGTAATGTTTTGCATAGCTATACATGTACAACATATACTGAATTGCTTATCTTCCCAGTGGGGGTGGGTGACAAGGGATGAAAGGAATGAATCTGGGATTCGAAGTTTTAAAATTAAATGTTTCAAATATATAAAAATACTATTATTAATATTATTTTGCATGTAACTGGGAGATAAGATGTGCAGGCATTGGGGCACAGAGATTCACCTTGCCCTAATGGAAAAGTCGAAAGGGGTATGGGAGAAGATATGGGAGAGAGCAGATTGGATGAGGGGATATCCTGTGGGACTGCTATTCTGGGGTGGTGGGTAGGGGAAAAATGGGGGAAAAATTATAACTCAAAATCTGGCGGAAATGAATGATGTAAACCAGAAGTTAATAAAGCATTTGGAAAAAAAATAATAACTTTGAGCAAATAAGTTATTCTGACTAGTATAAATACCCAAACTAACTACAAAGGTCCTATGAAGGAAGATGCTATCTGCATCCAGAGAAAAAACTGAGAGGGGTGTGTGTGTGTGTGTGTGTGTGTGTGTGTGTGTGTGTGTGTGTATACACATACATATTTGTGTCTGATGGTAGCCATCTCTGGGGGTGGAGAAAGTTACACAATAACTATGTTGTATATTTAAAAGGAGTAGCAAGTTGTGCTGAATAGATCTGCAGTTACAGGTGCAAAAGAGACAGAGACAGAGTGAGACTGAGCTTTCAATGGCATTTGATGCATATGGTTGCTCACTCCTGACTTGTATGTTCCTAGGACATTAATTTCAACCCAAGACCAACTCCAATACTAATCTCCAGATGTCTTCCTCTTAGAATGACTATCGGAAGCTTTCTATGCAGTGCAAAGACTTCGTGGTGGGTGTGCTAGACCTTTGCAGAGACTCTGAAGAGGTTGAGGCCATCCTCAATGGAGATGTGGATTCAGTGGAATCAGCAGTCGGGCAGCGCCATAGAGCATCTCTGAGTCGCGTGAAGCTAGCCATCAAGTATGAAGTAAAAAAGGTGAGTGGACAGTGAGTACCTTCCTAGCCAGCACCACACTGAAGCATAATCTAGTGCTCATGCTATGAGTACCAATGGACTTACAATGAAATTTAAAAAAAAATGGGAGCCATTTGTGAAAGAAGGAATAGTTTCCATTCTATTTAAAGGCGGCAACAATTAGCATCTTGGAGTCAAGAAAGCCCGAGTTCAAGTCCTGCTTTTGACACATATGGTTGTGTTCCCACAGGCACATAATTTAATTTTTTAGTGCCCCAGGAAATTCCCTAAGGCTACTAGTTCCAGATTAGTTGCCCATCTGCATTGGTAGAGGGAGATTCCATCCTGAAAGTTCTTTCACATTGATGAAATCACAGGGACGCACACACACACACACACACACACACACACACACACACACACACACACCACCACCACCACCACCACCACCACCACCACCACCACCACCACCACCACCACCATCTTCACTCTGTAGCCAACCCAGTAATGATATTAGTAAATTCTAACTATTTTTATTAATGAACCTCCAAGTTTAGTGAGAGTGGTTGGTCCTGAGACAACAGACCTTCTACAGTCCATTGCTGGATCCCTATTCAAAACCCTTCTGGTTTGGTGGAACCTGCCAAAGTTTCCACTCTGTTGGTACAGTCTTCAGAGCCTCAGTCACCTCCACACCATAGTTATTTGTCCTTTGTTCTCGAAGAGGACCAAAATGACATCAATATGTTAGAGTCAAGTTACAGTGTGTCCGAGTATGGCTGATCAGACCAATATGAGCTCAGAATGCTCTGCCACAGGTAGGGCACAAACAGTCTGTAAGCACCAGAGGAGGATGTTAGTGGACTGTAAAATCTGCAAAAAAGAATTATTGTGATATTATGGTAGAAGACCATCTGAGGATTTGGGAACGTTGAACTTGGAGAACAGGAGATTGAACATTGGGGGTTGGGCGTCATGACAGTTGGGTTCAAGTATTTGAAGACTTTTATTTGGAAGAGGGATTAGATTTACTGTGTTTGGTTCCGAGACCCAAAATAGGAGCACTTGAAAGACATTGCAAAGGGACAAATTTAGACTTGAGGTCAGGCAAGCTTTCTAAGAGTCAGAACTATTCCAAGTGGACTAGGCTGCCTTGGGAAGTGGTGGGGTCTCCATTACTAAAGGCTACTTTCCAAAAACATTGAGAATCCTTTCCAGGCCTAAAAGTCTATAATTCTGTGAACTCAACTCTTAAAATCCCTCAAATAACTGGATATTTTACCTGTGCTATGGAAGAGAATGAAAACACTGTCTCTTGGATTAGGCGATCAGGGAAGAAATCAAAGGGAAAAATCATATTCTATCAGAAACCACTCAAGGACATGTCCTTGGGGTGGTGCCCTTAGATCAGCACATATTAAGAACCTGCTATGTGCCAAGCATTTCCTCCCTCCCCAACCCCCCTATTGAGAAGGTAAGCAATTAAATATGGGTTATACATGCATAGTCGTGCAAAATACTTCCAGAACAGTCATGTTGTGAGAGACTAACTACATTTCCCTCCATCCTATCCTACAGCGCCCCCCCACCATTTATTGTGTTCTCTTTCTCCTTTCACTCAGTCCCTCCTCAAAAGTGTTTTGCTTCTGCTACCCTCTCCCCCAATATACCCACCCTTCTGTCACCTTCCACCTTCTCTTATCCCCTTCCCCCCTACTTTCCTGTAGGGTAAGATAGATTGAGTGTGTATGTTATTCTCTCTTTGAGCCAATTCAGATGAGAGTAAAGTTCACTCTTTCTCTCTTAATTCCCCCCTCTTCCCCTCCACTGTGAAAGCTTTTTCTTGCCTCTTTTATGTGAGATAGTGTACCCCATTTGCCCTCTCCCTTTCTCTTTTTCTCAGTACATTCCTCTCTCAGCCCTTATTTTTATTTTTTAGATATAATCTCTTTATATTCAACTCATACCTGTACCCTCTGTTTATATATAGTCCTTCTAATGAGAAGGGTCTTATGAGTTACAAATATCATATTTCTATGTTGGAATGTAAACAGTTTAACTTAAAAGTCTCTTGTGATTTCTCTTTCCTATATACCTTTTCATGCTTCTCTTGAGCCTTATATTTGAAAGTCAAATTTTCTTTTTAGCTCTGGTCTTTTCTCAAAAATGCATTAAATTACTTTATCTCATTGAATATTCATTTTCCCCCTCATGGATTATACTCAGTTTTGCTGGGTAGGTAATTCTTGGTTGCAATCCTAGCTCCTTTGCCCTCTGGAATATCATATTCCAAGCCCTGCAATGCCTCAGACATGTCTTATCTGTGTGACACTTAATCTGTCTGCCACAAGTTTCCTCACCTGAAAAGTGTGGATAGTAACAACACCTACCTCCCTGGAATATTGTGAATTTTAAATGAGAGACTTTTTGTAGAGTGCTTTACAATTCTTAAGTTTTATATAAATGCTAGTTATTATTACTAGAAGTCGAGGTGCTGTTCACTCTTCTACAGGTTGTTGGAGTAATGTTTCAAGATTCTGAGAAGCACATTTACCTGAGAATGGGTAGCTGTTTTGTTTTTAACATGAAAGCTTTACATGATATAAATATAATTAGCCACCAAATTAAGCCAACCTCCAGGTACTGAGTGAAATCCTCATGTAACTCAATTTAATTCTATTCAGGGAATTGACCCAAAGAAATTAGGTAATGGCTATGAAAGCAATATAATACATAGCCTAGAACCAGAGAGCTAGAGCTGAGAGGGAATTGGGGCTATCTCATCTAACTCTTCATTTTCCAAGTGAGGAAAATCAGGCTTAGCAAGGTAAATGACTTGCTTTAGGTCATGTGGGTAATAAGCATCAGAGATGAGATTTGAACTCAGAGCCATTCGGCCAACATTGCTTTGTTATCAAAATGTGAATTTTGGACAGAATCACTAGTGACATATGTTTCCTCCAGCATTTGAATATGTTTCTGTCAAAAGAAGGCTAATGATCTCAGCAGAAGAAGTGCACCATCCTTGGTGCTAATTTCAGACTTCTTCTTGTGTGGCTCTGGTCCACACCTTCTCATAGATTCATGGGATATATGCTTAATGGGCTGAAGGCCATCCTCCAGGTGACCTAGGGTGCCATGGATTGCAGGGCAGCCCTGGAGTTGTCCAGCTGTTGTGTGATCTGTGGCTCTCATTCTGGGGCTGGTCCATCTCCTTTTATGACTGTGCAGTTCCTGAGTTCCATCTTTGAATGCCACTTCTTGGGCATAAGTGATATTTTATAGGATGTCATGGCCTGCTTTCCTCTATGTATGCCTTTTTAGTACCCTTTGCATGTTTTGGTTCTTTGGAGATTGTTGTGCCCCATGATTTGCAGTCCTATGCTATGATGGGTGTGAGCAGGTCACAATGTAGAATCAATGGGAAACTTCCAGGAATAGGGACAAAAAGAAAGGTACTGTGACAGGGGAGAAGATGAGCTGGTCCCATGGAAAGGGTGGCAGAGGTGGACAGCCAGTGTGCTCCACTAGGCCCTCATGCTGTCAATCGAGGAAGGTTTCTAACACAGTGGCTAGATCTCCACGTTGAACTTATGGGAGGACATGGACAAGAATGTCCCAGGATGGGCAGGCATGGCGGTCTTCATCCCCGGAGAAAAAGACTCTCATCCAGATGGTGATACATCTTCCCTAATGTTGTTTCTGCTGATAAAACCATATCTGCTTCTTATTGTGAACTTCTTGGCTACATGGGCTTCAGTGAGAAGAGCACTGGCCTTGGGTCCAAATTCTGTTTCTAATCCTCACTGTCTGTGTAACCTTGGGCAAGTCACTTAGTCTCTCTCTGGACCTCAGTTTCCTCATCTGTAAAGAGATTAGGTAATTTTAGATGGCCTATAACATCCCTTCCATCTCTGTCTGTGACTGTAAGCCTAAGACTTCCTCAAGGCAAAAACTTTTTAAAAATCAGTAAAAGTAAATGCAGCTGGGTTTTATATTCCCTGCATCAGTGGTTGGTTACTTATAATCATATGGGGCTGGGAGAAGGAAGGGAATCCCCAATTTTTAATATTCAAAAGAGAAAAGACTTTTAATATAAGTCCAGTTACATTCTGTTCTGAGTCCCCTAGCCAAGAACAGGAATATGTTCCAAGGGGCTCATTATTTCAAGTGAGGGTGGCCTCCAGGTGATGATTTTCCTTTGATCATAGACACAGAGCTGTGTGCTAAGACTTAGAAGGGGTCCACATCTACTGGTGGAGGGCATGCCCACACCAATGGCATCATGGATCCCTGAAGTATTGAAGGTGATTTGTTCGTGTATGAGAAATGGGTGACTCTAATGAGAAGATTCCAGCTCCTGGGGTCCTGAAGAAGTGGTTGGGTCGCTGGGCTCCTAGTGCACGTGTGTTCAATTGGTCCACCTGTGACATTGGCTCCATAACATTTCTTTACTTCTGTTTCTCTGCAGTTTGTGGCTCATCCAAACTGTCAGCAGCAGCTTTTGACCATCTGGTACGAGAACCTCTCCGGATTACGGGAACAGGCCATCGCTATCAAGTGTTTGGTGGTGTTGGTGGTGGCCTTGGGACTGCCATTCCTGGCCATTGGCTACTGGATTGCCCCATGTAGTAGGGTATTGACTTTTCTGCTTTAATATCCTGTGATGCTGGTTCAGAATGTCCCTTAGGGTCTCTCTCTCTCTCTCTCTCTTTCCCCACCCGATGGAAAGGCAAGAAAAACAAACCTGTTATAGAGATGTATACTAATGGAAAGGGCTGGGAGAGGAAAGAATGTTGTGGCTGCACCAAGATCAGGTGGGCACATGGCAAAGACATCTAAGCCTGGTTATACCCCAGTCTGGTCACATTGAAAGGTCTCTGACAAGCCTAGGGAGGCCATGACATACAAGCAGGGTCTGCAAGAGGGAAATAAATGGTGACTACCCAGAGGGAGATCAGGAACTGGCCTACAGGTCTCATTGCTGTTTCAAGATCCAAATCTCTGGTTTTGTTAAGATTGACAGATATTTCAGGCCAAATAGGTCAATGGCACTCCCAGATGGAAGTGACCTCTCCAAATAGTCATCCTTCCCAGGTCCCTCATTTGCTTTTGGTAAAACCTGGCTCCCCTTCCTGCTCCCAGGAAACCACATCTCTGAGAGAATATTCCTGGACTGACTTTTCATTTCATCTTGCTTTGCAGTTGCCTGTGTAATTTATCTCAAAGAATGGACTATTTTTAGTTTGCTTGGCATTTCTGTTTTTGACAAAAAAACCAAACATTTTAAGCCTTTTTTCATCTGATTTAATTCATTGAAGCCAAACAAAGATTTATTAAGCCAGTCCGGGGATGCAAAGATGACCCAAACATAGCATCTGTCTCAGAATTCTATGTCTCCTGGGGAAATAACATAGATACAGATAAGCCCAATACAAGATAGGGAATAATAGGGCAAACTTTAAGGAAAGGACTTGAGGAAAGTTTGAGGGAGATAAGAGGGGCCTGGAGAGGTGCATGGAAGAGGGAACACCTGAACTGAGTCCAGGAGGATAAGGCTTTCAGCAGGAAAATGGGGTGTGAATAGAGCCATGAACTTGAACTTTGGAAGAATATGAATCCAGAATCAGCAGCTTACTTGCTTACAAGTTTGTTCATCTCTAAACTGAGAGGATTGGACTTGGTAGCCTGTAAAGGTCCCTTCTAGCTCTAAATATGTGATCCCAGGAGGGGATGATGATGGTGGTGATGATGATGATGGTGATGATGATGGTGGTGGTGGTTGTGGTGGTGATGCTGATGATGAAGATGAGGATGATGATGCTGATGTTGATGGTGATGATGATGATGATGGTTGTGATGACAATGATGATGACAACAACCACTAACACTTATATGGAACTTTGAGGTTTGTGAAACACTTTATAAATATAATTTCGTTTAATTCTCAGCCCCAGAAGGTGAGTGCTATCGTGATCTCTATTGTCCATTTGAGAAAACAGGCAGACAGAGGTGAAATGACATTCCCAGGGTCACACAGCTAGTGTCCAAGACTGGATTTGAACTCGGGTCTTCCTGGCTGCAGGCCAAGGACTTTATCCATTGCACCACCTAACTGCTTATATAAGCCTCAATAATTATTAAGGTCAGATGGAGAATAAAAGTCTTTTTTTTTTTCATAAAAAGCGGATTGTAGAGGGGAGTTCCAGAAAGTAAAATGTGGAATTTACTTGGGGAAAAAAAGAAAGCCCAGCAAGTGTTCCTGTGTCTTGGGCAAAAAGATCCCTTGGAGCAGGGGAACATTATTTGTGACTTCTTCCTCAGCATCTGATAGTATCTTCTGGGAAAAAAAATGACCAACACATGAAACTTTTAGGAAACTTCATGAAATGTGGTTTTGAAGGTGCAGAAGAAACTTTCATATAACTATAAGCTTAAGTATCAAGGTGCTTTCATGGGAGAGCACATAGATAGAATGTAGGGACTGTAGTCAAGAAGACGAAGGGGTGTGCTGGTAAATGTTTAACAACCAGCTTTCTGGGGGGGGAGGGGGATGTGCCTATGACTCAGTTTTAAGTTTACTTTATGAACATTTTGTCCATCACTTTCTTAAGCCTAGACAGTCAACAAAATGGTAAATCAAGTCTTGATTTGTGGCATTTGCCATTTCTGAGGTTTAAATGCTCAAACTGAAAATTTAACAGTCAGCTCAGCTAGTACAAGCTGGCTCCAGCCCACTGCAGGGAAGACCTCAGTTCAAATTCTACCTGTGTTATCCTGACAGGTCACTTGGTATTTCTGTGCCTTAGTTTCCTCTTCTGTAAAATGAGACAGTGAACCTGATTGGCCTCTGAGGCCCCTTGAAGCTCTTTGCTCTTTGCTCCTGTTTCCATTTTCTCAGATTCAGCTCTCCATTAGAATAAATTGGACTGTTCTGTGAGTTACCACACCAGACCTTTTCTCCCCTTATTGGAATAATTCAGTTTAACAAACCTTTATTAAACACCTATGATGCCTACAGTAATGTGCTACAGATGCAATTTTTTAAAAAGCCTGCCCTCAAAGAGCTTACATTCTACTGGGGTGGGGTGGACACACCAGGAGCATAAGTAGGTAAATATAAAATATTTGCAAGTAGGAGAGAGTCTAATAACAGGGGTGGGGGAAAGGGGAATCTCGGGAAAGGATTAGATAAAAACAGATATTTTCATCTTGATTCCAAGCTAGCTTTGGTGTCTTATTGTTTCCTTTCTCATAGAAACTTTTTTTTTTGCTTTTTGGAGGGGGAAGGGCAAGACATTTAGGATTAAGTGACTTACCCAAGGTCACATGGCTAGTAAGTGTTAAGTGTCTGAAACCAGATTTGAACTCCGGTCCTTCTGATTCCAGGGCCAGTGTTCTATTCACTGTGCCACCTAGCCACCCCTTTATAGAAACTTTTTGAGAATGGCCTAGTCACATACTAAGGATGTCCTGGCACAATGTTAGGCATGGGCACATAGAAGTGTTTAACAAATGCTTGTTTCCTTGCTAGAGACAAGCTAGAGATTAACAGCAAGGTATAATAATAAATAGTCTACTAACTTCAGAGTGGAAAAAGTGTTGCCTCAGACACTTTCTTGCTATATGACCCTAAACTCTCTCAGACTCAAGTTTCCTTGTCTGTAAAAAGGGAACCATAGTATCACCTACATCACAGGGTTATTGTGGACAAATGAAGTGATGCTTGTAAGGCCCTTTGAAAAATCGAGAGTACTGTGTCAGTGTTAGCTACTATGAGCCACAATATCCTGTGAGAGAAGAGCAGGCCAGCTTCTGTCCCAATATTCTGGTATTTTCTTAGCCATTGGGCCGGTGATTGAGTATGATGCAGATACTCATTAGGCCTTGACTTGCGCTTTTTTGTAGCTGTAGCTGAATCTCTGTTTCCCAGGTTCCAAAAAGTGCTAAGTAAATGTAGTGGTGGAACTGAATTAGAAATTCTTTTTAGTCTTCGAGGTGAGTTCTGCAGTCCCTTTTGAGATGCAGGCATCCTCAGCAATCAACTGAGAAACTTAGGCACTTACCCTGTGGGGGCGCTGCACTGAAAGCTGGGAGATCCGACCCTGGTGACCAACCTGGAACAGACTGTATCCTAAGAAGGGGCGGTGAGGGCGGTACTTCTCCTCCTAGACTTTTTAAGAATGTGACTTGTCATGGCAATCTTTTATTGTGGTAGGTACAGCTGTCAGCTGGCTATCCCATACGCCTTCCTGAAATGCATTTAGAGGGGCTTTGAGCTGGAAGGGACCCTACCACATGAACTTGCTAGCTGCATGAACATAGGCAAGTAACTGAACCTGCCTGAGCTTCAGTCTCCTTATCTGTGAAATGGACATAGTAAGACTTGTTGACACTGAGCTGTGTGATCCTAGGCAAGTCACTTTATTCTTAGCCTCGTTTTACTAATCCATAAAATGGGGTTAATTGGGGCGGCTAGGTGGCACAGTGGATAGAGCACTGGCCCTGGAATCAGGAGGATCTGAGTTCAAATCCGGTCTCAGACACAACCCAAAAAACTAGCCATGTGACCTTGGGCAAGTCACTTAACCCCAATTGCCCTCCAAAAAGCAAAAATAAAACAAAATAAAATGGGGTTAATAATAGTGCCTATTCATAGATCGTGATGAGACTCAAGAGATAAGTTCTTTGAAAACTTTAAAATACTATAAAATGATAAAATACTATAAAATGATAACTAGGACTATTGAGATCTTATGATTATAGACTTAGGACTGGAAAGGAGCTCAGAGACACTCTAGTCCCCTCATTTTCCAGGGAGGAGCAGGTTCAGAGAAGGAAGGGGACTTGCCCAGGGTCACACCATCAGGCAGTAACTGAGATGAGATTCGAACTCCGTCTTCTGACTCCTGATCATCCTCTGCCTTCCTGTGGTTGTTGTTATCGTCAACACTGTTAACACAATCCTTTCTTGTCCTTTCATACAGAAGGACCCAAGCTCTAAAAAAAAGGCCAAGCAGGGGCATCCTAGGGATGTGACCTGGAACAAGAGTGACTTGAGGCCTTATGCTGCCCCAGGAGCGTCTCCCTTGTCTGTTAGAAGCTGTTGGAGGCACAATAGTGCAAAGAGTGGTGGGCTTGGAGCCAGAAAGACCTGAGTTCAAATCCTGCCTCAGACATTTTCTAGCTGTGTGACCCTGGGCAAGTCACCTAACTCCTATCTGCCTCAGTTTCCTCAACTATAAAAGAGGGATAATAATAGCAGGATTGTGGTGAGTATCGAATGACAAAACACTCCTAAAGGCAGTAAGCTTCAGAGGGAGTCTTTGCAGCCAGACCTTTGGACCTCTCTAGTCCAGCACTCTTTCTACTATGCCACACTGCTTATCAATTAATTATTCAGCTCTATTTAATTCAACAAGCCTTTAACAACTCCTGCTATGTGCAGGGGACTGGGCTAGGGCCTGTGAATACAAAGATAAGCAAGCATACATTTCCCAGGGAATGTCTTCTGTAAGTGGGAACCTGATTTTCTCAAGTGAAATTAAAAAAAAAACAATCAACTTTTGTCTTGCATGTGGTAGCTTGGAAAAATCCTCCGAAGCCCATTCATGAAATTTGTGGCCCATGCTGCTTCCTTCATCATTTTCCTGTGCCTGCTGGTATTTAATGCCTCTGACAGGTTTGAGGGCATTACAACGCTGCCAAACATCACGGTCATCGACTACCCAAAGCAAATCTTCAGGGTGAAAACAACCCAGTTCACCTGGACTGAGATGCTGATCATGGTCTGGGTTCTCGGTAAGTGTGTGATTGTCCATTCAGGTTCCTCTGCTTTAAGAAGTTATGAGGGGAGGACAGAGTATCCACTTCATTTGTTACTGAAAATAATTGTCCCCACCTTTAGAAACTGGGTCAGACTACCAAAGAGCAGTGATGCCAGTGATTCATAGAGGGGCAAAGAGCATTGGATCATAGATTTAGGGGCTATGGAGGTTGATCCTCTTATTTTGCAGATAGGAAAATCAAGGCACCAAGAGGTTAAAATCCACACAGCTAACAAGCGTCTGTGGTAGAACCAATCCATTTTCCTCTCAGCTGTCAGAGTGATTTTACTAATGTGTAAGTCTAACCATATTACCTCTGCTCAGTGAACATCAGTGGCTCCTAGGATGGAATATAAGATTCTTTGCTTAACCTGTAATGCCCTTCATAACCTGGCTCCTTCCTACCAGCCTTCTTATACCTTATCTCCTTCCACACATGCCAAGTTACAGCTACAGTGGCCTACTTGCAAACACCCCACTTTTCCCATTATACCACACTGCTTACTACTTATTCATCTCTATTTATTGTGACAAGCCTTAACTTCTTCTAGGTGCAGAGGACTGAGCTAGGACTACAAATGCAAAGATAAGCAAGTAGACATTCTCCATTCCATGCCTTTGCACTGGCTGTGCCCTCTGCCTGGAATGCGCTTCCTCTCCACCTCCATCTCTTAGTTATTTGGCTCCCTTCAAGACTTAGCTCAGAGCCCCCTTGTGCACAAAACTATTCTTGTTCTCTCCAGTTTTGTGTAGCCTGCATGCAATTTCTTTTTATCTAGTGCAGGAGTGGGGAACCTGCAGCCTCGAGACCACATGTGGCATTCTAGGTCCTCAAGGTAAACATTTAGCATCATTCCACAGACACATGCTTGTTGATGGATTGATTGACTAGAGATAGAAACATGGCATTCAGCACCTTCATAGAGCTTCCTTTCTTGGGTGGTTGTTAAGGTAAATAATATACATAGTCAAGCAGGTACACATAAGATAATTCCAAGAGGGAAACCATGTTAAAAAACAAACAAACAAACAAACAAAAACAACAGGAAAGTAGCACCTGAGCTGAGCTTTGAAAAAGACAAGGGGAGAGAGAGAGAGACAGAGACAGAGAGACAGGGAGAAACAGAGAGGGAGAGGAGGAGGGAAGGGAGGGAGAGAAAGAGAGAGAGAGACAGAGACAGAGAGAGAGACAGAGACAGAGAGAGAGGAGAGAGAAAAGGATGAATTGGGCAGGGGAAGGCTGGAGATAGGAAGATCAGTTACAATTACAGTAACATTACAGTATCAGTTACAGTAAGTAGGCTGGACAAAAAGCTGTAACAGCCTAGATGAAGGTGTGGAAGGGCACAGATATAATCTCTTGGGGAGGTAGAGTCAACTGATTGGACCTAAAGGATGAGGGAAAAGGAGGCCTTAGTTGACTCCGAGGTTACAGATCTGAATGACTAGAAGGATATTTTTCCCTCAAAGCAAATAGGAGTTTGAAGGGAACTGGGTTTAGGGAGGAAAGCGAGGTCTGCCTTGGCCCATTGTTTGATGGGCTGTCTGGGTGGAAATGTCCACCAGGCATTTGGCATCATAGGGTGGATATTCTCTGCTGTAATGGATCTGGGCATCATGTCAGTGGAGATCATTGCTACCCTTAAAGCAGTTTCAGTAGGTGGTAGGGTGGCAGGGTGGCAGTGCACAGTGAGGCACTGTGTAGGGTGGCAGAGCATCAGGGTGGCAAGATGGCAGGATGGCAGGGCGACAGGGTATAGGGCGGTAGGGTGGCAGGGTGGTATGGTGGCAGGGCACAGGGTGGCAAGGTGGTGGGGTGGCAGGGTGGCAGGGCACAGGGTGGTAGGGTGACAGGGAAGCAGGGTGCAGGGTGTAGGGTGGCAGGGCTGGAAGCCATATTGTAAGAGACTGGGACAGAAGAAGCTAGTATAAAAAGCTGCAGTAGAGAAAGAAGTACTTTTCTAAGCTTGTTGCAGTGAAAGGGAGAAGTGACAGGATGGCAGTTCAAGTGAAAGATTTTGTTGTTGTTTTAAGTTTCATTGTTGCCTTTAAAAATTATCTATGAGGTCAAAGGATATGGATGGCTTGCTGACTTCTCTCCGATTGTTTCTCATCAATCCAGAATATACCAGCAGTGTATTTGGGTGCCTCGATTCCCACAGCCCCTCCATAACTGACTTGACATAGGAGGGAACCCCAGGCTTTGTGATGCCAGCTTTGACACCCATCCCATAGAGTATACTGCTAACTGTGCCTTTAAGAGACAATGTTGGGGCAGCTAGGTGGTGCAGTGTATAGAGCACTGGCCCTGAAGTCAGGAGGACCTGAGTTCAAATCCGGCCTCAGTCCCTCAATACTTACTAGTCATCTGACCTTGGGCAAGTCACTTAACCCCAATTGCCCTGCCTTCCCCCCTCCAAAAAGAAAACAAAATAGAGACAATGTTGATCTCCAAAAGTTAGAGATGTCGTGCTACCTTGGAAGGCTGTGGGGAGACTAAGAGTTTAATTTTTTATTCTGGAGAGTTGCCTATGACTGTCTCCAAGGTACAGAGAGAAAAGACTAAGAGAACTTTCCTGAGAGACTAAGATTGACTCTTTTGGGGAGGAAGCCGTGTTTCTGAGAGACTGAGGCTGCTATGGAGGGAGCTGCCTTATGAGGCAGCTAGAACAAAGACATCAGCCATAGCAGAGATAGTTAGAAGCTACTTTGGCTGTGATCAGTCTTTTAGGTGATACATGGTAAACAATTATCTATGTCTTTGTTTCATTGTCTGTTACATTGTTAAGAAATTATATATGACCAACTATGACAGACTAGACTCTTCTCAGCAATGCAGTGATGTAAGTCAATCCCAAAAGACTCATGAAGGAGAGAGATGTCTACACCCAGAGAAATAACTAGAAAGACCTGAGTTTGAATCCTGATGGAAGCAAACTACTTGATCTTTTTCTTTTCATTGTTTGCTTTTATTCCCTCTTTACCATTTTTCATTCCATCTAGTACAATCGGCCTTTGTAACCTGACTAATGTCTAATGTGAAAGTATTTGCAGATCCTATACTGGACTATATGCCGTCGTGGAGGGTGGGGGGAGGGAGGGAAGGGAAATTTGAAACTCAAGGAACTATGGAATTGAGTCCTGTAAACTAAAAATAAACAAACAAATTAATTAAAAAAATAAAATTAAGAAATTATATAGCCAGTAATTCTGTCATTTATTTAAGCCTAAAAGATTAGGGGAGTGTATACTTAGAGGATGGCCCAAAAGTCTTGGTACAATTTTAAGCTACTAAGTTTATGGAAAAAGAGATTTTTCCAGTTTATTTAAGGTGATATTTTTAAGCTGGAGGCAAAGGAGGGAGCTCAGAGCTAAGTGATTAATTAGTGAGAGAAATGAAACAAGGCAGAGTCAAGTAGAAGGGGATGAGATGGGGTGTGGTTGGCGTGATTGTGGGTGCAGTTGACACCCCTGCAGGCTGCAGCATCAGGATCGTTCTTGAGCCTTCTGCACCACCCTTTATCAGCTGGCCCACTTACAAGGTGTGGAATAAAACCCCGGTGGTGTTTTAATTCAGATTCCTCTGACTATTAGGGATTTGGAATATGTTTTCACAGGGTTGTTGATCATGTGAGTTTTTTCAAAGATTTACATTCTTAAACCCAAGTGAAGTGTGGGTTTGTTGGGTTTCTTTGTTTGTTTGTTTGTTTGTAGAATGAGAGAAAGCCAAGGATGATTTTAGTCATCAAGGAAGGGGCTTGTAGATACAGAGTGAAAATGATAGAGGCAGAAAATTATCAAAAAAGGGCCAGCTCCTGGAGGAAACAGGATGGGCTGGCCTTGGCAAGGAGAAAAGCCACCTGACCTTGGAGAGTGGAACAAATGAGAAATGGATTATTGTAAACTTCCAGACAGTCCTGCATAGCTTCTAATCATGAGAAATGAGGTGGCTCTATTAGGTCAAGCCATAGACCTGAAAATAGTAACCAGTGCCCGAAGCTGCAAGCTGGAGCAGCCCATGCCCATGCCTGTTGTGACTCATTGGTCTGCTCAGCTATCATGAGTGCCATTACATGTCATTTGCAGAAATTGAGGACTTTATAGGGAAGCAACATCGAAAGAGGACTGGTCTTTGAATCAGGAGAATCACATGTGGACTCTGATAGTGATTAGCTTTGTGATCACAGGAAATATGTGGCGTCTTTCTGAGCCTCGGTTTACTCATCTATAAAATGGAAGTGATGCACTAATATTGTCACAGGGCTGTGGGGAAGTGCTTTATAAATCTTAACACTCTAAGAAAATGTCCGTGACATTTACAGAGTTTGAGAGACATAGTTTCTGGGTAATTTAATCATTTTATTAATAAGACTAGCATGTTTGTTAATAAAAAGAAGTCAGTGGCACTCTCAAATGCCAAAGACCCCTCATGGCAGTAGGCTTACAATTTCTATGCCCTTGGAAGAGCAGGTGTACCTGAAGGTAGCAGTCAATTCTGATTGGTTAACAATTAGTGAGAGAATGAATGTTATAATGAGAGGTGGGCTCTGTTACTATGAAGGTCTTGCTGATGCAGTTTGAGAGGCTCAGGGACCCTCCCCAAAGACTAGAGTACTGGACAGGGTTGTCTGGAATGAATTCGCAGACTCAAGCATTCTTCCAAGTCAAGTTGGCAAAAGTTTACTGTAACACCAATATGGTGGTCAAAGCTCCTTAAGGAACTTGCAATTTAACAGGAATGATGCTAAAGTTTATATAGGAAAAGTTGTAGATTATTTGACAGATATGCTGATTAGGTGATGACTTACAGCCTTGGTCATAGGCCTCATTCACTACTTGAAACAGGGGAAGGCCTTTCTCAGGGGTGTATTTTTGGGTCTGTTACATCTGTAACAAGACAGCTTTGAGAGTTGATGTTTATAACTTGACCTCTAGATTGAATCTGATAACTTTGGCAATCAATATATGATAATTCTGTGGTTACAAGATCGTTCTGTTTCTTATAAGAGAATTTCTTCAGAGGCCAGCTTGTTCTTGTGACAGGGGAAGAGAGTTTGTTTTACTGGTGCTCGCTCATGAGTAATTGTTAGGCATAGTGTCCTTGGGCTGGGGAGAAAACTGTCAGGGATAGTGTTTTGAAGCTAGGGATAAATGTGATCTTGGAACTGGGGTCCAAGAACAAGCACCCAAGCACCCTATTATTTCCAGTACATGACTTGTATCACCCAAATCTTGGTCAAAGAGACTGATCAATTTCCATTATCACCTGTCTGACAAAAGGAGGAATCCATATTTTCCAAGACCTGTCCAAGTAAATACAATGAGCAGGAATCCTCCCATTAGCTTAAATTTAGAATTTCTTTTGCTGCCTAATTAGGTCTTAACCTGGATAAGTCTTTGTACAACATTTCCCACCCTGATTGATTTCTAGATGATGAATTAGAACAGGGGGAAAATGTTGGTCCTGCTTCAATAATTGGTTATTAATACAAGAGAAAAATAATCATCTTTCACGTGAGTTATTAATATATACAGGTGAGGCCACCCTGCTACTAAAGCTGAAGTTAGGGGAGTGAGACTTGGGGGTTGAGCATTTTTAAGAGTAAGAATGTGTGCCATCTTTAGTTGTCAGTCAACAAGCATTTGTTCAGCCCTACTATATACCAAGCACCATACTAAACTCTGAGGATACAAAATAAGGAGGCAAAAAGCAGTCCCTGCCCTCAAGTATCCTACAATCTAATGGGGAAGACAACAAGCAAATACCTATGTACAAAGAAGATACATACAAGATAAATAGGAAATAATTAACATAAGGGAGGCCCTAGAATTGAGAGGTTCCTATAGATTATGGGATTTCAGTTGGAACATAAAGGAAGCCAGAGAAACCAGGAAGCAGAGATGAGAAAGGAGAGCCTCACAGGAATGGGGGACAGCCAGATAAAATACCCAGAGGTGAGAGATGGAATGTCTTATATGGGGAACAGCCAGGAGGGCAGTGTCACTATCAAAGAACACATGTTGGGGAATAAAGTGTAGGAAGGCTAGAAAGGTAGGAGGAGGCAGACTCTGAAAGGCTTTGAATGCCAAGCAGAGGATTCTGTATTTGACCCAGGAGGCAATAGGGAGCTGAAGTGGGGGTGGGGGTGACACGATCAGACCTGCACTTTAGGAAAATCACTTTGGTGGCAGAATAAAGAATGGAGTGTAGTGGAGAGAGACTTGGGGTAGGCAGACCTATCATAGTATATTGCAATAGTCGAGGCACAAGGTGGTGGGGGCTTGCATCACAGTGGTAAGCAGGGTCAGAAAAGAGAGAGGGAAGAGAAGGTGTTGCAAACGTAAAATTGACAGGCCTTGGAAACAGTTTGGATATGGGGTAAGGAGTCAGGGGTGATGCCTAGGTTGTGAGCCTGAGGGATTGAGAGGATGGTATTTCTCTCAGCAATAATTAGGCAGCAGGGGGAGCAGCTGGGTGGCACAGTGGACAGAGAACCAGGCCTGCAGTCAAGAAGACTCATCTTCCTGAGTTCAAATCTGACCTCAGACACCTGTTAGCTATGTGACCCTGGGCAAGTAATTTAACCCTGTTTGCCTCAGTTTCCACATCTGTAAAATGACCTAAAGAAGGAAATTGAAAACTATTCCAATATCTTTGCCAACAAGTCCATAAATGGGGTCACAAAGAACTGGATATGACTGGATGTGACTAAAAATGACTGAATTTAATTCATTGGTCCTCTACTCTTAGACATTTTTTGAGGTGGTATGTCATAGTGAATAGAACAGTAGACAGGAAAACATGGTTTGAGTTCAAATCCAGCCTAAGAAGTGAGGAAAAAGTTCAAATGCTTCCTCTAAGAGGAAGTCAGGTAGAATTAGATTCAAATGCTGCCTGCCACACCTGCCAGCTCTGAGTTCAATGCAAGTTCATTAACCTCAACTCTCTGAGTCCCACAGTTCTCTCATCTGTAAAATGGGGACAATGATATTTCAGGTTTGGGTGGAGTCTGGATCTGGGATTTCAGGGGCATTGGGAATTCCATGTGTGGAAACTCTGTCCTTCCATGAATGAAGATTGGCAACTTGCAGTCTTGGAAAGTTGCCTGGGGACACTAAGGGGTTAAGTGACTTGCCTAGGGTCTCACAGTTAATGTGGCAGGACTTAAACCTGTTCCTTCCTGTGTCTAATGCCTGCCCTACACCAAACTGTCTCTGAATACCTGGAGTGTTATAGCATCCCTGTTTTTAGGGCCTCCTGGAGTAGCTAGAGTTTGGATATTACCATTCCTACCTATTGGGGGATGGAGTACTTTCTTTTTTCTTTCCTCCTTCTTCCTCTGGGTTAAGTGATTTGCCCAGGGTCACATAGCTAGTAAGTGTCTGAGGCCACATTTGAATGTAGGTCCTCCTGACTCCAGGGCCAGTGCTCTGTCTGCTGAGCCACCTAGCTGCCCCTGGGGTGGATTACTTTCAGTCAGTTTCCACTTCTTCCATTTATCTTTCCCTGATGTTTCAACATGACTAGCTATTTGAATATCAGTTCCTTGAAGATAAAGACTTGGTCTCTTGGGCCTGAGCTGGGAGCTGCACCTGATGCCTTTTCAAGGTAAGCTTCCTGTCCATAGGAATGGCTACTTAGCCATGGGCCTAAGCTGTCTTGGTGGGAGCCCTGATGGTGTCTCTCCTCTGGTTCATCCAACAGGGATGATGTGGTCGGAGTGTAAGGAGCTCTGGCTGGAAGGGCCGAGGGAATACATTCTACAGCTGTGGAACGTGCTCGATTTTGGGATGCTCTCCATCTTCATTGCAGCCTTCACAGCCCGCTTTCTGGCCTTTCTTCAGGCCACCAAAGCCCAACAGTATGTGGACAGTTATATCGAAGAAAGTGACCTCAGTGAAGTCACGCTACCTCCAGAGATACAGTATTTCACTTATGGTGAGTTACCCATTGAAAAGAACCTTCAGACGTTTTCTAATAAGGGAGGACAAGGAAGTCCAGAAGGCCTGGACACTCCTGCCTCGACCACGTCCTGGCACATCCCTAAGTTTTCAGTGCCCCTGGGGAGCTTGAAGACTCAGTCACAAGGGAGCTGGCTATCAGAATCAGTGAAGGCCTGTTCCATAAGGTGACTTCTCTAGAGTCACAAAACCATACATCCAGACCATCTGCCACAAACAAACCGAAAATAAAGAGAGCAATGAGAAAGTGCACAGCATGATAGCTCGAGAGCTGGAGGGGCCCCTCCTGCCCACCCACCATCCTCATTTTATCGGCGGGGGACTGAGGCCATGGACATTGTATAGACATGCACATCCCATACATGTATCTTATCTGGTCCTCACAGCTACCCTGGGATTAAGGTGTTACTAGTTTCTCCATTTTACAGGTGAAGAAAATGAGGCAAACAGTAGCTAAGTGACTTATCCAGGGTCACACAGTGTGTCTGAGGCAGGATTTGAACCCAGGTCTTCCTGACCATGCTTCATCCATCCCTCTACCTCACTGTCTTCCATCTCACAGCCCACACCTAGGTTTCTGAGGTATTTACATTCAGGAAGGAGGCTGGAAGGTCGGCCTCATTTTACAGAGAACAGAGCAGACTCTCTCAGGGTTTGCAAAGCTGAGAAGGGCAAAGCCGGGACTGGAACTCAGGTTTCCTAAAGCCTGCTGCCAGGCCCTTTCCACACATTACACAGCACCATGGTCTGTTCTGAGATGCTGCTCCTCCCATCCCCCATTCATCACCTTGTGGGCAGTTTGCTAGGGAGGATGGGTGGGGGGAAGGGAGGTGAGTGTGTGTGTCTTTGTGTGTGAGTGTGTGTGTGAGAATGTGTGTGTGTGGGGGGGTGTCTGTGTGTGTCTGTGGGTGCATGAGTGTATGTGAGGGTGTGTGTGAGAGTGTGTGTGTTTGTATGTGGGTATGTGTTTGTGTGTGTCGGTGAGTATGTGGGTTTGAGTAGGTGTTTGTGCGTGGGTGCGTGCGTGTGTGCGTGCGTGCGTGTGTGTGTGTGTGTGTGTGTGTGTGTGTGTGTGTGTTTTCGTGGAACGAGGTGGTGGTGCACTTTAATATGGAAGAGGGATAAGATTTATTCTTAATAGGTCTCTAAAGGGCATGGTGGCTAGAACTCTGGACCCTGAGTCATGAAGGTCTGAGTCCAGCCTCAGACATTGAGCTGACTGTGTGGCATTCTCTTATGCCCCCCACGAGTGGGACACACTCCCTGACAGCTACATCCAGGTCCATGTGAAGAGAAGATTTAAACTTGGCACACACATTTGAATGCCTACATGGCAAAAGGGTATCTCATAAGGAGGAACTTAAACCTCTTTTTGATTCAGTTTTCTCATCTATAAAATGGGGATAATGGGCAGCTAGGTGGCACCATAGTGCACGGAGCCCTCAGCCTGGAGTCAAGAAGATTCATCTTCCTGAGTTCAAATCCAGCCTCAGACACTTACTAACTGTGTGGCCCTGGGTAAGTCACTTAACTCTATTTGCCTCAGTTTCCTCATCTGTAAAATGAGCTGGAGAAGGAGACAGCAAACCACTCTAGTATCTCTGCCAAGAAAACCCCCAAATGGGGTCACTAAGAGTCAGTAAACCATAACCATAACCACAACAATGGGGATTAGCTCTGAGGGTTTTTGTGATGAGCAGTGGAGGACACTTATGTCAAGGGCTTTGCCAGTCTTAAAGCAGGCTGTGTCCGTGGGAGCTGTGATTGCTGCTTTGCTCGACCTCTGAGGGGAGAACTAGAAGTAACAGATGGAGTTTCTGGAAAACTGACTTTGGCTTGCTATTAGGAAAAGTCTTCTCCCTTTGGTCTGGGCTTTCTTTCCCAACATGGCTGATGTGGAAATATATGGCGGCACATGTGGAGCCTATTTCAAATTGCTAGCCTTTGCAAGCATTGTTGTGGTGTTTGTCCTTCCTTCTCAAAGAGGACCGTGGTGTCCGGGAAATGATGACATGACTTAAAGTTGACTCTGATTAGAGGGAGGGAGGGCTGGGCAAAGTCACCAGCCTCACCTTCTCCTCAAGAGCCATCTGGGTCCAGTGGCCAGTTATTCATCAGGATGACTGGAGATGACCCAGGATGCAGTGGGAGACCATGGCCCTTTTAAGGTTCTCACTTAGAGTGAGGTAACGCCCATTCACTTTAAGAAGTGAGTCTAGGGATGGCCCCTTTAATTTTTTTTTCTTTTCAAGGAAGGTAAAGGAAGAAGGGAATCTTAAATTTCTAAAAAATAATTGTTAAAAGTTGTCTTACATGTAATTGAAATAAATACAAAATTAAAAAAAAAGAACAGAGACATAAAAAAGCAAAAGCAAAGCCTCCTTTCCATTTTGTTGTAGAGCAGTGATGGGCAGTGCGACATTAGTGAGGCAAGGCGACTGAGGTCCAGCTATTTCCTTTCAAACATGCTAACTTTGTGATCATGCGCAAGTCAACCTTGAGCAGCTATGTAAAAGTATAAATGAAATACATAAAAATTCCCATCTCCCTCCTGACAGGTAAGGATAATCACCATGTTGACTAATTAAAGAGGCTGCTTTATGCCTCAATTCTAATTAAGTCTCAATTACTGAATGGGCTTTGCCTCAGTCACACTGAGGCCTGTTAAAGACCTTAGCTTGGAAAGGCCTGGGTCCCCCCACTGTATACTGGGCCATCTCAGTTAACTGCAGATCTTAACCCACTACCCAGAATTAGAATGAGCCTCCATATTCCCCCATGCAGAAGGAGATGCCCCCGGCAAAGTCTGGGTGAGCACATGTTGCATGCATTGTAGTAGAAATTCTTGGTCAGTTATGTGTTAGACTGGCTGACTTCTAAGTCCCTGCTAACTCGGAGATTTTGTGATTCTGTGAGTTGAGCATTTATGAATTTAGCTAAGCCAGCTCCTGAGTACAGACCATTCATCACCTGCCTGCACTCTGCCACAGTGTCAGAACAATATGAATAAGCTAAGTCACTTTTGAAACCATATATGTTTATTAACTAATTCAACTTGCATTCCATAGAGCTCTCATCCACTGCTTACTCAAGCGCTCTAGAGTCCTCCTAATATAGCCATGAGAATTATGGAGCTTTATCAAAATAGTCTTATGCTACAGTTGTTTGGTTGGTAAATTTTAAAAAATCTAGACATTATTTTTATATGGTAGCCTTCCCCCCTTCTCCTCTAAATACTTATTTTTTTGGTTCTTTATGAGATTTTTGGAATATTACCTTTTATTGGACCCAGATGTCCAGATTGGTTCGACCAATTCAAAGTTTCACCAACAGTGCATCAGTGTGCCTGTCTCTCTGCAGCTCCTCCAACATCAGCCATTCTTGTCTTTTGCCATCTTTCCCAGTTTGTTAGGTATAACATGAAACCTTAGAGTTGTTTTCATTTACATTTCTGTTAGTTTTCAGTTCTTTAACCACAGGTTTCTAAGATAAGGGTCTCTAGTACTGTTGTTCACAAGCCCCCACTGGTGTGCTCTACGTTAATAATCAGCCGGTAGATTGAATATGATTTAGTAAAAGTCTCCACTAAAGTGGTGCACTGAGAATAATGGTACAAAACATTTCCTTATACCTCCTTAGCCATGGGGCATATTCCCTGACAGATGTGCCCAGGTCCATGGGAAGAGCAGGCTTAAGCTTGGGAGTACAATGATGTTGAGGCACACATTGAGATATCTATGTGGCAAAAGGGTAACTCATAATTCCTTGTATTTTTGCCCTGGAAGTCCTTTCTTGAGTACAGAATTGACATTTTTCTCTGGTACAAGGGGTCTTGTTTCTTGAAACAGTGACTGAATTTCTACATCAGTTTGTCCTTAGTGTTCATTCTGTTCTTGGCTGGATGTGGTATTTCCTTTGGGTCTGCTTTCTCTGATCTTAAATGGTTATTTTCTTTGTTATTGGTCAGGGTTCTCTGATGACATGGTCAAACGTGAGGGTTGCTTAAAAAAGTAAGAAGGAAATTCCTTCCTCCCTCCAATAGCAGTTCCTTCTCAGGGGTTTGGCTCCAACTCTGGAACTGGAATCCTCAGATCTTGAAATTAAAGTCTTCCCCCCATTGCCCACTGGACTGATTCACTACTTCACTGGTAGATTTGGGATTTGGAGTGTGTGTGTGTGTGTGTGTGTGTGTGTGTGTGTGTGTGTGTATGGCCCAAGGGGATCTTCTTAGTCCATCATAAGATGTTTTCTTTGTGGCTAATCTACCTTTATCCAGTGACTAAAATTCTATAAATCTCTCAAACTGGCCAAAGACTTTTTTTCACCCTATGACAGAGTTTTAGGAATGTTATTTAATATTGAGTTTAAACTATTGACTGATTGGGATTTCTGTGATTATGTTGAGGCGGGGTTCCAGCTGCCATCCCCTCATAGAAATGTAAACAGAGAAAGATACAAAGGAAGGAAAACAGGTGTTTCAAGGTGGGGAGGCAGAGAGTTGAGGTATATGTGTGCTAGGCTAGTTATTTTGTCCTTAGAGGCAGCATGGTGCAGCCTAGCAGCTAGAGCATTGGACTTGGGGTCAGGAAGACAGGTTCAAATCCTGTCTCAGATACCACAAATGAGCAAGTCCCCTAATATCTCTGAGCCTCAGTTTCCAATCTGTGAAATAAGGATAATAATCGTACCTCTGTCAGAGTGATTTCGAGGATCAAATGAGATCATGGATAAAAAGGACTTTATGAAACTTAGCTGTATCAGTACAAGCCATTATTATCCTACAGAATTAGATGCTACTTACATTTGACTTTAAGGTAGCTTTATGAGAAGAACCTGGGATTTTATCTCTTGGGGAATGTGCAGGTGCATGAGCTATAATTGAAAAGCACTGAGATTCATTATATATGCCACACATAAAAACCTGTGCCCTTCATTGTACTTGCTAGCCAGTGACCCTGTGCAGTCTCCAGGAGCTGGGTAGAGTCTCCAATCTCTCTTGGGTAGAGAGGGGCATTTTCTTCTAGATGATTGTGCTCAGACAACTTGGTTCCCTGAACACTGTTAGACAGAAGTTTTCTAACAACTCTGGCTCTATGATGGTATAATAGAAAAAGAAGTTCTGGGTTAGAATCCCACCATTTCCATTTCTTTGACTGTAAACTGGGACTGTTGTGAGAAATCAGTAAGCATTTAGTGCCACGTGCCAGACACAGTGCTGGGTACACAAAGACAAAAGCATTGGTGCCTGCCCTCAGGGAGCTTACCTACCAAAAGGAGAGATCACACATCCATAAATCAGTACTTAGATCCAGAGGGAGATGGAAGATCACCTTAGGCTCAAGCAACCTAAGTGTATAAAAAAAGCCCAAACCTCCAGTTGGTACAGAGATCTCAGCCAGTCTTCTTTAGCCAATGGCACGAGAAAAATGAGTCCATTTCAGTTGTTTTGACATGATCTTCTCCCAGCCTGTATCAGAGGGATTTTCCCCCTTTCTCTTCCCCTTTAGTATTTTATTTTGTCTTCTCCCAGTTGGAAAAGACAACATGTTTTTATGACTGTTCCACCCCTATTGAAAAAACATTTACTTGAAATCTAAGCGAAAAGGGAGGGTGGAAAGAGGGGAGTGGTTGTTCCAACAGCCACAGGATCAGTAATGCCTGCCACAGTGGGTGTTGCTGGTGAGCATACTCTGTGATCAATGGAAACCTCTCTTTTAAACCTCTTTTTCCCCTCTCCAGCTAGAGATAAATGGCTCCCCTCTGATCCTCAGATCATATCGGAAGGCCTCTATGCAATAGCCGTTGTGCTCAGCTTCTCCCGGATTGCCTATATCCTGCCGGCCAATGAAAGCTTCGGCCCCCTGCAGATTTCTCTGGGCAGGACTGTGAAGGACATCTTCAAGTTCATGGTCCTCTTCATTATGGTGTTCTTGGCATTTATGATTGGGATGTTCATACTGTATTCCTACTACCTGGGGGCCAAAGTCAACCCTGCTTTTACCACGTAAGTAAGACTTCATTTTTATTTAATTTAAATTTTAATTTAATGTAGTATAATTTTTTAAAAGGCAATTGCACGTAAAACTGCAAATTTATTATATAAATACTTCATTTAAAAAAAATCAAATGAAGAACAATCCTGATAGCTACCAATATAAGCAAAGGAGAAATCTGGCAAAGATGTTGAGAGTGGTAATACTGACCACAAACTCAAATAGAAATGAATCTTCAAGGACAGCATATGGCCCTAGAAAACCACAAATTCACATTATCTGTGTGGGATGGTATTTTAATTTATTTTACTAAACATTTCTCAGTTACATTTTAATCTGGTTCAGTACACTTAATTTTGCTGCTGCAAGCTTTCTATCTCTCTGCTAGGTCATTTCTGAACACTGGAGAGTACACAAGGAGCTACCACCCTCCAAAAGAACCTGAAATCACACGGTTTTTTGGCTGCCAGCCACATCACACTGTTGGTGTATTAAGCTTGCGGTTCACTAAAACTCTGAGATCTTTTTCAGACAAACTGCTCTCTAGTTATGACTCCCCCATCAAATGATTTTTTCAACCCGAATGTAGGACTTCACATTTATTATGACTAAATTCCACAAGTTCAGAATTTTTCCAAATGCAAAAGAAGTCTCAGGATTTCCCCACAAAAACAAATAAAAAATGAGAGATAAAGCGCATAAACTTCTCTCTAAAATAGATTTCCTCTCATTTGACTTGACCCGCTGCTTTGAGGGTGTCCGAATCATTATGGATCCAGCTTCATTTTCCAGATTCCTGAACCAGGAGAGAAACATGCTCTTGGATATGTCCAGTGCTGCACAAAGCTTGCTTCAAAGGACCAGTCTTTGGGACGGACATCAGTCTTGTGATAGACAACACTTTGTTGGAGGAGGATTTGGCTTAAGGACCTGCTGGCTTTTTGAAAAATAATTTCAAGCCATAACTGGCATTGATTCTGTGTGTTTTTCCCATTTGATTTCAGTTGTTTTTCAGTCATGTCTGACTCTTCATGACCCCATTTGGGTGTTTTTTTGGCAGAGATAATATTGGAGCAGTGTGTCATTTCCTTCTCCATCTCATTTTAAAGATAAGGGAACTGAGGCAAACAGGTTGAAGTGACTTACCCAGGGTCACACAGCTAGTGTCTGAGGCAAGATTTGAACTCAGATCTTTCAGAATCCAGACTTGGCACTCTAACCACTGAGCCACCTAGCTGCCCCTTTCCATACTTCTAACCACAAAAACAATTGTCTGGACCTTTACTAATCTAGACATTACGAGGAGAACTGTGCTCTGCCTTGCAGCCTTTGGAACTGCATGAAACATGGGTTCTATCTGTGATGCATTCATTATATCACAGGATCATAAATTTTGGGTGAGAAATTACCTTTGAAATCATCCACTCCTACCTCTCACTTTACAGAGGAGGAAACTGAGGCCAGCACAGGTGAAGAGATAGCAGTGGCAGAGTTGTGGGACCTCTCTCCAAGATCAGTACTCTTTCCACTCTGCCATGCCTCCCACTGTGTGACCTTGGAGAGGTCATTTGATGACTGTGGCTCCCAAGTTTTCTCACCTGTGAAACAAGGGGCTGTGCTGTCATGTTGAAAGTCTTTAAGCCTCCATTTCTTATCATCCAGAACTCATTCAACAGCATTTGTTAAGCACCTACTGTGTACCTCCCTCCCCCATACTGGGTTCTGGGAATACAGGAACAAACAAACAACACCAACCCCTGCCCTCAAAGAGTTTACATTCTATGGAGGGAAATAACCCCAACAATCTAATATTTATATAACACTAGATTTATATAATTTATATATTTTAATATTATATTTATTAATTTCTATAATATTTCTATATTATATATTATTAATATATTCATATAATATATAATATGAATTATATAATTTAACAATCTAGCATTTATATAATGATCTAATTTTTGCAAAGTGCGTAATATCTCACTTGATTCTTACCACAGCCTGTCAGGTAGGTACTGTTGTTATCTTTATTTGACAGATGAGAAAACTGAGGCTAAGTGGGAAGTGATTTGAGCTGGTGTTTGATGCTTCATGTTCACACATAAGTACATACAAAACAAAGTGAATCTGGGGGGGGTGGGGCTGGGGAGGAGGTGGTTGGTTTTTTTTTTTTTGTTTGTTTTGTTTTGTTTTTTCAGTTGAAGGAGGAAGACCTTGTGTAGGAGGAGGCATTTGAGCTGAGCTTTGAAGGGGGCTTGGGATTTAAGAGGTGGAAGTGAGGAGGGAGAGCTTCCCAGACAAGGGGTTAGATGGTCTTTTCAGGGGAAAGGAGATAGAAGGTCTTATAAAATAGGGGGAGAGCAGGGCCTGTTAGGAGTGTGTGAAGGGGAGCCATGTGTAACAAGCCTGGAAAGGTAAGCTGGGACCATGTTCTGAAAGGCCTTCAGTGCTCACAGAGAGGTTTGCCTTTGAGCCTAGAGGTAATAGGGAGGCACTGTGGAATCATTGTGCTTCTCATGCTTTAAGACATCATTTTGGCAATTGTATAAAGTGTGGATTAGAGGGAAGAGAATAAATGCAGAGAAGTTAGTTAGGAGACCGTGACGATAGTTTAGGTAGGAGGGTGGTAGCTGTGTAAGTAGGCAGAAGGAGATTGGTGTGGGGTACTTCAGAGATAGAATCAACAAGACTTCACAACAAAGTGAATTTGGGAGAGCAGAACTGGGCATGTAGATCTGGGAGGCATCTGAATAGAGATAATAATTGAACCCTTGGGAACTGGTAAGCTTACTAAACTAAAAGAAGAGGGCCCAGGACAGAGCTGTGGGGGAAATCCACAGTTGTGGAATGAGGCATGGATGATGTTCAGGAAATGAAGCTAGATATGGGGCATGAAGGAGAGTAAATGAGGGCAGCACTAAGACTGGACTGGTCAAGGGCACGGTACCCTTGACCAAAGAGTAATGAGTTCTTATTTGCATATGCTGAATTTGAGATGCTTAGTGAATGTCCAGCAGGCATTTGATAATGTAGGACAGGATCTCAGGAGAGAGCTATAGAACCAAATCACCTTGCCCAGATTACTCTCCAGGGTGTCAAACACATAGAAGCAGGGGCCACTAATCCCTAAGTAAGGATCCCTATTGACTCCATGTTGACAATTTTAAAGTATGACATTATCTATGTTTTATTGTATTTTCATTTATTTTGTTAAATATTTCCCAATTATCTTTTCATCTGGTTCTGGCAGTATTGGGGAGTGTTGTAGGCCACATACAACCTTTGTGTCATGTATATGATACCTCTGAGCTAGACAACTCTTCTAGCTCCAAATCCATAATCTCAGACCAAAGTCTCAACCCACCTTCCCAGCTTGCTTCCTCAGTCCTAGCCCCCACAGATCCAGGCTGGACCCACTTCCAGACCTCGGCCTTTCCCACCTCTCCACTTCTGTTCAGCCATGTCACTTGCATGAAACATCTTGCCTCTTCCTTTCTCCAGATTCAGATTCTCCCCACCCTTCAAGAGTCAGCTCAGAACCCTCCTTTCCTCTTTGCTGGTCTTCACTTACCAGTCTCAGCCTTGGGGAAATCCAGCTTTCTCTGAATTCCTTTGTCTGTGCCTCTCAGTCCCTACTGCCTGGTGCCATCTCTGTTCTGGTTATCTTGCATTACCCAAAGAAAGCTGGGTTGAGACTTTGTTGAAAAGTTATCGTTTTATCTGTGACTGTGGCTATAGACAGTTTTCCTTATGAAAAATAGTTATTTGTCATTTTGTTCCTGTCCACTCACAGGACTGTGCCTCAGATCAGCTGAATATTTGGAAATCCATTCTGTGATGGGAAAAGAAAAAGCAATTTAATTTTCAATTTAATTCAACAAACATTTATTCAGCTTCAATCCTAGGGATACAAATGTGGCAAAGCCCCTTGTAACAGGGATTTCACTAAATCACCTGGACAATTTTGTGTGCAGATGTGAGATGTGGGTGTGTGAGGGTGAGCTCCTTCTCAGCTGCTCTGACAAACACACCAACCTACTCTCCACCCCCCTCCCTGCCCCAACCTGCTTCTTGGCTCATTTATGAGTCATTAATTCTCCTAACTAGGCAATCAAGGGGTATGTTCCAATATTACCTCATAGTTTTTTTCAGAAACTGTGTAATTAGTTAGCTCTAAGTTACCAACACCATTTAATGAAAACGAGAGAGACCTCTTTTCACATAAGCTTTTATCTTTGTTCTCAGTCTCAGGATCATCTCCTGGGGTTAGACAGACATCAGGATTATTGGTGATAGTACTTAGTAATAAATGACATGTGTGTATGTGTTTCAACAGTGTATGGACGATGAAGAAGATCACAAAGTCCATCTCTAATCATTGGCTACAGCCGCTCTGCTGACTCTTCCATAGACCAAAGAGCCACAGTCTAACCACAATGCCTTTTTGTCTGGATGGCATTCAATTCAATTTAATTAAAGTGGGCTTTTTTAAAGATGTTTTTTTCCGCAGGACAAATGTTAAATTTGGTTCTCTCAAAATATCTTTCCAGACTTTCTCAAAGATAACAGTTAACTCTCCTTGACTCTTTCTCTATGAAGTGAACTCTCAAAGCCAAGTCAGCAAGCATTTAGTAAGCCCCTACACGCCTTATGTGCTAAGCACCATGCTAAACACTGGGAGTACAACTATAAGCAGAAGAAAAGACAACCTGTGCCCTCAAAGAGCTTACATTCTAGTGGGAGAAAGAAGCAGAAAAGTGGGGAAGGGGTTAAGGGGAAGGAGGGGTGAACTCGCTTGGGGGAGGAGGAGATGATGGAAAAAAATGATAATCAGGAGTACAGCCTGGAGGAGGATGACCTGACATTGCTTAAATGTCCTTCTGAAAAATGGAGGTTTGGGCAGGAAGCAACCAATCAGAGGAAGAGGCTGGAGAAACAGAGGGTACTTCCAGTGTGAAAAGTCCAGGGAGAGTGTGAACTTCAGGGTGAAGAGGTTTCTGTGACTTACATAGTAGAGACAGTCAGGAGTACAGCTTGGAGTGGAAAATGAGGGGAAGAAGCGTGAAATAATTAATCTGGATTGTGAAGGACTTTTATTTTTATTTAGTGTATTTTATTTTTCCCTAATTATATGTAAAAACAATTTTCTGACATTTGATTTTTTAAGGTCTATTCCTCCCTCCCTTCCCTCCACCTTTTCTGAGATGGTAAACAATCATACATAGGTTATACGTGTGCAGTCATGTAAAACATTTCTATACTAGTCATTCTGTACAAGAAAAACTGAATAAAATAAAATGATCAAAAGAAAGAAAGTGAAAACTAGCCTGCTTTGGTTTGTGTTTAGACAGTATCAGTTCTTTCTCTGGAGGTGGATAGTCTGCTTCATCCTGAGTCCTTTGGGATTTTCTTGGATCATTGTATTGCTGAGAAGAGCTAAGTCTGTCATAGTTGATCATCACACAGTGTTGCACATGTGTACAGTGTTCTGGCTCTGTTCATTTCACTCTGCATCAGTCCATGTAAGTCTTTCCAGGTTTTTCTGAAATCATCGTCCTTGTCATTTCTTATAGTACAATAGTGTTGCATCACAATCAGATGCCACAGCTTGCTGAGCCATTCCCCGTTTGATGGGCATCCTGTTGAACTCTTATTCTTTGCTACCACAAAAAGAGCCACTATAGATAGTTTTGTACATACAGGTCCTTTTCCTTTTTGTAAATCTCTTTGGTACACAGACCTAGTAGTGGTATTGCTGGGTCAGAGGGTGTGCAGTTTTGTAGCCCTTTGGGCATAGTTCCACATTGCTTTTCTGAATGGCTGGATCAGTTCACAACTCCACCAGCAGTGTATGAGTGTCCCAGTTTTCTCACATACCCTCCAACATCTGTCATTTTTCTTTTTTATCATATTAGTCAAAATGATAGGTGTAAAGTCTTACCTCAGAGTTGTTTTAATCTGCATTTGCCTAATCAATAGTGATTTAGAGCATTTTTTCCACATGGCTATAGATAGCTTTGATTTCATTATCTGAAAACTGCCTGTTCATATCCTTTAACCATTTATTTATCAATTGGAGAATGACTTGTACTTTTATAAGTTTAACTCAGTTCTCTATGTATTTGGGAAATGAATCCTTTATCAGAGATACTTATTAGAAAAAAATTTTCTGCAGTTTTCTACTTTCCTTTTAATTTTGGTTACATTGGTTTTGTTTGTGTTAAAACTTTTTAATTCTATAAAATCAAAATGATCTATTTTACATTTTGTAAAGCTCTCTATATTTTCTTTGGTCCAAATTCTTCCCTTATCCATAGATCTGACAGATAAACTAATTATGGAGGGCTTTAAAAGCCAAATAGAGGACTTTGTATTTTATCCTGGGGGTAGTAAGGAGCCTCTGAAGTTTCTTCAGCAGGATAGTGCCCTGCTGGCAAGTACAGTCAGATCTGTACTTTAGGAATATCAATTTCTCATTTTGTGGAGACTTCTTTCTCTCTTCTTCAACATCTTTCTAAAGATGGCTGCCACAATTCTCAAAATCTCACAGACTTGTTCCCTCATAATGATTAACTGTAATCTCTCACAGACTTTTTCTGTCATGACAAAGCATTCAGTCTCTCATAGACCCTCTCTGCAATGGCAGTTCAACTGTCAGCCCCCTATATTATCTTTCCTTTCTCTTAGAAATACAGTAACGACAACCAAAGCCTCTGTGAGAGAAGCTATTTTGAAGTAGGGTTACACAGATATTTAAACAGTATGCAGTGCCTTTACAGGGAGAGAGAGGGAATACAATGTAAACACAGATAAATTAATATAAGATGGGGGGTGATGGGGGTGAAGCAGAAATCCAGGCAGAGTGATGGAGGGAATTCTGATAAGGGAGAGATCGCTTGCAGCTAGAAGCGAAAGGGAGGCTTCGTGGAGGGGGTGACTAGATTTTGAAAACAAGAGATGAGGAGGGTAGGGCATTCCAGGTATGGGGAATGACTTGTACAAATGTCTTTGAAGAGGGAGATAGCAGGTGGAGTTTGGGGAACAGCCCCAATAATGATAAAGGTGTGAATTCACAAGCAAAACCAACAAATAAAACCCCGCCCATCAAAAGATAAAGGAGTAGGCGAAAGATATGTGGGCTGGAATATGTGACAACAGTGTACATCTCACCCTGGTTCCCAGTCTTGGAAAGCAATTTCTTTCTTTTTCTTTCAAATTTTCTCCCCCTCCCTGTGCTTCCCCTCCCCAAGACAGCATGCGATCTGTTATAGGGTCTATGTATGTATTCATATTAAACATATTTTCACATTAGTCATGATGTAAAGAAGAATTAGAACTAATGGGTTGGAAAGCAATTTCTAAGAGGCTTTGTCTAGTCTTTTAACATCATCATCAACAACTATAATAAAAATAACTAGCATTGATATTGTGCTTTGGGCAGCTAGGTGGTACAGTGGTTAGAGCACTGGGCTTGGAGTAAAGAAGATTCATCTTTGTGAGTTCAAATCCAGCCTCAGCCACTAGCTGTGTGACCCTGGGCAAGTCACTTGCCCCTGTTTGCCTCAGTTTCCTCATCTGTAAAATGACCTTGAAAAGGAAATGGCAAACCACTCCAGTTTCATTGCCAAGAAAAACCCCTAAAAGAGTCAGACATGACTGAAACAACTGACTAGCAACATACTATGTTTTAAGGGTTTCGAAGAACTTCTATAAATACTGGGTATCCCCCAAAATCTTAGTGCAGTTTTAATCATTAATAACTTCAGAAGCATAAATGCGACACTTAAAACATTTTTGATTGGAAACTTTAAATTCCTTTTTCACTGAATAATTTCCTTGAAACTAATTAGTTTTATTAATTTTGAAAATAACGTTTTCATTTTAACAAGATGACACACCCTGTCCTTACGCACTGCACATGTGACAGTTTCTGCTTGACACTTTCTCTGACTGGAGCAGCAGAGGTCTTTCTCTTGTGCAGCTACCTTAGTCGCCCAATCTGTCTCCTTTGGGCTTCTTCTTGAGGGATCACATCAGAACTGTCGTGTATTCATCAAAACCCCATTCTTTGGATGATCTGAAGGCTAGGATTACTACTGCAGTCCTTTCAGGCACTGAGCAGCTGCTGCTGAGTTTTTCCAAAGATCAAAAAGCAATGCATATCATGGGATGGTGGCTATATGGAATTTTAATAAGGAAAATACATATTTAAACATTTTAAATAGTGAACCTTCCAAATATTATTTTTGTAACATTTTAACATCCATACTTCTAAAGATAGTGACCGCTAGGTGGTAGAATAGATAGAATGCTGGCATTGGAGTCAAATCCAGCTGCAGACACTTAGCTAGTTTTGTGACCCTGGGTAAGCCACTTAGCCTCTGCCTCAGTTTCTCAGCTGTCAAGTAGGGATAATAATGGCATCTACCTCTCAGGGTCGTCATGAAGATCGAACGTGATAATATTTGTAAAGCACAGTGCCTGGCATATAGTTGGCATCATAAAAATGCTAGCTGCTATTATTCTTATTGAAGTTATTAAAACTTAGCAATTCACTAAAACTTTTGGGACACTGTGTAATTCCATTTCATTCTCACTCTACCCTAGCAGGTGTGTGCTATTATTATTTCCATTTACAGAGGAGGAGAGTGGGAGAGACAGAGGCTGTGAAAGGTTCAGGGCTCAAAGAATTGAGCTTTACAGAGTTTTTCCTCTGTCTAATTACTCATGACATTTGAGCTGCTCCTACGGAAGATAGTTCATTGATCACTGTGATCCTTCTTCTTTTAACAGAGTGGAAGAAAGCTTCAAGACTCTGTTTTGGTCCATATTTGGATTGTCTGAAGTGACATC
This sequence comes from Gymnobelideus leadbeateri, assembly GCA_011680675.1. Lineage (NCBI taxonomy): Eukaryota > Metazoa > Chordata > Mammalia > Diprotodontia > Petauridae > Gymnobelideus > Gymnobelideus leadbeateri. The sequence goes on from WOXC01002527.1 coordinate 310,261, forward strand.
CGTGGTGCTCAAATACGACCACAAATTCATCGAAAACATTGGTTACGTTCTCTATGGGATATACAATGTCACAATGGTCGTGGTCCTTCTGAATATGCTGATTGCGATGATTAATAGCTCTTACCAGGAAATCGAGGTATGCTTTTGAGGGCAGTCTCTCCATCTTGTCTAGGATATTCCAATAACGTGGTATTTATGGGACTTTGCCTTGAATGTTAAGAGATTAGAAGATCATAGATTTGGAGCTTGAAGGGATATTAGACCAACATCTTCATTTTATAGATGAAGAATCCAAGGTCTAGAGAGGTGGAGAAATCATACCACACACACACACACACACACACACACCAGAAGTCAAACAGGAAGTGGCAGTGCTGATTTTTGAATGTAATTCCCCACCAGATCAAACTTATGCAGATCTCTAGCCACCAAAGGAGTATACCTCAGATAGAGTGAACTGTTATCCACTTGCACTGCCTGTCCCAGACTGAACAAATGAAAAGCACTTAATAGACATATACTGTGCTAGGATACAAGTACAAAAGCAAGACAGTCCCTGCCCTCTAGAAGCTTGTATTCTTATAGGGGGAGAGAACACATATAAATTGTGGGAATTGTGCTTTGGTTGGAAAGGTCATAGGGATGTAAGTTCAGTCTATTGGGAATCAATGGACATTCCATTTCCAGAAGCAATGATAATATTGGCTGCTGTTCCCAAAGCAAGAGGTAAAAAAACATGGGGAGGGAGATAGTACCTTTGAGGCAACAGTGAGACTGGAGACATGGAACTTCTGGATATATATAATACATTATGTATTATACACACACACACACACACACACACACACACACACAATGTACTGATGCAGCTTAATGGGCTGGCCATACAACTTTCTCAGAAACTGGAAAATGGGTATTTTTCAACTACTTGGTTTTTCCTATATGCATTGTTAGACTCATTTCCTTTAAACAGTCTTGACCTTATTGTGCACAATCATCCACAAACAAGAACATTTGGGGTACTCAGTGATTTATGGGGAATCTGTCTCCCATTTGAACTTTGTATAGGGCATTCTCCATGCCATGGCCAGCATGTTGGGCTACCATCTATATTACCATTTTATATGTTTTGCCTGGAAGTCATGGTTCAGTGTGTTGTGGTGGATAAAGAGCCAGCGTTGGAGACAGAAAGCCCTAGGTTCAGATTCTACTTCTGAATACTGACTGTGACACCCTGGGCAGATCATTTCAGACCTCAAGTGCTTTGGACAACTATCTAGCATTGTAAATTGCAGAGAAGGTGTTGCCTTGCATTAGAGGAGGGTGTTTCTTCACCTCACTATTAGTGAAATCCCAGCTTCAGTCCTTATCTTAACATCATTGTTATTGTCATCATCTCTTAATAAATAGAGGATCACTGAACAGTTATCTCTAGGGGTTGGTTTATCAAAGAGTTTATATCACCCTAACATATAAGTGAGAGGTTCCTTATTGAGGGATGACTTTTAGTGATTTTCTCTACTTAGGCAAATGTATTTTTGTAAAAGACAGACAAAAAACACTGCCAGAGCTTGTATCTTCTGGATTTTTTAGTCCATTGTGTGTCTGCTATAGAAAAAAGCCTGCCTGCTGCCTTCCCATATTGTTATCAAGGATTTCCTCATTACATATGTCTTGTAAATTCTCATCAAAATTTAATAGAGGTAAAAGAATAAGTGTGGGCCAGTGGTAATTAATGTTATCTCACTTGCCTTCTGGAATTATAATGTAGAAAAGCTAATAAAAGAGTAATAAAATAAGAAGTCGCCTCTGTATTTGTATGTGCCTGCATCTGTCCCAGAAAATTCCTGCTGGGTTTTATGGCTCCGGACCAGGGGTCTGTAACCTTCGTTGTGTCATGAGCTACTTTGGCAGCCTGGGGAAGCTGATGGAGCCCTTCTCATGAGACTGTTTCTAAATGCATAAAATAAAATACTAAGGGATTACAAACGTAACCTATTATATCGAACTGCAGTTGAGAAAGGAAGAAAGAGAGAGAAGAGTTAAATTCCTTTTTCACTGAATAATTTCCTTGAAACTAAGTAGTTTTATGAATTTTGAAAATAACGTTTTCATTTTAACAAGATGACACACTCTGTCCTTACGCACTGCACATGTGACAGTTTCTGCTTGACACTTTCCCTGACTGGAGCAGCAGAGGTCTTTCTCTTGCTCAGCTACCTTGGTCTGAGAGAGAAAGAGAGAGAGAGAAAGAAAAGAGAGAAAGAAAGGAAAGAGAAAGAGAGAGAGAGAGAGAGAGAGAGAGAGAGAGAGAGAGAGAGAGAGAGAAAGAAAGAAAGAAAGAAAGAAAGAAAGAAAGAAAGAAAGAAAGAAAGAAAGAAATGAAGAAATAAAGAAAGGAAGGAAGGAAGAAAGAAAGGAAGAAGGAAAGAAAGAAAGAGCCTTTTTTTGGAAGACTGTCTCCCTATCTTACTCAGGGTGGAGGTACATTGGCCACTCATTGGCCCAATCCCATGTTGATCAGCTAGGAGGCTTTGACCTACTCTGTTTGCCCCAGCTTAGGGAGCTTACTGGCCATCCCTCCCCTCATTCCCATATTGGTGCCCAACTTATTGCAGACACCTGATTCCTGATTGGTTTATGCTCCTACTGCAGCTCAGAACTCAAGAACTCAAGCAACCCATTAGTTTCAGCCCTGCCAAAACCTTAAACCCAGTTCACTCTGAAGCTCTTAGACTGGACCACAGTAGGTCCCTGCCCCAGCTCCACTTAATGAATGAAGACATTTCAGGCCCTCCAGGCTTAGAGTGAATATCAATGATCACTGTTTCTCTTTGGAACAGCCACTCTGAGGGTCTTCCCCTCCCAGCTTGATTTTTTTTTCCTTTTTTCCTAATTAAAGGGGACATCCCTTGACTCACTTCTTAAAGAAGTCTATTCACTGAATGGACATTACCTCACTCAAAGTGAGTACCTGAAAAGGCCTTAGCCCAGGGTCTCCCATTGCATCCTGAGTCATCTCTAGTCATCCTTATCAAATATATTGGCCACGGGGCCTAGATGGCTCTGCAGCAGAAAGTGAGGCTGGTGACCTTGCACGGCCCTCCCTCCCTCAAATCAAAGTCAACTGCAAGTCACGTCATCCTTTCTCTGATGAGAAGGTCCTCCTCGAGAAGAAAGGACAAGCAGTCTGCTAGTAAGTAGGAATCATAAGCATCATGCACCACCATGCCCAGTGGCAACCAATTATATTGCAATACAGTTATGTAAATAAGTTCATGGACCCCCAAATTAAGAACTTTTGCTCTAGAGTATTTGGTTTAAAATACAAGCCAGTATCTCTTTTGTTTCCCCCCTTTGTGATGCAGGATGACAGTGATGTTGAATGGAAGTTTGCTCGCTCCAAACTTTGGTTATCTTACTTTGATGATGGGAAGACACTGCCCCCGCCCTTCAGTCTGGTGCCCAGCCCCAAATCCTTCATTTATCTCATCATGCGGATTGTTAATTTCTCCAAGTGCAGGAGGAGAAGACTGCAGAAGGATATAGAAATGGGAATGGGTAACTCCAAGTCCAGGGTAGGTACTGAAAACTTCTCCAGCATAAAATAAATGTGTTTGTCTGCCCATCATTGTCCTGCGTTCTTTGTAGACGATTTTCTACTTGTGAGGTTGAAAGGGGTTGGAGCTCTTCATGGACTTTCATAGAAAGCCATTTTTTAGTATCATCCTAGGGCTTTTAGAGACAATTTACATGCCTTTAGTTAAAGCTTCCCCTAGCCCACTGGAGACAAAAAAAAAAAAGTCCACAGAAGTAGATAATATAAATTTTGCCCTTTGTTTTTTTGAATTTCATGTCTCTATCATTAACAAAAGTTTAAAATTTTTAAAGCTAAATTCTTTAGGCTATAATTTAAACCCATTTCCCCCTCATTTTATCTGGAGTAGAAACAAGTGACCATTTCCCACCATCTATTTTTATTCTTGAAAAGCATTAGCCACTTCCCCCACTCCTAAAAAATAAATAAATCTGAAAGCAATCCCTTCTCAGGGCTGAATAATCATAGTGTCTTTAGGAACAGATATAGCAATGAATACAGATAGGGAAGAACTCAAATCAGCCTGAGTTTTCTTGCAGCCAGTTTCAATTATTATTTGAGGGATCTTAGTTAACCCAGTGAAGCGCAGAGATCAGAATGGAATGGATAAGATTGATGAAAGAGCCATGTTCCATAGTGGCAACTTACTATGTTTAAAAAAAAAAAACAAAACCTTCATTACCAGAGAGGTAGTAGTCTGAGGGATGGATTTCAGGACTTTAGAGAAAGGAAGTACACACACACACACACACACACACACACACACACACACACACACACACACCATCTGGACTTTTTTTTACATTATATTGTGAGAGAAATTATTTCTCTCTTGTATTTAATAACTAATTTCTGTATTGGGACCAAGGTTTTTCCCCTTTTCTACTTCCTCATCTAGAAATCAACCAGTGTGGGAAATCTTGGCCAAAGACTTAACCAGGCTGAGATCTAATCAAAGACAATAAAAGAAAATCTAAATTTAGGTGAATGGGTGAATTCTTAATCAGGTCTTAATCTCAGGTCTGAGAAAATGTGGACTCTCCCTTTTGTCAGGCAGGTACTATGGGAGTTGATAAGTCTCTTTGATCCAAGTTGTGTACCTAGAAGACCTTCATAAGAATGAGCCTACATCTCATTGCAATATTCATTTTCTCATTAATTGTTAACCAACCAGTCTCCCTGAGGAACACCCACTTTTCCAAGGGCATATAAGTGCTGACTGGGTTGGTCTTTAGCATTTGAGAGTGCCACTGACCTCTTTTATTAATAAAATGCTAGCATTATTAGTAAAATGATTAATTACTCAGAACTTATATCTCTCAAACTTTTTAAACACCAGAGGTGAGAGAAGAAGGAGATTAAAAGGAGGAATGAAATCACTGGTTGTGGCACGTGGGGCCATGATATCTGATAGCAGAGCTGCTGTCATCTTGTTTCTGTTTTCTCAGCCAAGGAGAGAGTGATGTCTGCCTGGCTTTAACAGACCCAAATGACTAGCAGGGAGTGTCTGCACAAGTTAAATAAGGCAGTAGTGAGAGGACACTTAGCTGCCATCGTGGAATTCAGGTCAGCTGGCCCAGATGAGCTACGTAGTGCAAAGGGAAAATGGGGCAAGGGATCACAGCATCGGGAAGGGCATGTGTTGTCCTGATTTTCAAAAAAGGGAAGAGAACTAAGTCTGCAAACTCTAGGCCAATGAGCTTGATTTTGATTCCTGGGGAAATTATAGAACATGTCATTAGAGAGATCGTTAGTGAATCTCTAGCAAAGTTAGCAATGATTCCAGAAGCTCAGCCTGTTCCCAGCCAGAACAGACTAACCTTATTCCTTTTAAAACAAAACAAAACAAAACAAAAAACAAGAGGACTACCATGTCTGATCCATGGAATGCCAAGATATAGTTTACCTAGATCTTAGCAGAGAATTTGATAAGGTATATATATATATATATATATATATATAATTTTTTTTTTTTTAAGCAATTGGGGTTAAGTAACTTGCTTAGGGTTACAAGGCTAGTCATTTTTATGTGCAGGTGCTAATTTTCTGAGGCTGGCTGGATCCGGGTCCTCCCAACTCCTCGGCCAGCACTTATAGTCACTGCGCCACCTAGCTGCCCCGATAAGGTATATTCTTTAGAGCCAAGATGAAGAGATGTGCAGTTGAGAGCAATACAGTTAGATTGAATTTAATACTGGTAGAAGGGCTAGACTAAAAAAGTCATCCTTAATGGCTCAGTGTCAGCTTGGCAGGAAGTCTGCAGTGGAGTGCCCCAGGGATCTATACTGGGCCCTGTAAAGTTTAGTTTTTTTTTCAGTTGACTTAGACAAAGGGATAGATGGTATGGTCATCAACTTTGCAGATGACACAAAACTGGGAAAGATAACTAACAAATTGAATGACAGTCAAGAGCCATAAAGATCCCAAAGACCTAAAGCATTGGTCTGAACCCAGGGGTGTGCTGAGAAATGTTTAACAACCAGCCCACCTAAAAACATAACACACTTTTAAGTTTAATCTGTATTTCTAACATTTTCTCCATCATTTTCTGAAGTCTAAACAATCGACAAAACAATCAAGCTCTGATATGTATCATTTGCCAATTTCTGAGGTATAAGAGCTCACCCTGAAAACTTTACGTTTAGCTCATTTTAGCACTGACTAAATCTAATAAAATTAAATTCATTAGAGATAAATATAGAGACTTCAAGGTAAAAGTCTTCAAAAGTATCCAAATGGAAAGTTCAAAAAAATCAAAATCACAAGGTCAGGTTAATGTGAGGATAATTAGACAGCAGGTTTTAAGAAAAAGATGAGTTTTAGTTTCGTTTACCCAATGTTTAACAACCAGGTTTCTGAAATAAAAAGGTGTATGCCTGACACACTTTTAAGTTTAATCTTCATCATTCACATTTTCTCTATCACTTTCTTAAGTCTAGAGAATCAATAAAACAGCCCTAATTTATAGTATTTGCCTCATTCTAGTGTGTAAATTTTTATACTCAAAATCTAAAAATCACTCTTGTAGGTTCAGGCTGGCTTCAGCATGTTCCTGCTTGTGTCACGGTATCCCCTTACAGTGATTCCCTGGAGATTTTCACCTTTCCAGGAGGACCTAGTGCCAAGAGATTTTGTATTTCATGGCCTTTAGTTACCAGATGGCAAAAATGGACTCCTGAAGGGACCACATGCTAGTTGTCACCCTGATCACTATTGGAATGAGGTAGAGGTTGTCATAAGGTCATGGACTCATAGACTTAGAGAGAGCCCATCCATTCCAACTCCCTCATTTTAGAGAGGAAAAAGTGAGGCATCTGATCGCAGGAGCCTAGATCTGGTGCCGGAAGGGGCCTTGGAAGCCCTTCAGTCTCACCCTCTCCTTTGTAGAGATACAGAAGCTGAGCCCCAGGGAGATTAATGTCGTGTCCAAGGCTCGAACCCAGGTCCTCTGATTTTAAACCCCAGGGTCTTTCCATGGCCTCCTCCTACCTCCCCCAAAAGAATCATTTTTTATCTGAGATTTACCCCATTGGAAAATCAGGCTTGCCACCCTGCAGAGACCCACAGCCATCCGGGGCTGATGTTGACTTCCTTTTGAGCAGCTGAATTGAACCAATTTATTTTTCAAGATTTTCAGCTTAAGAACCAGTATGACCTGGGCTCCAGTCTGGGTGACTTTGGCCTAGTAGTCTCAATGCTCTTGGCAATTCTCTAAGACTGTGATTACTGAGAAGTTGATCTGCCTTTGTACAAGGAATCTCCTTATCTAAGAGTACCCCATCCTAGAGAAGGCCAGTCTCAGTCCCCTATCCCTTCCTAATGAGAAAGCTGAAAAACCCTAAAAAGAGGTAGCAATTGGCTGCTGCAGCCTGAATCTCTCATCCAGACAGTGTTTTGCTAACCTAGACCCCATGGAGAGGGAAGTGGGCAGGCATGGCAGCCTGGACGGTGCACAGCTGGGCTCTATTTTAAGGTGCACAGCTGGTACCCACGGTCGCTGCTTTCCAAGAGAATAACTTGTCTCCAGCGGGATTCCTGCAAATAGAAGGAAGGTTGAGCCCTTTGGAGCCCCTTCTCAGGGGCTTCCCAGCCAAGATAAACTGAGCTGAAAACCTGCCACCCACATTTTCCAGCTCTTTACCAGTGGGCTGTGTTCTCTCCCTTCTTAATCTTCTTCCCAGATGCCGATTCTTTACTGATCACTCCAAAATGGTAGGACAACGATATTTGCAATACTGTTATTCTTGAGGGGGGAGAAAGAATTTTGTTTTGTGGCCTTAAGAGACTTCTTTTGCACAACTGTGGAGGTGACCTTGGACTGTAGACTGATCCTAACCTCTTGTGGGAAGCAACAAAATCCCTCCTTATATAGAGATCTGACTAGACAGTGTGCGGAAGGCTTGTCTGAAGGACCAATGATTGCACTGGTATAGGGATGGGAAACTAGGAATGCTGGGTGCCGTCTTCTCTTCAGCTTAGAAAGTTAGCCGGAGCACTGGGCAGTTAAGGGAATTGCCAAAGGTTACAAAGCTAGGTTGTACCAGAGACAGGACTTTCAGGCTGTCCACTACTCCACCCCACCATCCTTTAGGCAACATAGTGAAATGCTGGTGGGCATTGAGAATTCTCTCAGATCAACTCCAGTTTCTCCCATCCTGACACCTAGCCACCTCCTAGGTGCCCACTCATTGTCTTTTCTCTGATGGTATTATTGTCTTCTGGTTAACTGAACTCCGCTACATTTTGTTAACTGGTGCCAAGACACAAACTTTGAATAACTTATGGTATACCATACTCCTTCCTATTCAAAAGGCATTCTTACAGATCCAAAGGAAGGAAGCTGTTATTGTATAAAGTCAGTAGTAGCATATAGTATATACTCCAGTGTAGATGGGGAGGAAGCTTAGCCCTGCCCTTGTGGGTATCACTTATTTGTCAATGGAGTGGTTGGCCATGATTGTCAATTGCTCCCGACCACTCAGAATCCAAAGCATATAGAACACTTTTAGCCTGATTCTTAAAGTTCTAATTAAGTATCAGGAAGGTGCTTTAGGTCAGTCTTTGAGGGAGACCTTCGTTGGTGGGAAATTCAATTCAGATCATTACAACATGCATTTATTAAATACCTGATGTATGTAAGGCACTGGATTAGGCATTGGGCATACCCAACTGAAACCCAAAAGTGTCACCCTCCAGGAGCTTATATTCTAATGAGATAAAAGAAGTTCTTTACTTTATAAAGAGAAACACTTCAGTAGAATGAGCAACAGACCCATTTCTAAGGAGCACTGACCCCTCAGAGCCCCAGGACAATCTGCAGGACACACAGAGGGACTTAAGAAAGAAGAAGAAAATATTTAACATAATCAATATGTTTAATAGGTTTTATATATTTAATTTAAATAATTCAGTATTTTAAAGAACAAGGTCATTATGATAATAACAGCAGTGGCTAGCATTTATATGTACCTACTGTGTGCCGAGGGGTGCTAGATACTTTACAGATATCTCATTTTAGCCTCACTTTTTATTATTCCCATTTTACAGTTGAGGAAACTAAAGCAAACAGAGGTCAAGTGACTTGTCCAGGGTCACTCGGAGTGTCTGAGACTGGTTTTTTACTTGTCTTCTTGTCTCTATACCCATAGTCCATCCACTGCACCACCTAGCTGCCCCAAAATACTTCTGCAAAACACCTTCAATTATTATTTCTAAAACACATTTGAGAATGCCACCCCCCCAAACCTGAACTCCAGAAATACCAGGGAGAAAAAAAAAGGTAGATGGTAGTTTTGATTTCCAATGAATGTATTCTCATTTACTAGGTTAATTGTATTTTTTCCTAGTTAAACCTCTTCACTCAGTCTAACTCCAGAGTTTTTGAATCACACAGTTTTAACAGCATTCTCAATCAGCCAACACGCTATCAGGTAAGCGCTTGACGGGCATGTATATACACGTGTGTGCACATATGTAACTGTGTGTGTTTGTGAGTAGAACTCCATCCTTCACTTGTCCTGTGAATCTTAGAGCTGGCCTTAGACAGTCCTGCCCAATGGGAGGATGGGAAGGAGTCATTCGGGGACAGTCCAGTGAGGCCTGGCCAGGTTTGGGAAGCACTTAACGCCCAGCTGCGAGTCTGATGGCTGTCCGTGTCGTCCTCACGGGCAGGCTAAGGATGGGCTTGGCCTTCAGGCAACTCCCCCCAGTTAGTCCATCCTGGGGAAGGGGGGCTGGGAGAAGCCTTCATTAAGCCGCTCCTTTGTGCCCATCCCTTTACCATCGTTATCTCGTTGGATCCTCAGGATAGCCCTGGGAGGTGGGTGCTGTTCTTATTTGCAGTTTACAGGTGAAGAGACTGGGGCAGGCAGGGCTGAAGTGACTTGTCTGGGGGCATACAGCTAGAAAGTGTATCCATAGGATTCAAACTCAGGTCTTTCAGATGCCAAATCCAGTGCTCTCTCCTCTGTACCACCCACCTGCCTTGAAAAGCTACTGTTCATTTTACATTTTAATGTCGGGTGGGACATTTGAAAGCTGCTCTCAGACTGAAGGATGGGGGCATGGTTCATTTCCTGTCAGGGTGACATTCCAGATCTCCAGGCTGTTTCTGGTGATGATCCCCCAGCTGAAGAGGAGGAGGGGGATTGGGCAGCAGCAGGGATGAGTAGGTGTTAAGCATCTGTGCAGAGAAGGCTGGGTGTGAGGGCTGGGGCTCCTGGGAAGTCCACTTTGATGTGTCCTGTTGGGAGACATTCCAGCTGTCCCATGATGAGCCCTTGGACACTCAGGTGTAGTGAACTCTGTGTTCTATGCTGGTTTCTGGTTTCCCAGCATTGTGTTCACCGCCCTGGGAGGCAGTCTGACCCTCCAGGTAATGCCATTGTCCCCGTTTTCTAGATGAGGGAGCTGAGGCAAGGTGAGGAGCACCAGGGCCTGGCGCAGCGCAGGTCTCCAGACTTGCCTTTCGCTTTTGTCACGCTCCCGGCTTCCATGTTGTGCCTCAGTCTCCCGATGAGTCATTCTCACAATAATGGCCCAGACACACAAGGCCACTTGAAGACTAGTGTATGGGGGGTGGGGGATGTCTAGGAAAGGATTCATTACTTATTTCTGAAGATTGTAAAGGCTCGGTGTACTGTCTAGTTCATTAGCCGTAGAAACAGCATTCAAAGACCTTGGACTGAGGCAATGGCCTGCTTTATCCTTCTCCCTTTACAAAAGGAGCAGAGACCCCAAGCCAGTAAGGAGCTGGGCCAGGGTCATACCAGGAGGACTCAAAGGCTGAGCCCGGACTCCACATCCCCCCGCTGTTCTGCCATACCTCTTCCTTCCCAGAGCCACCCAGGCCCAAGGGCTGCCTGGTCCTTCCTCGGCCACAGGGTTGGGTCCAGCCACTGTTTTATCATGCATGTTTTGCTTACAGGTGCATAGGACTCTTGGGAAAGTAAGTTGTGGACTGTTTACATCTATAAACAGGGGTGTGACTATGTCTTCTTTCTGCAGCAAATAATGAAAAGGCTCATAAAACGTTATGTTCTGAAAGCCCAGGTAGACAAGGAGAATGATGAAGTCAATGAAGGTGAGTGGTTCCTGGGGGAGGAGACTGCTTTGAGAAGGGCTTCACCAAATATGGAAAACAGGAGAGAGAGAGAGAGAGAGAGAGAGAGAGAGAGAGAGAGAGAGAGAGAGAGAGATTGAGAAACAGAGACAGAAAGAGAGAAAGAGGAAAGAGAGGGGGAGAGAGAGGAAGAGAAGAGAGGGAAAGAGAGAGGGAGGGAGAGAGAGAGAGAGAGAGAGAGAGAGAGAGAGAGAGAGAGAGAGAGAGAGAGAGAGAGAGAGATATGGGAAGAGGGAAAGAGAGAGAGGAGAGAGAGACAGAGGGGGACAGAGACAGAGACAGAGAAAGACAGGGAGAGAGACAGAGACAGAGAGGGGGTGGGGAGAGAGAGAAGGAGGAAGAAAGACAGAGAGATTGGGAGGGGAGGGGGAAAGGAAGTCTCTTTGGGCATCTTTAAAAATTACAGAAGTTAGATTTATGGTTATTTGACTTGAGTCTTATAATGCAGGGCAGCTGAGCAAGCCATGGCATGTTTTCCAAGTGTCTGAGCACAGCCATAAATAGGGCTTTTTGTGCCTGGGGAAAAGAGAGCAAGGATGAAGGGTCCAGAGGAGGGGATGGCAAGGGAGTGAACGGGGACAGTGAGAGGAGGAAGTGTTCTGTCTGGTCCCCTGGAGTGAAGTCCTAGATGCAACTTGAAGAGGCAGCATGGGTGGTACCCTAGCCTTGGGGCCAGGGAGATATGAGTTCAAATCCTACCTCAGAACCCTACTGGCTGTGTGACTCTACACATGTCACTTCCCCTCTCCACTTTCCTCAGGTATAAAATGAAGGGGCTTGATGTTGAGGCCCTTTCAGGGCCCTTACAGCTCTTGATCTAGGATCCTAGAGATTCTGAGATGGCTCTGTGTCTTAGAACCTCTAAATTCCCATTTGGTGAGAGCCCAGGATTCCTGGGCAGGAGCCCAGGTGACAGGCCATCCCCACACCCCTGCCATTTCTCAGCTGTCTTTTCCTTCACTGATGGGGTCTTGATACTCACAGCCCTGGCTAGGCAGAAGGCTAGCTATACCAGCTCCTGCTTAATAATCATGTGGAAACATGGAGAGTTGTCCCCTCAGAAAGTAATGATGGGGCCAGAACAGACACATGTCTGGTAACCTGGTGATGAGTCCCTCCACATGGAGCTAGGTTGACTTGTTGGTGCTTCAGTTTCCTTTCAGGCAATGTCATAAGAAAGTCCTTGTAGGACGTGGCCCTTCTTGGCTGCTGCCTGGGCTCTGAAGACCATGAAGGAGTCAGGCACTGCTTGGGCTCCCTGCCAGCCATCAGAGGCACCAGTGCTTTAGTCTGTCCTGGCAAGTGGCAGAGGAGCAAGTGCCTTCTGTGAAAAATATATGACTAGAAAGTGTTTGGGGACCTATGTAGCAGCAAGCACCCCAACATCCCCAAGGTGGCTGCTAACACAGGTTCTTAGATCTGCTTTACTAAAGGAAAGCAACTCAAAATGGGTTAACAAGCTTACTTTAATCAATCAAACATATATCGTTTACCTAGTTCAGGGGAAAAAGGTCAGCACCCCGAACTTCAGAGTATACAGACAGAACTTACAAGACAGATTAAGCAGACAGGCTTCCAAACAGTCCCAACATTACATCAATACCAAATCACAGTTACCAGAGAGGGAAGCATCAACATCTGGATTTTCAAAGCCAGGGGGCTGTCAACATCTGCCCAGAATCTCATCTGGTCAAATCACACAACACTTCTCAAAGAGAGCCCCAAAGCAAAGCCTTATATCAGGGATTATATAGCCTTCTCCTGGGTCAGAAAATGTAACCACCCTCTTGACCCACTGACCAATCACACAGCATCAAGGTGTGGGCACTCCTGAAAATCAAGCCTCCTACCACAGGCTCCATGTGACCACATTCAGCCTATTAGGGGGCAGAGTATATTTTCAAATCAAGGAAGGTTCTCAGAGTCTCTTAAGCCTATCAAAGGGCCTAGGGGCAGGGAAGATCTTTAAATTTGCATTTCCACTACAACCTATTATTAATATAGGAATTTTTTGGATCTGACTTCTTCCAGTGAGCAAACTCTTCACTTGTTTATTAAGACCTATTATTAGGGTTTTCTTTTAGGGGCAATTTTCTTTAATCATAATAATAATAACACCAGACACATGGCAACTTAAGATTGTGAAGTTCTTGATCCATTCATTCAGATTCTAACAACAACCATGTGTGGCAGGTATTGGAGGTCTTATGGTCCCTATTTTGCAGATGAGGAAACTGAGACTATGAGGTTAAGTGACTTGCCCAGGGTCACGTAGCTTGTAAGGGTTAAAGGTTGAATTTGAACCCAAATTTGCTTGACTACAAGTCCAATTGGTTCTTTGCCTTATCAGATTCCCATAAGCTGCCCTGTAGAGCAAAGTTTCTTAAACATGTTTGTGTCCTGGACCCTGTAGCAATCTGGCAAAACCTATAAAACCTCTTCTCAGAATAATGGCTTTAAGTGTGTCAAACAGAACACAGAGGATTACAAATGAAACCGAAAATTAATTGAAAAAAAAAAGTTATTTGAAATCTATTCAGAGACCCATTTAGGGGTTCATGAAGCCAAGGGTAACGCCCCCTGTTGTAGAGGATGGGCATACTTGGGAACTTAGTTCTCTTCTTTATTGCCTTGCTTGCTTAGGGACTGTCTTGTCATTGGGTTGCTTTCTACACCAGGAAATGGAACAGTGGCCCCAAGATGGCAGCATATCCCAGCACTCATAATCATCACGGTTGGCACTGATGGAGTTATGATACATTCAACATGGGGCATCTCATGTACATCCTCCCAACAACCCAAATAGTATTATTTCCATTCTCAAGAAGAAGCAAACACAAATGTGGAAATTAGACCAAACTTCTTTAATATTAATAGAGACAAAGGAAATAGTTTCATGAGTTCATTTTAGGTATTGGTTAATGGATCTCCAAAGTCAAAACTTTCATCACCAGTCTGAGTCCCTTCATCTGTGGTTAAGGATGCATGCTATATTCTAAAAGATGACAAAGATCAGAGTAAATGATATTAAATAATGTATTTTCCAGACTAAGACTCTATAACTTTATGGATTATTCTATAAATAAAAAGACATGTTGACTTAGGAGTCTCTTGCCAAGAAAGATACTGAGTTTAAGGTCCATATCTGCCTTGTTGCCTTATCCACAAGTCTGTTTTTATTAGGGAGGTTTGAGTGATGACTAATGGGTACTTTATATCAGAGGTGTTGCACTTAGCCACAAAACTCCTCAACCAGATTAAAATATAATTGGGAAATGTTTAACAAAATAAATTAAAAATGCAATATAGTATAGATAATTTGTGATTTCCTAAGTTAATAAGTGAGGCAGCTAGGTGACTCTGTAGATGGAACCCTGGTGTTGGAGTTAGAAAGGCCTGAGTTCAAATCCAGCCTCAGACACTCACTGTGTGACCCTGGACAAGTCATTTAATCTCTGTTTGCCTTAATTGATTGGAGAAGGAAATGGCAAACCACTCTAGTATCTTTACCAAGAAAACCCCATTTGGGGTCATGGAGTTCGACACTATTGAAGAACAACCAAGTCAATTTTCACAGTAAGGATTGTTTCTATTTGAGCTCGATACCTCTGCTTTATGTCAAAAATTGAGAATGAGCCATATTTTGGGTGATGGGCCAAACCATTTATGGCAGCCATGATGGTGCTAAATGTCATTGGTGGGGGGCCTCTCTAATAGGCAGGGCAGCCCACTTCTGTGCTGAGGAGCCTGGAGATAATGGCTGTCCCATTGCTTCTAACAACCTGTGCCTTGTGGCCCCTGTTTCATCATCATATTTCTTGTAATTTTTCTGGTACAGAAAATTTCTTGGTGCCAGCCAGCTGTCTGCCTGCCATTGCCTTCTCCATCTTGTTTCCATCCTTGTAAATCCCATTCCCTTTTTCTAGAGTGCCTTCTTGCTCTTTTCCTATCCCCTCTTCTGAAACTTGTTCAAAATTGACCACTTCCAGGAAGGCATTTGATAAACCAATGTGGAGTTGAACTTCATTCATTGACTTTAGTGCACCAAGAGACTCTGTCTTATATAGACCCCTTGTTTTACAGATGAGAAAACTGAGTCCCAGGGAGTTTAACTTATTTGAAGTTATGTAGTTATTAAGTGACAGGGCTGTAATTTGAGTCCAGTCTCGTTAACTCCAAATCCCAAAGTTTTTCAATTACCCATCCTGCTTCTTCAAGCAAAACTCTGAGGTTATCTGAAAACCCTCTGTGTTACCACAAAATGCCGTCTGAGTGGGCTGCATAACTCCATCAGTGCCAACCGTGATGATTATGAGTGCTGGGATGTGCTGCCATCTTGGGGCCACTGTTCCATTTCCTGGTGTAGAAAGCAGCCCAATGACAAGACAGTCCCTAAGCAAGCAAGGCAATAAAGAAGAGAACCAAGTTCCCAAGTATGCCTCTCAGCTGACGGGACCAATGGTTCTACACCTTCTTCTAGATAATCCTGGGTGTGGGAGGTATTCTTGCTGTGACTCAGAGAAGAGGGTATTGGACAAGATGACCCCTAAGATTCCTCCTGGGTCTGGAGTCCTATCAACCCTATGCACCTACTAGCAAATTGTGTCAAAACACAATTGTTTTTGTTGCTGAGTAAACATGGGATTGTCGATTTTGAATGTCACTAGTTTAGCAAAGTAGTCTTTTTAAAGGGAAAAATTTGAAATATGCCCCTTGAAGTTATACTCACACTTCTTTACATTGAATGAATTTTACATGTTCTCTTCCAAATTGATGAACAAGAGACCAAAAATTATTTTTTCCCATCTTTTCTCACAAATACTACAGGTGAACTGAAAGAAATAAAACAAGACATTTCAAGCCTGCGCTATGAACTCTTAGAAGACAAGTCCCAAGCAACAGAGGAATTAGCAATTCTGATCCATAAACTCACAGAGAAGCTGAATCCTAGCATGCTGAGATGTGAATGACTCAAGGGTCTGGGAATCTCTTGTTGACTATAGCACAAACATGGGCAATAATATTTCTAACGGATACTCGGGGGGAAAGACTGTCAATTTTTATTATAAACTGCCTTTATTATGTGAATCTTTCCTTGAAAGCTAAGACTTTAAGATTTGTCTTATTCAGTCTGTCAGTGAAATGATCTTCTTTTAACTGTCTGCGCTGACGTTTTTACATTTTTACAAAAAGAAGATAGCATTTTACAAAAGAGTCCAATTGTAGAGGACTGATCAGGGGAGTCTGACCAGCTGGATGATGTATAGGGAGGTCAGCCTTGGTTTGCCATTTTGGTTGGATCTCCCTTGAGAAGGCATAGACTTGTCTGTTGTGTGATGTTGTGGGAAGAGTACTTAGAATCCTGGAACCTGGGATTGAATCCTGTCTCCTCCATTTACTACAGTTGTGTCCTCAGCCATTCATTTTCCCTCTTTGAATTTCTCCATCTGTAAAATGAGGGAGTTTTTCCTGGGTCTAATTTGATTGACTCAGGCTATGAATCTGAGCTGCCCCTTTATATTAGGCAGAAAGGGGGTACTTCATTTGAGTGTGTACATCTTTGGAGGGATCCAGAGAGAGTCCAAGCCAGAGAGGTGAGAGCAGGCTAATAATCCCTGAATGGGAGTGGGAGTGCAGTGTTTCATACCCCAAAGACCCCCAAGGAATCAATCCTTCTTCCTCAGAGCCCCAGGGAGGGCATCTGTGCATTGGCATTCAAACTCTGGAGATGTCCTCTGTCCCATCATGGAGGTATTAATGGGCATTTTCACATTCCCATGGGAAACCAGGATCCCAAACCAAGGCTCACTTTCTTGTAACTGAATCAAGTTGACCACACTCTCCTAATCAACTCTCTACACTACATTCAACTATTATGGATCGTTTTCTTTTTTTTTTTACAACTGAACCTTCAGCGTTTGCACTAAGTGGTGGGTGGCCAGAAAAAGAAATAGCCCAAACCATACCCTCCCTTGCAGCAAGTAGTCCAAAAAGATTTCTTTGGAGAAGATGTATATAGGCCAATGGGGCTCAGGGAGACTTACTGAGGCATTTTGTGTTCTGAGATGATTGATGTTGCCTTTGAGCGGCGAGTCAGGTGTTCAGTGGCAAGAAGAATGGACTGTCCAAAGCGACGAGCGCTCTTGTGTGCTCTATGTATAGATCTGTATATACGTGTTGTACATCGCATCCTTCTGTCTTAGATTCCCTTTGTCTTTCCTGAGGTGATCTGAACTTAGTCCTAAGTGCATTGTCACAGGGCAGAGACTGTTTCCGATTCTCTGCTCTGCTGGCACCTTGTCCCATGCAGGCCTCTCATTGCTGCCTCTAAAGTGCAGCAGCTTTGAGTTTTGTGAGTGTGCTTTTTTATGCAAAGAAATCAGGCTCTAAATGAAGAGCCATGAAAGGAAAACCCAAAACACTGTGCAGACAGAGTTGGGTCCTTATCAGGGAGCTTCAGGAATGCTGTATAAGTATGTCGCCAGTGAGGGGAGAATTGGGCTGAAGACTTTCCCCTTCTAACAGAAGGGGATAGGTCTTAATCTAATGGACCATGCTTACCTCTTTGCCCATAGATCTTGTCTGGGGTGGGGAACCTGTGAACTTGAGGCTCCATGTGGCCTTCTAGGTCCTGGGGTGCGGCCTTTTGATTGAGTCCAAGTTTTATGGACCTAATCCTTTTATTAAGAGGATTTGTTCTGTGAAGTCAAAGAGTCACACTTGAGGACCTAGAGGGACACATGTGGGCCTAAGGGCAGCAAGTTCCCCAGCTGTGTTTGATTATAGAGATTACCTTTGCATGGGGAGAGCCCTCTTTTCCCTTCCTCATCTCTGGAAACTCCTGGGAGATGAAGGTGGATATTGTCTGATCTGTCGTTATTCTGCAACCACCTGCTCTTTGTTCAGGCAGTCGAGACTTTCTGGGTCAACCTAACTGTCCCTCTAAGGTCCCTTCCAAGACAAAGCTATGTAATCAATCCTGTCTCTTCCCAGGCTGAGCAGGGAAAGCTGTCTCAGACACTGAGCTACATCTCCCAGGGATCCTCTGAATAGTCTATTATACTTGGCCAGTGACCATTGGCAATCCTGTTCCTAGAGGACATCTGTGTCCATTACTGTGAATACCTACTAAGAGATGTTTTCATCTAACCAAATCATTCCAGTCCACCTTTCTCGGTTTTGGTCTGTTCCTGCAATTTAATCTCTGCAGAGACCTCTCTAATATGTCAGAGGCAGCACTACCACCTACGTCTTTCCAACTACAAATCTGACTCCCTCCACTGTTTCTTCCTCTCTTCACTGCTTCTTCAACTATAGACATAATATAGAAACTGGTGTGTTTGTATTTGAAGTATATCAGAATGGGTTTGTATACTCCTACAATGTCACAAACTCCAACTATTGGAAAGCTGTCATAAA
Organism: Gymnobelideus leadbeateri; assembly: GCA_011680675.1. Taxonomy (NCBI): domain Eukaryota; kingdom Metazoa; phylum Chordata; class Mammalia; order Diprotodontia; family Petauridae; genus Gymnobelideus; species Gymnobelideus leadbeateri. Next base: position 328,899 of record WOXC01002527.1, read on the forward strand.
AATGGAGATTATATTTCTATTTGCCACAAGAGAGAAGAAATGGGAATACTATATTGGGGCAGAGGGGCAAGGGGTGGAGTTGCAGAGAGGCAGAGTTGAGTCTGGTGTCAGGAATGACTTCCTAATGTTCTGAGCTGTCCCAAAGTGGAGTGGGCTGTCTCAGAAAGCAGTGGATTTTCCCTCCTCTCATTGGAGGTCTACAAGTGAAGGTTGGGTAACCACTTACAGGGTATGTTGGTGGGGGCATTCTTCTCCAGATAGAGGTTAAACCACAAGCCCTTTGTGGTCCCTTCCGATTCTGAGATTCTGGCATTCCATAAAGAATTGAGTTTCAATCCAGTAAGGCATCCTAGCACAAGGATTTGTACTTGCAAAATGTATCACCAAAAAGTGGGGAAAGACTCAAAAGGATTTCTGCCAGCTAGTTTAAATCACTTAGAGATTTATACTCAAGACCAAGAATTTCCCCGCCTCCTCCTCCATCCCCCCACACTGTTCCCATAGCACTCTCTTAGGAATGTTAATAGTAATCATCTTCCTCTATCTAAGATGAAAAAGCCCTGTTTGGAAGGCAGAGCCAAAAACAGCTTCCCAGATTCAGTGACATCAGCCAGCATGTCTGGAGATGCTCATAACTTTTCAAGTGATATAATTTACAGTTTCTACCATGAGAACTTTGTTTCTGTTGCCATTAAGAAGAAAAAAATCCCCTTCATGCTGTACCAAGAGCATATTCATTCTAGAAGCTTTCCAAATTTCACATGTATTTTACAGTTGAATATATTATGTGAAGCCTCAGACCTTAATAAAAGACTGAATATTTTTCCTAGTGTTATGTGTTAATATCCACGTATATAGACTGTGGCCAAGCATGAACTTTTGGGATCATTTAAATCCAGAATTTAAAATCCAGAAGTCCCCTGCTCTGCAGTCTCAGGACAGGCCCCAACAGCAGAAAAGAAATGCCTGAAGCGAGCCACCTCCTGGCATTAGATCTGACTGTAAGGGACTTGAAGACAGGGGCCATCTTTTGACTCTTTTTTGTAATTCTTAGTGTTTAGCATGGTGCCTGACATATAGTAGGTGCTTAATAAATGTTTATTGGGCAACTAGGTGGTATAGAGGCCTGGAGTCAGGAAGACCTGAGTTCAAATCTGTCCTCAGACATCTACAAGCTGTGTGACCCTCGGTAGGTCACTTAACCCTGCTTGCCTCAGTTTCCTGATTTGTAAAATGAGCCGGAGAAGGCGAGTTGGACACACTGAAAAATGATTCAACAACTACAAATACTAAGGATCTGAATATAACTTCCTAGTGGCCTGAGTGCAAAAAATCCAGAACCCATGAAGTTACCTCCTCTTCCCTCCTGGCCAATCTGTTAGCATAGACACACAAAAGCAGTGAAGCTGTGCCCACCTGAAACAATGTTCTTTCCTTAATAAATATCCTCTCACTGCTGTGGATAAGTTGATCGCTGCCCCCCCCCCAACTTTGGTGATTTCTAAATGATCTACAATTGTTTCACTGCCGTCTAAACTCAAATCTGAGCTGCCAGGCTCCACTTAGTCAGGGCTGGCTTATTATATAGTATCAAAAGGAAAAAAGGAGGATCCACAACAGAGGAAGAAAAAATAAAGGAGATTTTCAGATTATTAGAACCTATTTTATCTAATTCTGTACTGAAAAACTTAAATGCAGGAGCACAAAAATATGAAATACCTTGATTGATAGAATAAGAAATAGATAAATAACCCAATCTCAGAAAAAAAATTGAAAAAGTTGTAAATGCATTCTTCCCAAAAAAACCTAGGAACAGATAGATTTAAAAGTAAATTCTACCAAACATTCAAAGAAAAATACAAACTTTGTAAAAATAAGAAAAAATTAAATCCTACAAAATTCCTTCATGGGTAGAAATATAGTCTTGAAACCTAAACCAGGGAGAGACAAAACAGAGAGAGAAAACAAGATTAATATCATAATGAATGTTAATGCAAAAATATGAATACAAATTAGTAAAGAAGGAAGATATTTAAAGTATTATACCCTGTGACCAGACTGGATTTATAATAGGGTTGGTTCTAAATTTGGAAAACTACAGACCTAATAAACCATACTAAACTTAAAAAAAAATAATCCTATGATTATATCTGCAACCAGAATTTAGATAGCTATTATGAGATTTATAGTCTTTCCCCACGCTGGGAAGAGATGTGAACTATTCCATGGTTTATCCTGGACTGAGTGTTGTGATGCCAAAGAAGGGTCTCTGGTCTCTGTTCTCTTTGCTAGTTTCTGGCATCACGAAGTCCAGTACTGCGAAAATTCTGCATTAGATCCTCTTTCTTCCTAGACTGGGGATAAACTATAATTCCCACAACATTGTAAGTCCCAGTTTTGCATCAACAGAAGCAGAAAAGGCTTTCTGACAAATGATAATTTTCATTTCTTTAACAACAACAACAAAAACCCTAAAAAGCACAGTAATGAGTGGACCTTTCTTTAATACAGCAAATAGCATCTTTGAGCCATTACTAGTAGCTCAAGGTGGGGATGCATCATTATAATAAAAATGATATGATGAGAATGTGTTAAAACTAGGAAAAATGATACTTTGGGCAGTTTGGGCACACAATACCCAGCAAGAAGCAGTTGAGCATGGTAGCATAGTGTTCAGTAAACCCAAAGGTGCCAGTTACTGTGATAAGGATTCATTCAATGAAAACTGCCAGGAAAATTGGAAAGCAGTCAGGCTGTAAGAAGGTTTAAACCAACCTGCTATAGCACAGCCATGATAAGTTCCAGATGGGTACAGAACCTAGATTAAAAACATCACATAAAAAAATAATTAGAGAAATAGGGAAAGAGATCCCTTTCAATATTATGTATGAAGGAATACCTCTTGTCCAAGCAAGAGGGATAGAGAAGATCGCAAGAGATAAAATGGACCATTTTTATTGCATAAAATTGAAAAGTTTCTGTGAATGCAATAAAATTAGATATGGAACAATTAAAAAGGTTGAAATGTTTGCAGCTTGTTTTTCTGGTGATTTTTTTTCACATTAAAATGTGTTTTGATAGTCTGAAAGTTCTGTAAAAGATTTTTGATCAAGTAATTTCCATTTAAAAATTATGGATTTTAAAAACAAACCATGAAACAAATGTACAGGAAAAAAAAAACCCAAACCATTCCTTTCTTCCTGAAGCTTTTACAATGCATTGTAATCCTTAACCAGTCTTTTACTATTAAATGTCAATGGCCAATTGAGACACACAATTTTGAGACTCTAGGCTGCTGTTGTACAAAATATTCATTTAGCCTTTGCATTTTCTGGGCAGATTTAGTGGCCTGGCCCATTGGAGCAGCTATCTTGCCAGCTGTCTCAATGACACCAGCTGTAATGGTCTGCCTCATATCAAGAACAGCAAAAAGGACCCAGAAGAGGATCACCAGGGAAGCTTTCCACATACGGGTTTTCCTAGAACTGTGTCAATGGTGGTAGCATCAACATATTTCAGGAACTTAGGGACATCTTCCAGCTTCTCACCCCAAAAGTGATCAATCTTCTCTGTTGGTTCAGCAGCCTTGCAAACAGTTCGAGTTGTGTGACAATCTGGAACAGAGACGTAGCCGGTGCTGATTGGGCCTTGATAGGACCCTGGTCTGGGTAGTGAAGCCAACAGCTTTCATTGGTGGTTCATTTTTGCTATCACTAACAACATTACCATGATGGACATCTTTGATGGACACATTTTTTTATTTTTGTAAATAATATTTCTTTCCAATTACATGTAAAGATAATTTTCAACATTAATTTTTTATAAGATTTTGAGTTCCAATTTTTTCTCCCTCCCTCACCTTCCCAAGACAGCAAGCAATCAGACATAGGTTATACACATGCACTTCCTGACAGAGGAACACTAGATGAGAGCTCTGGGGTGAGGTATATACAGCTTGGGGTGTGGCTATGTGTGGATTTGTGTTGCTTTACTAGCTGATTTATTACAGGAGGATTTGTTTATTTTTAATTTGGGGGAGATAAAGGGGAGGAAAGTGGCTAGTGATGATGATATAAAAAAGAGAAGAAAAGGTTTATTGAGGGATTTTAAGAAACAGAAGAGAATATGAGAAAGTTAAGAGGGCCACTAACAAAGGGAACAATCTTGACATGGACACATTAGATTTATTACTTTTAAAACAGTACATAACAAAGCTTTGTAGTTTCTTTTGCAATCTTCTGTTTTCTCTGTGTAAATGTTGGTGTTAATCAAGTGTAGAATAAAAAGATTTTTTTTTTAAAGAATAAAGATTTTGTTGTTCAGTTGTGTTCAACTGTTTGTGATCCCATTTGGGGTTTTCTTGGCAGAGATACTGGAACAGTTTGCCATTTCCTTCACCAGCTCATTTTCTAGATGAGGAAACTGAGGCAAACAGGGCTATGTGACTTGCCCAGGGTCACACAGCTATTAAGTGTCTGAGGCAGGATTTGAACACAAGTCTTCCTGACTCCAGGCCCCATGCTCTCTCCATTGGGTCACCTACCTGTCCAATAATGAAGTTGGGATGGAGCAATAGACAGTGACCTAGATATTGACCTTCCTGGTGAGGAGAGAAAGGCCCAAAGATGGCAACCATAAGAATCTAGAAAGGATGATGTGAACTCAAGATGGGAAAGGGTCATTATTGAGTGATGGTGGCAGGAAGGTGTATCAGAATGAGGGTGTGTGAAATGAGGCCATGGGTCTGGATGGCCTTTCTGGCTCCTTCTAGTTTTGAATCTTTGATCCTAAGCCAGGGTGGGGAACCCCTTAATAAAAGGATTTGTTCTGTAAAACTTGGACTCAGTCAAAAGGCCACACCAAGATCCTAGAAAGCCACATATGGCCTTGAGGTCGAAGGCTCCTCTCCCCTGTCCTAAGCCCTTGTGATAAACAGAACCCTGCTTTCTTTGTCTCCACACAGGGAATAATTTAGACCAGAAGAAACTCAAACATCTGTGGTCCTAAGGAAAAGGAAAAGAAGGAATAAATGAAATCTAAGGACATTGGTATTTTAAAATAACTTCAACCTCCTTCTCCACTAGGATTTTTAAATTACGTTTTTCAAGTTACTTTATTTTATTTTTTATTATTTTATGAATTATTAATTTATCAATGCTAAGAATAAGAAGCAAAACAAATTGCAGTTTCACCTCCCTTAGGCTTCAGGTGTGTGATATAAAAGTGACCAACCGATGCCTGGTAACATCTGGTTACATCCTGGGTAACACCAAGAACAAAATGTAATGCTGTGGTCTCCTCTGCTGATTATCTCCCATTTATCTGGAAGGTGGCTGGTCTGTATGTTGTTACTTGCATGTTGTCTGCCCCATTAGACTGTGAGCTCCTGGAGGGCAGGGGTTGTCTTTTACCTTTCTTTGTACCTTAGCACAGCACTTGGCATGCAGTAGATACTTCATATTTTCTGAGGGCATCTCTCAAGGACCTTAGAGTCTGGCCATGACAGGGGCACCCTACTTTACTCTTTCCATTGGTCCATGACCTTACTGAGATGGGCCTTCCCAGGATCAGTGGAGATGGCAGCCCATCCATGTTCTTTCAAGATGGCAATTCGTAGGCCTATTCTCCCCTCCATCTTCTGTGTGGGAGCCACTCAAAGTTGCTAAAGGCCTTCCTCTGTGCTGTTTAACCCTTTAGCCAGCTCAGCATTCTGCAGACCATCCCTCTGTCATTGATGTCGATACAGCATCTGACCAATGATGACCTTGATTTCTGATCAGTGATAAACCTTTTGTCTCATCTTGGCTCCTTCCACAGACACTGCACTCTCTCTCCATTGCTTTCTGAGTTCATGTTTCTGAGTTTCATGTAGTGTGCTACATGAAAGAAAAGCAGGATTCAATGTGGAGCCCCAAGTCCTGGCTTTGGTACTTATTACCTCCATGAATTTGGGCAAGTTGCTTAAAAATGAGGAGGCTGGTCTAGCTCTATGGTTCCTTCTAGCTTTTAAGCTATGATCTATGGTCTGTTTGAGCTCTGCCATTCTATGTACTGAGGCCCTACCCCATCACTTTTATCCCCCAGCAAAATATGAGGCAAGTTTCTCACCTGAAAGAGTGGAGAGCCATGGGAGGTTTGAGGAGGGATACGGAGATTTGGAAGAGTCACTGTGTTTTGGGATAGTGAATTAATTAGGGTGGTATGAAAGGATTGGAACAGCTGGGTAGTATAGTGGACAGAGTGCTGAGCTTGGAGTCAGGAAGATTCATCTTCCTAAATTCAAATCTGGCCTCAGACACTTAAAAGATGTGACCCTGGGCAAAGTGCTTAACCCTGCTTGCCTCAGTTTCCTCATCTGGAGAAGGAAATGGCAAACCACTCCAGTATCTCTGCCAAGAAAACCCCAAATGCAGTCCTAAAAATGTCAAACATGACTGTAACAATTGAACAACAACAACAACAACAAAAAGGATTCAGCAGTGAGGGCCCAGTTGAGGTTATATAAGATAAATTTATAGAAACACAGTTGCATGATTTTTTCCAGCTTCATCCAACAGCACATGTGTAGGGCAAGATTGGCAATATGAGGAAAGGAACTCAAGAGAAGGGGACATTGTAGAGTTGAGTTGTTTCACTAAGGTGGAGGAAAGATGAGGGTGTAGGCAGTGATGGTCTGGGAGGGGTGGGAAGTGACAGTGTAGGTGAAGAAGAGGATTTGGGGTTTCAAGGAACAGGAAGGGATGGAATGACAATATCTAGTAATCCAATAGGGGAATTTCAGAGCTCATGACCATGGAAATGGCGCATTTGGGGGTAGCGGCAAAATCCAGAGTGTGACCGTTTTTCATGTGAGACAACAGCTACCAGGACTGTGATTAGATACGCATTGCTCCCCTGGCTGCCGTACTTGGGGACCTTTCCGCGTGACTTTTCTCCCAGGCCCCAGGGAGCTCATCACTGGGAGAACGTCTTCATCTTGTAGGAGCCCTGCCTTGGAGTGGAGCTCCTCTGCGTGCCCTCTGATTGGAGGGTGGGCGTGAATCCCAAACCTCCCCGCAGGGAGGGAGCTCAGCTCTGACGCTCCTCGCCTGGCTGCCCTGCTGACTGACTGCCTTCTCCACCTTCCCCCTCCCCCCTCGCCCTTTCTCAGCTCCTTTTTGCGCTGTCTCCCCCCACAAGACTGCAAGCTCTTTGAGGCCAGGCCCTGGGCTTTTCTATATCCGTATTTAACGCAGTGCCGGGCACGCAGTAGGTGCTCAATGTCTGGTCGGTAGACATGGAGGCTGTATTTAGTGAGTCAGAAGATGGAAGGAGCGGGAGAAGAGATGGAATATGAAAGCTAGTTTGTTACCGAGGCTCGAGCAGAGCCCAGCATGCGTGGTTCACGTGATTCACGAGTGCTGGTGGTCTAACTGCTTGGGCTCCACCTGGAGCAGAGGTCTCCTCGAAGCCCTGGGAGAACGAACGGCTGAGGAGGGGCGGAGCCAGCTTGGCGTCTCCGTCACCATGGAAACGGTTCCCCGAGCAGGTCATCCCTCCTCCTGGGTGCCAGGGAGGCTGCGCGAGCGCCTGGGGGCGGGCCCTCCGCCGTGACGGAGCACGAAGCCCCGCCCCCTCCCTGGCCCACGTCTTACCCGTGCTTCCATTGGCCGGGGTAGGGGGCGGGGCTTCGTGCACGGCTTCTCCGCTCGCGTCCAGCGCTTCGCCCCTCCCAGCTCAGCCGCCGCCCCCACCATGGAGCTCACCCTGAACCGCTCCGACTATTTACAGGTGAGAGAAACGGCCCAGAGTCGGGCCGGACCCGGCCACCCCCAGCGCCTGAGGGGCGAAGATGCTCCCGGCCGCCCTCTCCCCCCTTTCTCATTCCCTTCCCCCCTCTCTCATCCCCCCTCCCCCTCTCATTCCCCTCCCCCCTCTCTCATTCCCCTCCCCCATCTCTCTCATCCCCCCTCCCCCTCTCATGCCCCTTCCCCCATCTCCACTCCTCTCTCTGGCCCCCGCACGGAAGACGCGGGACTGGGGCAATGTGTGGCCTTTGTGGGCGTAGCGGCCCCGCTTCTGCCTGAGCCCAGCCTGCGGACCCAGGGGTTAGAGAGGCTTCCTCCCCCGAATCTCCAGTGCGGCCCCGACACGCGCCGGCTATGTGACCCTGGCCCTGTGGGTCCCGTCCGCCCCATGCCCTCTTCTGCCACAGGAGCGGAGAAGGGAGCGGCCGCGGAGGCGGACACCCAGAGTCACGGCCCGTCACGGTCACTAGTGCTTGTGGGAGGGAGGGGGGAGTAAGGAGCGATTGTGGCCGTCCGGTTCGGGTCTGCGGCGCTGGGCTCCCGCACCCCGGGGGCGCCTCCAGTACCGCACCGAGCTTATGGAGAGCTAGGTCTCTCGTGTGTCCCGTGCGTGTGTTCTTCCTTGGAATACTAGGACCGGCTGATCAATCAGTGAGCATAATTGAGCGCCTTCTGTGTGCAGGCACTCCGCCCAGTACCCGCCTTGGGAGGAGGCAGAGGCCGGCCCTGCCCTCCGGAGAGCGCGCTCTGATGGGGACCCTCAGCAGGGGGAGGGCCAGCTCCCCGGGGGATGTGCTGGGAGGGAGGGCGTTCCGGGCCTGGGAATGGGGGCCGAGGTCAGGGCGTGGAGAGTCCCAGGATTATGGGGTTATGGTGAAGCGTAGGCGGGACCGGGTGGGTACTTGGCCTGAACCTCAAAGGAAACTTGGAATTCTAAGGGGTGCACCCGAGAGTGCCTTCTAGGCCCGTAGCCAGGAGGTGCCTGCTGGAAATGGGGAGCAGTCAGACCAGGGTGGTGCAGTGTAGAGCTGTGAAGGAAGGTTAATGTGTACTAAGCCTGGAAATGCGGCCTTCCCGGGGGCAAGCGGGAGCCACTGCATAGTCTTGAGCAGGGGCCTGATCTGATCAGACCTGGACCAAAGACGTGTGAGTTACTGTAGTAACTGACAAGATTTGAGAGCTGATTGGATACAAAGTCATTGTTGAGTCTGAGGTTACAGGCCTGGAGTGCCGGGAGGATGGGGCTCTGCATGCAGAGACTTTAGGGAGAGGGAAAGTTTTAGGAGGAAAGATGATGATGAGTTCCAAGAGGCCTCTCACACAGCCGGTCAGAAATGTCCAGGAGACAGTGGGTGATGAGCGCCTGGTGCCCGGAGGGAGGCAGGAGCTGGGCTGAGCTGTTCAGGGCTCAGCTGCTTAGAGCTGATGGGATGAGAGAGAGACAGAGAGACAGAGAGAGAGAAAAAGAGGAGTTGGGACTTGTCTTCATCGTTCTCCTTGATCGATATTACAACCCCTACTAATCTTGCATTACAGTTCCACATTTGCAAAATTTAAGAATTACTTTGTTAAAGAAGAATCTGTAGATTATATTATTAGCCTGACTTTTTTTAACAAAGTCTTTAGAAATATTCTTGCTGGGTGCCCCTTACCACCTGGTCATAAGCTAGTGCTCAATGTCATTTACTTTGTAACTTAAAAGGGAGAGTTTCCTGTTCCTGGTGGAAGTTGTGCTGACTTCAGCAATCTTTAGCATACCTTGGGATTCCTATTCTGATTTTGTCCCTAAGGATATTCATGAGGATTTCATTCTAAACCATTTGGTCTCAGGTTAAATCTGCTTACTGAGATCAGAGTTTGCTGATTAAGAGAACCTCCGGCTTCTGTTTTCCTAGGTGGGTGTGACCTCTCAGAAGACCATGAAGCTGCTCCCAGCCTCAGGACGCCGAGCCACGCAGAAGGTGCCCATTCTTTGCCACATATGACTGGGTAGCAGCCTCTGCTCATGTGCTTCTCTCTTGAATTTGACTTTATTGAGAAATTTATTGGGGAAGGGAAATTCAGTTTTTAGAAAATTGTTTTTTTTTTAATACTTTCCCTTATTGATAAAGTTAGTATTTTTAAAAGTGCTTTAAAATTGAGCATTATTTCTTGAATTCTTTTTCTCCTATCTCCGAGAATGCCCAGGGGCATAATGTGTAAGGAAATGAATACTTTCTTATATACAGTATTCAAATAAATGTGCTTGTATGGGGAATCCGAAGACTTCAGTCCTTGAATATATTTGGGATCTCATCCACGTGGGCATTTCTTCCATCACTGGAGATCTTAACCCCATCCCTCATGATTCTTACCCACATTCTTCTGTTCATTCTGTACCCAGTATCTGCCCACTCTGCTAAATTTTGTTGACACTGCCATACCTAAGAGTTGTGACCCAGAGAACAGATTATAAAATCCCCTCCTCTTCACAACAAAACTACTTTCAGCAATACTCATAAAACAGCTAATGATATTGACCAGAAAAGAAAGGCAGTAAAAATTGTCTTTTAAGAACTTTGCATATAATCATGCTGTAAAAATGCTTTTAATTAAAAACCTAATATTATAGGGGTGGCTAGGCAGCAAAGTGAATAGAGCACCAGCCCTGGAGTCAGGAGGACCTGAGTTCAAATCTGGCCTCAGATACTTGACACTTAAAAGCTGTGTGACCTTGGGCAAGTCACTTAAACCCAATTGCCCTGCAAAACAAACAAACAAAAAAACTAATAGTATTAAAAATAAAAAAGAATGAAAACTTTTTAATTACTTTTTTTTCTTTTTTTGGAGGGGGAAAGGTAGGGCAATTGGGGTTAAGTGATTTGCCCAAGGTCACATGGCTAGTAACTGTTAAGGATCTGAGGCTGGATTTGAACTCAGGTCCTCCTGACTCCAGGGCCAGGGCTCTCTATTCACTGGGCCACCTAACAACCCACTTTTTTTTTTAAGGAAAAAACCATGTTGGTCTGTCACAGTAATAAATATTAACATTATAGTTTGGTTTTGAGCCTTAAATTCTGCAGATTTGTCAGTGACTTCCTTAAAATTTATTCATATTTGTTTTCAGGAGACAGGAGAGCCAGATTTGACATTCTCTCTTCACTCATAATTGATCAGAGAATACTTTTATTAATTTAAATTTCAAAATGTTTCTTTCACATGAAGCAATAGATACACAAATAGTTATACACAAATAGAAAAGATCTTAAACATAAGGATAAGTTTATAAAGAGATTTGTAAAAATCCCATTTCACAAGTAAATTTAATACATTTAATTTATAGTAATTCACAGTAAATTTAACAGCATTTAGGCACTTACTAAATTGTACCACTGACATTATTTTATTTTCTTGATTTGTTCTTTAATTTTAAAATACCAGCAATTAAAAATAAGAATACATTTCAATTTTAAAGATGTCATGCAAATTCAGTAAAGTATTTCACGTCTGAACCAAAATTTGCTTGTACCAAACAAAAATTTCATGCCTTGCAGTTCACTGTGGCAAATAAAATGACAAACAGAAGTTACTTTAGCTCTTTTTCTTTGCCTTTGCAATCACGGTGCTACCTATGGTTGTTTATTTCAAATCTACCATTTAGAAGCAGGAATGTGAAACCACAGGGGTTGGAGATGCTGACTGGGCCATTCTGAACTGTCACAAACTGAGGTCCTTGTGTACTGGGGCCTTCTCCTGATTAACTTCCTTGCAGAAGGAGATGTTCATTGTTTTAAAATTCTCTACAGGCTGTGCAGACCCTCACTGCCTGCACCCCGGGAGGGCCTTGTCTGACTGTAGGTCCTAGATGACACCCTTTCCATCACTTTTGGGTGTTGGAATTGGGCGTGGGTGTGTCTCTTTTGTTGGACTCTGGATCACTTGTAAAGTCTTCAGAGATTACGTGCCCCAAACTTCACAACCACACAGCATCACCAGGAGCCCACTTGTCTTAGGAAGATGATTTTTGCACCAGGGAGTAGTCCGGGTTTCTTAAAAACTCTGCAGTTTTGGGACGGCTATGTGGTGCAGTGAATAAGAGCACCAGCCTGAGTTGGGAGGACCAGGGATGAGTTCTGGCCTCTGATATTTAACACCCACACAAAAAATAACTGGTATGTAACCTTGAGCAAGTTACTTAACCCTAATTGCTTTAAAAAAAAAAAAAGAAAAAAAAGCTCTGTAGTTTCCCAGATGCCAGATGATCACTCTCTTCCCCCAGTTCAGTTCTGGAGCCCACTCATTGTCCACCGAACATGCCCGAAATCAATCAGGCAACAAGCATTTATTTAGCACTTACGTTGTGCCAAGCCTTGTGCTTGGGAGTGGGGATACAAATGGGGAGAATGGAACAGTCTGCTCTCAAGGAGCTTATGTCCTAATGGGAAACACAGTGTGTACATATCTGCTGAATAAAAATAGTAAGTACCAGGTGATTGGGAAGGAGGGCACCAGCAGGTTGGGGGGGTGAGGAATGCCTTCATGTGACTCCTGAGAGTCTAACTCAGTGGTGCAGTTGTTTCACAGTGCAGGGACAGAAACATACATTTGAAATTCTACAATTCAGACTCAACAAACCATGTATAAGGTCAAGGAACTACCCTTCCTGGCCTCCTACATAGTGTTCCCTGGAGCATTGTCTTTGGGAATACACAAAAAAACAAAGACATGTATGTGATATGGTACAAAGAAGCTGCCTCCTTCAGGCACTGATCACATTTTCAGTAAGGTACAACATCTCTCGACAGGACCTTTGTATTCGATGAACAAGATTATTTTTTATGTAAATATAAGTTCAGTGATTTCTACAGGCTGACTGTTCATTAGTACAGGGGGAGAATTTTTAAGCAACTGCAAAATGATGCCAACAGGATTTACTTGCAAAGAAATCAGGTTGGCGGCTAGGTGATGCAATGAATAGAGCACTGGCCCTGGAGTTGGGAGGACCTTGGTTTGGATTTGGCCTCAGACACTTAACACACACACACACACACACACACACACACACACACACACACCCCTACTTGTGTGACCTTGAGCAAATCACTTAACCCCAAGTTCCCTCCAAAAAAATGCAAGATGTATATACCCTTAAGGAGATAGGGAGAAAAGAATATAGTCACAGGAAGCAATCATAAGGGGCCGCTGGGTGGTGCAGTGAATGGAGCACCCGCCCTGGAGTCAGGAGGACCTGAGTTCTGTTGGGGGTGGCTGCGGAGTAGGAGAGACCTAGGGGTGGACTAGGCTGGGAGGTCCCAGAGCCCCTCCAGGTCTGGAACCCCAGTCCTGGTGACTCCCCATGGGCCCTGGGACTCGGAAGACCTTTCAGGAGCTAAAGAAAAGAGCAGAGGGGACGGGGCAAGCAGGAAAGCAAGACTACATTCTACCCCAATTGCCCTCCAAAACAAACAAACAAACAAAAAAACTGAACAAACAAAAAAGAAGTTAAAAAAAGAATCCACAGGTGTTTTGGTGATAGAGGCAGCCTTTTTAGCCCTCTAGGAAGGACTACTTAGTTTAGTTAGACAGCTTGAATGCAAATCTTGTCTCTGCTGCTTTGGACAAATTGCTTTAGCTCTCTGAGACTCAGTTTCCTCATCCATAAAATGAAGGGCTTAGACCAAAATAATTAGAAGTAGCTTCTACCTGTAAATCTGTGATCCTATAATATCCCTTGGTAAAGCAGAGAATCGAATTTAGCACCAACCAAAATGCCACACTTCATCGGAGACAAAATTTTAGCATTTTATATTGTATCTTTTTGTCTCAATAAGAAACATTGCTTAAACCATCACGGACATATGGGTGCCTCTTGTGTTATTAAAGTGTCTAAGGAGATATACCATAGCCATCTGGGGTCCTCCTTTCTGAGGGATAATCTCTGGAAATTCTTACAAGTGTTTGGAAGTTTAATCTGCCCTGCTACAATTTTAGACAATGTCCTCTTGTTCTCATTTGGAGAACATAAAGTCACATACCTTTTTATAATACATATCCATAACCTTTCCTCCAGTGTCCAGTTCTATAATCCTTTGGGATTTTGTATTTATTTTTGCTAGATTCTCCAATCTGTACGAATCCAAAGCAATAATTTATGCACTGAGTATAGTACCTTGCACAGAATATATACCACGTAAATATTTGTTGAATAATACAGTAATGTTTTTATGTATGAGTAACCAAATGTAAAAATAGTGACTTTATCCTGTTCAATTTGTCAAAGGTGGTCGTTGGAGATCAAGATGGGGTGGCTACATGTTTTGGCATCAAAAAAGGGGAGGCTGTGGTAAGTGGAGCGCTTAGAAGTGTGTTTAGAGAGAGAAATGCTCTCCTTACATTCTCTTATACTTAAGCTTAAAAAGTCCTAGAGTGCATATCTTGATGATAGAGACAGTGTTTAAAAAAAAATTAAAAAGAAAATTTGTTTCAGACACAAATACACTGAATAAGGTAACAGCAGATAACTTGGAATGCATTTGCTTGATAAATGGCTTAGGAAAAGTCATTGCCACTCAGAGGTGGGAATAAAATGTACATATTTTCTTGTCACATAGACCTAAACTTAGGTGTACTTTTAATTAGCATTAGAGATATTTTGAATTGGAGAAAATTAATGATGGGAGGGGAGCTGAGCTGTCAGGCAAAATGAGAAATTAATAGATAGTATTAAATGTCCCCTTTGTGCTTAGCACTGTACTAAGTGTTGTAATAGTTACAAAAGAAAGAATAGAAGGCATAATTCCAGGAAATTACGTTCTGATTGGATATATGTGAAAAAAACTTGAAAACAACACAAGACAACATACACTCGAGTGTTACATATAAAAGCTCTAGGGATTCAGAAAAGAGTTCATTTGCTTCTTGGTCTTGTGTGCCTGGTCTGTTCCGTTTACCAGCTTTTCTCTTTTTAAAATAAGTATCAAGTGGTTTTTATGGTCACTACCTTGTGGTATAGTTTAGGAACCAGTACTACTAGGCCCCCTTCTTTCTCACTTTCTTTTCATTATTTCCTATGAGGGTCTTAACCTTTCATTCCTCAGATTATTATTTTTATAGGTCTATAAAATAATCTTTTTGGTGGTTTAATTAGCATAGCACAGAATAAATAAATTTAATACATAAATAAAAAAATAAATAAATTTAATAAATTCATTTAAGAAGTTGTATCATTTTTATTACATTGGCATGACCCAGTCTATGTCTGTTTATACTTTTGCCTTGTCTGATATGGTAACCATCTGTACTTTTTTGAATTCACTGGAAGCATAATAAATTCTGCTCTAATCCCTCATTTTAAATATTTATGGATTTTTGTTTTTAAAGTGTACTTCCTCTAAATAACATATTGTTGGACTCTGCTTTCTAATCCATTTTCCTACCCTTCTGTATTATATGGGTGAGTTTATACCATCCACATTCACTTTTATGATTATAATTATATATTATATTCATACTATATATATAATATGATATATAATATACAATCATATTTTATATATATATATATGAAATTTCTCAGACAGAAGCCCTGTCTGTTGGTCTTTATTTCTCTGCTTATATTTTCTCTATTTTCTTTGTTTGGATTTTCTCTGAAGTTCAGGGTGCTGACTTTCCTCTGAACTAATGAATGTAATTAAAAAAGATTATTGAGCCCTTAAACAGTTTACACCATCCACATTCACTGTTATGATTGCTAATTATATTTGTCTCTCCATCATGTCCTCTTATGTTCCCCTCTTCCCATTTCCCTCTATATAAAGAGGATGGTAAAACAGAAGAAATATGGTCAGTATTACTAATGAGTAATTGAAGTAGCCTGCTCCCTTTCTCTTTACCACTCATCTTCACTGAGTCCAGAATCCTGATGACTATTCTATTTTCCTTCTCTCCATTTGATCCCCTCTTCTGATCTGTCATCCAAAGTTAAAATTTGATTTACTTGTGAATATTTCCTTGTTGACTCTGCCATCTCTTTTAAGCCTCCTCTCTTCTTCTTCTTGTCCCTACCTGTCTGCATGTTCAATTTAATATATTTCTTTACCAAATTGTGTGTGTGTGTGTTCAACTTGCCCTTGTCTGGTTCAGATATGAGCGAAGTTCCTGCTCTACCTTCCCCGTCTACCCTCTCTTCTGTGCTTGTGTACTCTTTTTATGTGCCGCATTTAGGAGAAATCACAAGTTCTTGCCCCTTCTTCCTCATTTTTCTCCAATGTAGTCCTTTTTTTCCTCTCTTCCCCTGTAGTGTAAAACAGATTCTCAGACCCTTGACTTTGCCTTTCTTTTCTACCTCTGTGGCCACAGAGAGGGATTTTCAAGGGACAGTTGTTTCTCTTCCACTTATAGAGTAAGTCTTTGTGCATCATTGAGCATTTTCCAGTTATTCATATATATGTATCTTTCTGGGTTTCTCATTTCTCCTTTGTTCGCATGTTAACAGATTCTACGTAGTTCTGGTCTTTTCATCAGAAATGCTTAAAATTCCTCCATTCCATTTTAATGTTGTGGGATTATACCTATTTTTAGGGAAGAGAAGGGCAAAGGCATAAGCATTTCTATAGTACCTACTAAGTGCCAGGCACTGTGCTGAGTGTCTTCTATAAACATTATCTCATTTGACCCTGCATCAGCTCTGCAAGGTAGGTGCTAGCAACTGGGAAATGACTTGCCCAGGGTCACTCAGCTAGGAAGTGTCTAAGGCAGCATTTGAACTCAGGTCTTCCTGACTCCAGGCCCAGCACTCTGTGCTCTGTGCCAACAGCTGCCCTTTCCTCCCTTTCTTTTCCTTTGACCTAGAATCTGTGGATGTGGGCCGGGACATTCCTGGGCATGTTCAGCCTGAGGTTTCTTTTAAGGAGGTGGATAGTGGGTTCTCTGTTTTCACTTTGTTCCCTGATCCAGATGGATCTGGGTAGCTTTCCTTCATGATCTCTTGCCATACAGTGTCTAGATGGGGTCTAGCAGTCTGTATTGTACTGGGTAAATTGGAAGCAAGGCTGTATGCAAGGACACCAGTGAGATGCAGTTATTTAAGTCATAAAGTGACAAGGGAAAGAGAATACATTGGGATTCTCCATCTGTAAATAGCTGTTGAGGAGGATAAGTAATGGGGTTCTTGGAGGTGCCCTAAGTTTGTTCACTAAATCGCTCTTGGCCATTCCCTCAAGCTCTCATCCTGTGTGTCTTGTCCCTTTCAGGCTCTGTTTTTCGCTCCCCTCTCTTCTCTCCTCTGCTGTTTGGCTTCTGACCTCATCACTCAACTGAATTGGCTTTCTCCAAAGTGGGCGGTGAGCTTTTCCTCTCCAAATCCAGTGGCTTTTTCTTAGTTCTCATTTTTTGTAGCTACTCTGCTGAGTTTGTTAGTTTCTCTCTGGGTTTTCTGACCCTGTTGTCTCAGTTTTTCTCCTTCTCCCTATCTGACTGCTTCCTCTTGGTCTCCTGTTATGTTAATGGAATATAAGGTCTTCCCTTCCCATTAATAGGCCTCAGGTGGAGCCCATGAAAGAAAGCTTGCTTGGGGTGGGGGCATGTTTGTAGGAAGACTTTCATACTTTTTGCTAATTTCTAATTAGGCACTGAGTCAGGAGGGTTGTGATGCCTTCTGGCTCTAAAAAGGAACATATACTCTGAAGTTAGCATTTTGCTTTGGGGCTCACAGGAGGGTTGAAGGAGTGTTCTTGTGATTTGACCAGATAAGACTTGGGTAGCCATTAAGGAGCCCCCCAGCTTTGAAAAACCCAGATGTTGGTGCTTCTTTCTCTGGTAACTATGTGTGTATTGCCTTGATCAGACATTTGGATCTATCTGTTGGTCTGTGCTAATTTCTCAGACAGAAGCCCTGTCTGTTGGTCTTTATTTCTCTGCTTGTATTTTCTCTATTTTCTTTGTTTGGATTTTCTCTGAAGTTCAGGGTGCTGACTTTCCCCTGAACTAATGAATGAAATTAAAAAAGATTATTGAGCCGTTAAACAGCTGTCTTTCCTAGCAAAGCAGATCTAAGAACCTGTGCTATCAGGCATCCTGGGGATGCCAGTGTGGTTGCTGTTACCCCTCCATTGCTAGTTCATTGTTCCTATGATGTCTCTACCTGTGAGTGTACCCTGCCAAGGCCCCTCTTCTGTTCTCTCACCTAGTTACCTCATTAGCTCCCATGAGCTGAAGATGCATATGGCACCCAGATCTATATATCAGTGCCTAGTTACTCTCATGAGTTCTAATCATGCCTTTCCAATGCCTACCACATAGGCTGAGATGCCTTTGGGACATCTGCAGGGAAATCCATCCACAGGCTTTTGAATATCCCAAAGACATTTCAAATTAAGCATGTTCCAAACTGAATTCATTCCCTCCAAAAGGGTGGGAGAAGCCTCTCTTCTGAGCTCTCCTGTGTCTGTCCAGGCTGTCCTTTTAGTGACCAGGTTCACGACTTGGCATCATCCTTGACACCTCACTCTCCCTCACCCCACATATCCCTCAGATGCCAAATCTTGGCAGATAATCTTCTTCTCTGGCAGTGTCTCACCCCTGCCATGGCCCTCATTACCTTTGGCCTAGACAGGAGCTTCCTTGTTGGTCTCTGCCCCAGCCTGTCTCCTTTACAACCCATTCTGCAGAGAGCTGTCAAAGTGATCTTCACAAGTACCGGTGTGATCATCGCCTTCCCTGTTGCCTCCAGCCTCCAGGTGAGCTGCCCTGCTCGGCTCACCAGGCTTTCCACCTCCCTTTTCAATCCTGCCACTCATGGCTTCCCTTCTGGGCCTCCCAGTGTTCATCTGTGCCTTTGTGCTGGTGTGTCCCACATCTGGAATACCCGCTTCCCTGCTTGGAGTCTATTGTTCCCTTCCAGGTTCTGTGCCTGTGATCCCATCTTTGAGAGCCCTTTCTCCCTCCGCCCCCTGCAGCATTTCATGTCCCTCCTCCAGTTTATCTTGTATTTGCTCTTTCTATATTGTGGACATATTTATAGACTCCCATGCCATCTCTCCCACAGCATGGAAGCTCACTGAGGACAAGAGTGCTTCATCTGTCTCTGAACCCCCAGGGCATGTGCAGGGTCTGGTACATGGGAGGTGCTTACCAAATGCTTGTTGATGAATGATCAGCCAATTCTAGAGGGCTGCCTCATGTCCTGTAGTTCTGTGGAGTCCTTGATCTTCGGTCATATCTGATTGTCATGGAATCTATGATGTGCATCAAGTTTTGTACCCTGTTTGAAACTCTTTTATTCCCCTTCCCAGGTTTTTTTTGCCCTCTAGAGTTTTTCTAACTTCCTTCTATATTCTTTCCTTTAGAGCCCTCATTTTGTAGTTTTTATTTTCACATATCTTTTTCCTCCTGAATTCCAGGAGAGCTTGAGGCAAATCTCTGATTTTCCACATGGCCTTGCTCATAGATGATCTGGAGTTGTTCTCTTTTGGGTCTGTACCGTCAGTATGGCTGGTTCTGTATGTCTTTATTATCAGTGTTTTCTTGTACTGATTCATTTTTCCAGTGACACTTCCTGGGATGAGACTTTGTGTTGGGTCTGGGCTCTATACAATTCTGCAGGAGATGGTGGTATCTGTTATTATTGATCTCTGGATCATGAGGTCTGCATAGTGAGGACCCCAGAAATGACTAGCCAGCTTGGGGCAGTGTATGCAGTGGACTCTCCCCCAGGGTTGGAGTGCTCGTGGTCTGAGCCCTA
Source organism: Gymnobelideus leadbeateri (assembly GCA_011680675.1). Lineage (NCBI taxonomy): Eukaryota > Metazoa > Chordata > Mammalia > Diprotodontia > Petauridae > Gymnobelideus > Gymnobelideus leadbeateri. Next base: position 348,405 of record WOXC01002527.1, read on the forward strand.
CAGGCTTTGAGTCTCCATTGCCTATGCCCTTGAAGGCCCTTGGTTAACCCTGCTCCATCCTGTCTTCCTGCCATGCTTGGCTGGAGGGACCCTTTCCCTGGTTTGTGTGGAAATGGGCTTGCCAAATGTACTCATTGCAGTTTCTCCTTTATTATGTCTTGGTGCCTTAAGAAATATCTTTGTTGCAGTTATTGTGGAGGGCCTAGGCTGGGCTGCTTCCATTTGCTTGGACATTTGGAGGAGAATCAGAATCACTCATTCTAGAAGATATATGTATTTCTTAATGTACAACACTACAGTGATTTTTCCATTATTTTCTGTGTGTACATATAGAAAGAGGCAGTGGGGCATGGTTTGTGGAGCTTTGGCCTTGGAGTCAGGAAGGCCTGGGGTCAAGTCTTGCTTCTGACACATACTGACTGTGTGACCCAGGGCAGGTTATTCTACAAGACTCAAAGCTGTGGAACTTCTGACATGGATAGAAGCATAGCTCTGCCCTTGTCATTACACACACACACACACACACACACACACACACACACACACACACACTCTCTCTCTCTCTCTCTCTCTCTCTCTCTCTGCAGATATACTTATATGTGTACATACAGACATACGTGTGCATGTACATGCTTGTGTGTTCATATATACCAAATAAGACAGATGCACATATCTGTACTATGTATATTTGTATGTATTATACATGACTACAATGTGTGTATGTATATCTACATATACAGATACACATACAGACATGTACTGTATATACATAGACATATGTGTGGTACTTCGGTGCTTGTACTCTTAGTGGTTGCTTGTAAAAATATATATATGTATGTATATATGTATACACACGTATTTTACCTGGAGGCTTTGAGTTTTAGCTATGATGCGTGCACACGTGCATGTGCATATATACACACAAAACTGTGAATTGGTATAGTCATTCTGGAAAGCAGTTTTGAACCGGGCCTAAAGATTCACTAAACTGTTGGACTCTGTAAAGAAAACAAAGAAAGAGGGAAAGGACGTATATGTAGAAAAGTATTCATAGCTGCCCTTTTTTAATGGCAAAGAATGGGGAAATGAGGGGATGCCTTCAGCTGGAGGATGGCTGGACAGACTATGGAATGATGTAAGGGACAGCTTCAGAGAAGCTTGGGGAGGCTTCTTTGCATTGATGCAGAGTGAAGGGAGCAAAGCCAGGAGGACCACACTGGGGAGACAGACAGCTCTGAAAGATGGAGAATTCTGGTCAGTGCAGTGTCCATGAGTGTGTTATGTGCCTGAGGTGGAGAGGACAGAAATTCGAGGTACAGATCGTGACATGCATTTTTGGGCCAGTGTGGGGATTTGTGTTATGAGGGTTTTGTTTTTCAGAAGGCAGAGGAGGGGAAATTGGTAGGGAGAGAAAGAAATACTTGTTAATTAAAAAACAACAAAAAAAGATAAACTGAGGAGATGTCATTAGCACACATGTATGAGTAAATTATGAGTTCTGTTTGTAATTCTCCTCTGAAGGATAATCCTGTGTTAGCAAAAGTAAAATAAAATTCTGTGCTATTGGTATAGGTATCAGAGGGTTTAAATTTCCACACTTTAGCTGACAGACAGGTACCAGTGACTCTGAAGGCTTAAGGAAGGCTTAGTTCAAACAAGTTTTTTGAGATCTAAACTAGGCCCTTGTGAATTTGCTAGTTGACCTTACCTGCTCTTTATTAATAGTACTTGGGCTTTAGCTTTGTGAAATTTGCATGTATAAATGAGCATGCTTATTTAGATAAATAAATATTTAAAGATCATTTAGCAGAAAAGAGTGCTAAAATAGAAATGAAATTTTATCTGTGCTCACTAAAGTTCTGGTACCTTGCATATGATACAAAAAGGAAGATTTTTTAAAAGGCTTTTAAATTATTTCACTACTGATTCTTCCAGCCGGTGTTCAAGACTTTACCAGGGCTGAAGATTGCTCGCCTAGAGCTAGGAGGAGCACTTAACACTCCCCAGGAGAAGATTTTTGTGGCTACGGGCTCAGAAATCAGAGGCTTCACAAAGAGGGGAAAGCAGTTCCTTTCGTTTGAAACGAACCTCACGGAAAGCATCAAAGCTATGTATGGTGATTATTTCATCCTTTTTTTTTAGCATACTAGGTCTTGTGGCAGCCTGAGAAGTTTTTGGCCAAGCCTCGAATCTAATAACTCATGGCCCTCCGGGTTGGCTTCAAGGCCTGCCTTCTCGCAGGGGCACAGTGTAGGCTGAGTGCACTCCTCTGATCTGCCCCTCACGTTTGTGGTTTGGTTAATTTTGCATTTCCTACCTGTTCCTCTGTCTTCTTTGTAAGAGCTGCACAGACTCTTGTTTTTTAAACAAAGAAATAGGTTAAAAGAAAAGGCCAGACTTTGGGCATTTTGGCTTGCTGCCACCTTGTTCTGTATTAACCTTTTGTGGCCAGTAGGGCCAGCCTTATGAGTGGGTGGGGACTGCCCATTTGATACCATTTCATAGGAGTGTAGCGGCAAGCACCCCAGCATCCCCAGGGTGGCTGCCAACACAGGTTCTTAGATCTGCTTTTTTAAAGGAAGCAACTCAAAATGGGTTAACAATCTTGCTTTAATCAAACTTATGTCATTTACCTAGTTCAGGGGGAAAAGGTCAGCACCCTGAACTTTAGAGAATACAAACAAGTTACAAGCAGACAGAGAAATATCAGCAGACAGGCCTCCAGCTTTCTGACCATTATATCCATACCTAGTTAGTTACCAGAGAGGGAAGCATCAACATCTGGGTTTTCAAAGCCGGGGAGCTCTCAATGGCTGCCCAGAGTTTCATCCGGCCAAATCACACAACACTTCTCAAAGTGAGCCCCAAAACAAAGCCTCACATCAGGAATTATATAGCCTTCTCCTGGGTCAGAGAATGTAACCACCCTCTTGACCCACTGCCCAATCACATAGCATCAAGGTGTAGGCATTCCTGAAAACCAAGCCTCCTGCCACAGGCTCTATGTGACCACATTCAGCCTATTAAGGGGCAGAGTATATTTTCAAATCTAGGAAGGTTCTCAGAGTCACTTAAGCCTATCAAAGGGCCTAGGGGCAGGGAAGATCTTAGATTACCATTCCCATAACAAGGAGTCAGAGAAGATCTCTTGTGTGTTACAATTTACACAAGGCCTGTGGCCTTTGGATTTATTTCCTATAAAATATCCAAGTTGAGCTGGGAGGGATGGCTCACTTAGCCTTGAATGCATAGTGAAAATAAGTCAAACTCTTCCAAAAAGCAGGATTTTCTTGGGAGTGGGGTGCAGAGGTGTGGAAAAGTAGAAGACCTTGAGGCCCTGATGGAGATGGGACGGAGTGCCACAGAGAGGTGGCCATGCTTTTATTCCTTAAGCATTAGACTGATGCTGAGTACCACGGTTAGGCACCAAAATCTTTTCTTGAATTGGTTAAGGATCTGGCCACAGTGCTTTGAAAGCTTCAGTAGTCTCATTGTTAGACTGGGCACAACTGTAGACCAGACTGGAAGCAGACCAGTCAGGCACTTCTCCTCAGATTGGAATGATATGAGATGCCCACAGACTTAGGGACCAAAGGGGGCATACTTAGCCTGAGGCCACCCATAGGATGTCCACCCAGTCTGAAGGCACTGACTCCTTGTGGGCTGGCCTTTTATGTCCCAGCTCACCAGGGCGCTGCCTCTTTGACCATCGGGCCTTGGAGATGGTGCTTCTGCCTTTTAGAGAAAGAATGAACAAAAAAACTTGCTCAGCCCGTAGGCCAGTGACTTGAGTAGATATTACTTTCACCACAGTGACCAGTTATACTTTTAAAATAATTTTTAAGATTTAGAGTTTGCTATCTGAGCTGTTAAGAGTTTCCTCTTAGTGTGTTGTGAAATTTTAGGTGAAAAAATTAATTCTTAAAATAACTTCATCTTCAATAGTCACCTAATTGTTTCCATTAATACACAATTGCATTTCTAGTGGCTCTGCTTTCATTTCCTGCAGTTTGAATTTTTCCAGGAGAATGCTAAAATTGCTTTTCTTCAAGATTCTCATAAAAATTATAGCAACATAAATTACGTATCAGCATAATACTGGAATTGCAAAAGTTGTAGCAGCATAAAAATTATAGTGACGTAATACTGAAAAGGTAGAAATTAAGGAGGGGTATGGAGAAAGGCCTTATGGGCCCTTGGAGGCAATAGGAAAACTGTAGCATTGGTAGAAGTGAACTGCTTTCTGTTAGTCTCAAAAGAAAATTGAATTTCAGTTTGCTGTTTTGGGGATTGACTTTTCAGTTGACAGGTTGTCTCTTGTTCCCAGGTACATCTCTGGCTCAGATCTCTTCCTCTGTGCCAGTTACATCTATAACCATTACTGTGACTGCAAAGACCAGCATTACTACCTGTCGGGAGACAAAATCAACGATGTGATCTGTCTCCCCGTTGAAAAATTGCCTTGTATTATACCCATCCTGGCCTGTCAGGACAGAGTGCTCCGAGTTTTACAGGTGGGTAATGATTGCTGGCTTCCTTCTCTTGAGTATTCAGTTCTAGAGGTATTTATGATGAGGCTAGGAATACAAGACTAGCTCCTGCCCATTGGACTGGGGGAATGAAACAGGTAAGTAATACTATACCATATACCAACTTAGATAAAGCAGTTTCAGAGAGAGGGATGAGGGAAGGCCTTATGTAAGATGTGCTACCTGAGCTGCCCTTTGAAAGATGCTCAGGATTCTGCAAAGGGAAATTGAGGACATGAGGGACATTGGGGAATGGGGGTAAGCTGTTAGTGCAGTTTGGCTACACACACACACACACACACACACACACACACACACACACACACACACACCCCTCCATCTCTTAATTTAAAATAATAGTAATACTAAAGACATTTTTGTCCAGGAACACTTCTACAGAGAATCATATACTTGGTCACTGTGTTGTAACTTAAGTGCTACATCGAATTTTTATTTTAAACTGTCTTGTTAGTTTGCGGACAATGTGCACAGTGTTTTGGCCACTGTCAGGGAGACTTTGTCTCGCCTGTAAAGAGCAGTATCCAGTCCTGTTGTTTGGAGACTGTTCTGATCCCAAATTTCTGGCTGTATCAAGACAAGCATGCCTACTCTCCAAAGACTTCAGTGACTCCCTGCTCCTCTTCTTTTTTTTTAAAAAGACTTTTGTCATATTGATTTTTTCCCCACTTAATAACACTTTTTTCCATTACATGTAAAGATAGTTTTCACCATTCATTTTTATAAGATTTTGAGTTCTAAATTTTTCTCCCTTCCTCCATGCCCTGTTCTTCCCCAAGACAGCAAGCAGTCTGATATAGGTTAGGCATGTATGGTCATGTTAAACATATTTCCACGTTAGTCATGTGGCAAAAGAAGAATCAGAGCAAAAGGGAAAAACTATGAGAAAGAAAAAACAAAAGCCACAAAAAGTGAAAATAGTAGGCTTCCATCTGTGGTCAGACTCCATAGTTGTTCTCTGCATGTGCATTGCATCCTGAGTCTTTTGGACTTGTCTTAGATCATTGTATTGCTGAGAAGAGCTAAGTCTGTCATGTTGATCATCACACAGTGTTGCTATTACTGTGTACAGTGTGCTCCTGGTTCTGCTCCCCTCACTCAGCATCAGTTCATGTAAGTCTTTCCAGGTTTTTCTGGAGTCCTCCTGCTCCTCATTTCTTATAGCATGATAATATTCCGTGACATTCGTATACCACAACTTGTTCAGCCATTCCCCAGTTAATGGGCATCTTCCAGTTCTTTGCCACCACAAAAAACTGTGTTCCTCTTCTGTTCTACTTCTTAAAGTCGAAGGAAGAAGACACATGAGAAGAATCAGGTATATGCTTGCTCCTATTTCAAAGACATGATTTTGAATTCCTTTATTTCAGTGTTTTCATGTCATGCTTTTCCGCAGGGGTCTGATATGATGTATGAGGTGGAAGTCCCCGGCCCCCCCACGGTCCTCGCCTTACACAATGGAAATGGGGGTAAATAGATGGCATTTTCATACTCAAAGAGAGGAGAACATCGACTTGTTTATAGCTGAGGTTAAAGGTTCTGATCAACACTACACAACTTTTATGTTTGTGGTATTCTTTTGCATTGTCTAATTTTTTAAGTTAAATGATGAATTGATTATATATTTTGAAAGAGAAGCCATCTGTACATTATGGAAATTTGTAGCTTCATGTATAATCCTCTTCTGCTGTTCCATGTATATGTGGAAATAACCATTTTATTTGATATTTGTAAGGTCAGAAGAAAAACAATTGAAAAAACAACTGGGGGAATCAGTTAGTTACCCCTAATAATCAGCAGATCATTAGTACCCCTAATAATCAGCAGAAGAAACAGCTCAGTCCTCACAGTGTGTTTTTAAGGAAATAAAATGAGCACTTGTAATCTCTCTCAGTAATGTAACATCATTGTAATATCTTTCAGGCTGTCATGTTCCACATCTATTGCAATGAAGGGGTTGGAATAATCTCCTAAGGTCTTTTTACAGCTCTACAATTCAGGAATAGATTTGGACCACCCCTAAAAGACATGTTGACCTTAACTCTTTTTTCTTTAATACATATTTTGTAGTTTCACTGAATTTTGAATATATATAGTTACTGGAAACCTAACCGTGGTACCTACAAAGGACAGTTCTATAAATATTTTTTCAAACTAAAAGAACTGATAGGATAGAACTCTATCATAATATCATTTCTATTACAAAGGTCAAATCATGTATCTTAAAATATTCCTACTTGTTCAATCAGCAAACATTAATTGCCTACTGTATGCAGAGCGTTGTACTAGTGTGGGGAGAGGGACAAAGCTTAGAAAAGACATTGTTTCTGCTTTCATGGAGCATGGTGGGGGAGGCTAAGAAGCAAGCACAAGTAATTGTAATATCCAGTTTTCCACAAGCACTTTAGGGAGTGATACAACAGCCAGGCACAAATGTGAAGGACTATCATGTACAGGAAACAGCAAGTAGCCCTTCTTGGCTGGAGCATAGAGAGCATCTATGTAATAAGTCTGGAAAGGACATCTGCAGCCAGACTGTGAAGGACTTGTGTGCCTCTTGGGGGAGAGGGGGACGGTGAAATGGTCAGCTGTGCTTTCGGTGTGAGCTGGGAGAGATTGGAGGCAAGGAGGCCTGCCAATTGGCCATTGATTGAGGTGAAAGGCATTATGGGTGTGAACTAGGGGAAGTGACCAGTACCAAGAGGTTGTGAGCACTTTGGAATTAGGGACCATACCCTCCCTGTACCCATAGGACCTAGCACAGTGCTTGGGCTATGGGAAGACACAGGTGAATGCTTGCAGTTAGCCACGGTTAGCCAAAAAAGCTAGTGTTTGACCATTCCTCCTAACACCAGCCTTTTTCATAGAGCTCCAGTGTAATCAAATTTATTTTGTTTTGTTTTTTTTCCATCCTCTTAGAGAAATTGTCATTTTTATTTTAGGTAGCTTAAAACTTATCAGTTTCTGTGATGTTTAGAGGGTTATAGGATTTCTATAGGTTTTTTTTTTCTGTTTATCAGGGTAAGAACTTTAGGGAAAATTAGAGCCCATGGTAATGTAGCTGTAGCAAAAAAGTGATCTGCTCATGAAGAAATTGTTATTTTATCTTCTCCATTTTCTCATTTACTTATAGGCCCAGATTTCATAATTCCCAACATAATGTAATTTGGTTAAAAGCCAAACAGTGTTTGTTCTTAGTTGTGGCCCATTTGGATGTCTCACAATGCAGACTAATTAACACTTCCGAAGAGGATTCTCTGTACTACCACTGTAAACACTGGGAGATTTATGGGAACAAAGGGCATTTCTTTCATAGCTATTGCCACAGTTATCATAAAAGTATCATACAGATTTAAATAGGATGTCCTTTTAAAATTGAAGTTCTGTTTTAAAATGTTAATTTTATGCTCCAGTAAATATGATAGTTGGTATTTTCCATCTTTAATACTGACTGGTTTCAGGCACCTTTCAAAGATGAATCTGCAAAGTTATCCATCAGATTATGTATCTCTATGGTTAGGGAGGAAGAGGGAAGGAGTGTCAGTGGAAGGAGTTCTTTGCAGTATTGGCATACATAATGGGGTGTTCCAAAAGCCCAAGAGCTGTTCTAACGAATTAAAACTTCAATATTTAAATTACTATCAATTCATTATTAATTATATTAATATTCAATTATCCAATCAATTAAAATTTAAATAATTTAATTAGCAAAACTTTAATATTAATTAATATTAAATAAGTTAATTTCATATTAAAGCTTTAATAGTTTAAAACTGCATTAAGGCTTTTGGGGCACCCCATCTGGTAGTTAAGTAAGTCAAGGAAGAACTTGGAGTTTGGGGATGGGGAGGTTTGGCTTCTAGTCCCAGCCATGTGCAAGTTCACCTCTCAGGGTTCCTTAAGACAACACGGCTTAGACTGGATTGTTTCTGAGGTTTTTTCTAACTCTAGCATTCTATGAACATGTACCCAGAAACTGATTTAAATTATTTTTAATTGCATGGGATTTAAGTTTTTCCCCATGAAACTTTTAGGAAAATAATTTATTTCTTTAAGGTCCTATTGTAAATGAGAGAAATGTTCACTTTACCTTGATTTCCTAGGTGAATCTGGAGAGGATCTTCTGTTTGGAACCTCAGATGGAAAACTTGGAATTATTCAGATCACTGCGTCTAACCCAGTACATAAATGGGAATTAAGAAATGAGAAGAAGAGAGGAGGTATGTTCCTTGTAATCTGGGGATTCTAGCAGTCCCGTGGAATTTATATGAAATCGGTAGCTCATGATAATTCTTGCCTTACCCCATGGGGTGGCTGTGAAGATCAAAAGCAAATGAATATAAAATACTTTGTATTTGAATGTGATGTGATGTGGCTGAGTTGTTAGTATTACTTCCCGCATCCACTTTTCAAGGATGACTTAACTTAAAAGAATCTTCATTTTCTTTCCTCTAACCTCCTTGAATCGCTGTGTTTATTAAGACTGATCATCTTTAATTTTTTATATGAGAATTTTTTCAGAAGGAAATTATTCCATCTTGAAGTCAAGGCTTTTCCTTTTTTATTTCAGTCATCTGAGAGTGTCTTTCTTTTTACTTCTTCAGTTTTAAGGTCTATGTTTACTATTTATTACAGGCTACAAAAAATCCCTCATACTAATGTGCTTTACCTTTATAGATAAAGGCAGTTCATTTTTGTTTAAAATCTGATACCTTGGTTTGTTAAAATCATCTTGAATCACTCTGAGTCCTCAATGTAGCTCCGTGGCCCATGTGGGTGAATGGCCAAAAAGGCTCTCACAGCCAACAGCCTCTTAATTGGTTCTCTCCCTCGAGTCTCCAGTCTAGTCCATCCTTCACACTGCAGTCACAATTCTGAGCTTGTCACTCCCTTCCTCAGGCAACACCAGTGTCCTCCTATGTTTCCAGAATCAAATATAAGCTCCTGCATTTTGTTGTTAAAGCCTTTCTCCCTCTGGCTCTGCCCTATCTTTCCAGTCTCATTGGATGGCCCTCTTCCCTCTAACCTCCTTCATACTTTGTGCTTCAGCCAAACCAACCTCTTCTTTCCTCACACAAAACATTCCATCTCCCATCTCTTTCCTTTCATTCTGGTTCTTCTGGATGAATCCCATGCCTGCAACATACTCCCTCCTCACATCTGCTCCACTGGACCCCTGTCTTCCTTCAAGAAGTAGTTCAAGTGCCATCTTCTCTGTGAAGCCTTCATGATCCTTTCAGCTGCTAGTGCCCTTCTTGTCAGACAACCTCATATGTAACTACTTTTTATTCATTCTCCATATAGTGAGTGTTTACATAGTACTTCAGGGTTTGCAAAGTGCTTTACAAATATTGTCTATCTTTATATCAACCCTGAGAGATGGTGTGATCATTATTCCCATCTTTATACTCATTCAGTCTAGACTTAAATAAGTTCTTTTTTTCTTTCCCATTAGAATATTGATTTCTTTCAAGTAGGGGTTATTTGTTTTGTTTGTATCCCCAATTCCAAGTCAAGTTTCTGGCACATAAATGTTGATTGACTGATTGATCAACAGTTTAAAAGTTCAGAAATTAAAGAATCTTCCTCAGTGATTTTTGGAGTATAAAAAAATAAATCTCAACTTCTGGGAAGATGGTAGAATGAAAGGATCCAGGAGAGCCTCTCTGTGATCCCTCCAAATAGCATCAGGAAAGAAGCAAAATGACTAGAAATTCCCAAAAGAACAATTAAGAGCCATAGTCATGAGCAAACCAACAGAGTTCCGACAATGAAATAATATCATGAATTTTTTTTAAAAACAGAGGCAAAAATCCCACAAGAAATAATTGAAGAAAGAATTTAAGAAAATAGTTTTAAGAAAAATGCCCTGCCACAGCACCAAGGATTAGAAAACTGGCTACAGTTTGGAATTATGCAGATAAAATGACTGAGACGTCCACACTCAGATATACACTTCTAGGTGTACATTCAAGGTAATAGCCAAAAAGAAAGTTCCCATAGACACTTAAATATTCATAGCAGCTCTTTTTGTGGTAACGAAGACCTGGAATCAAGGCAGATGTCCACTGAATGGCTAAACAAATTGTGTTCCATAAATGTAATGGAATGTTACTGTGCTATAGGAAACAGTGACTATAGGAAACAGTGACTACAGTGATAAAGAGAAAGGTGTGAAGGCTTACAGTAATGGAAAAAGAGTGATGTCACAGAGTTAAGAAAACAAGAGGCAGGGGCAGAGCCAAAATGGCAGAGTAAAGGCAGGAACTCACCTATATCCTCCCAAATTCCCTTCCAAACAGATTTAAAATAAAGCATCAAGTCTAATTCAGAAACAGCAGAACCAACAAACAGTCTGGGTGAAACAATTTTTCAGCCCAAGACAACTTAGGAGGTCGACAGGAAAGGTCTGTCTTACTAGGGTGGTGGCTGGGCCTGGATCAGGCTGGGCCCCAGAAAGTCAGTGGCAGGTCTTGGAGGCAGCCGCATCAGCAGCCGCAGTAGCTTCAGGAGCTCTCAGTCCACAGACATCAAGGAGTCAAACAGCTGATCAGAAGGAGACTCTTTGCTGGCACTGAGTGCAGGACTCTGTTGCATTGCTGATATGTGGTTCTGGGTTGCAGTCCCAGGGTCAGGAGGAGCACCTGTGCCCAACACTTATGGCTGCAGGAGAGCAGGGTCCCTAGTTTCAGATCCAAGGCAGAAAGGAGCACTGACACATGTGGCCCAGGAGAGCAGGAGCCCAAGTTACAATCGAGGGTCATAAGGAGCAAAAGTATCTATGGCAGTACAGGAGCAGAAGGCCTGGTTACAGTTCCAGGGCAGAGAAGAATGTTTGTAGTGACTCACACACCAGAGCACAGACCAGGAGAGCAGGGATAACATCCTTCCTTAGATCATACCACCTTGGAAAAATGAAAATGTATAGATACCTCACCCCCGCCCAGTATTAGCTCTATGTAGATAGAAGCATGAAAACCATGAAGCTTGAGACAGTGCCCTCTCCACCCTGGTAGCAGAGCTCAACTTTAACATAAAGTTAAAAGTCAAGAAATTGACTGGAAAAATGAGGAAATAGCAACAACACAAAGAATTTGACCATAGAAAGTCACTGCGATGACAGGGAAGATTAAGACACAGACTTAGAAGACAACAGTCAAAATGGCTACGTGCAAAACTTTAGGGAAGAATGTGAATTGGTCCCAGGCCCGAAAAAGAATTCCTAGAACTTTAAAAAGGATTTTAAAAATGAAATATTAGAAGTAGAAGAAAACTGGGGAAAAAATGAAAGTGTTACAAGAAAATTATGAAAAAAGAGTCAACAGCTTGGTAAATGAGACACAAAAAAATACTGAGGAATAGAATTGGCCAAATGGAAAAAGAGGCACAAAATCTTACTGAAGAGTTCTTTAAAAATTAGAATTAGGCAAGTGGAAGCTAATAACCCCTTGGAACATCAAAGAAACAATAAAACAAAAAAGAATAAGAAAATAGAATAAAATGTAAAATATCTCATTACAAAACATCTGTCCTGGAAAAGAGACCAAGGAAAGATAATTTAAGATTTGTTGAACTACCTGAAAGCCATGATAAAAAAAAAAAAAAGCCTAGACATTATATTCCAAGAAATTATCAAGGAAAACTGTCCTGATAGCCTAGAACCAGAGGGTAAAATAGAAATTTAAAGAATCCACTGCTCACCTTCTGAGGGAAATCCCCAAATGAAAACTCTCAGGAATATTATAGCCAAATCTCAGAGTCAAGAAGAAAGTATTGCAAGGAGCCGCAAAGAAACAATTCAGATATCGTGGCAACACTGCCATGATCACACAAGATTTAATAGCTTCTGCACTAAAGGATCAGAACGTGGGGAATGTAATATTCTGCAGAGCAAAAGAGCGAAACTACATATAATTATTCTTGGGGAAAATGGATATTTAATGAAATAGAGGATTTTTAAGCATTCCTGATGAAAAGAATAGAACTGAACAGAAAATGTGATTTTTTTTATACTAAGTTTCTCTGATAAAGGCCTCACTTCTCTAATATGTAGAGAGTCAGATTTATAAGAATGTTATTCCCCAATTGATAAATAGATGGTCAAAGGATATGAACAGGCAGTTTTCAGATGAAAAAATCAAAGCTCTCTATAATCATATGAAGAATGTCTCTAACTCTCTAGTGATTAAAGAAAGGCAAATTCAAACAACTCTGACATACCACTTCCCACCTGTCAGATTGGCTAGTATGACAGAATAAGAAAAAGAAAAATATAGGGAAATATGGGGTATGGGAAAAGTAGGCCCTAATGCACTGTTGGTGGAATTGTGAACTGATTCAACCATTCTGGAGAGCAGTTTGGTTAATTTTTTTTTTATTTTTAGTTTTTGACATTTACTTGCATAAGTTTAAAAGTTTTCCCCCTCTCTCCCCAAATTGGCCTGCAGTCTGATATAGCCTCTACATATACATTCCTATTAAACATATTTTCACATTAGTCATATTGTATAGAAGAATTATAGTGAATGAGAGAAACCATGAGAAAGAATAAAACAAAACAAAAAAGAAAATCGTCTGCTTGGCTCTGCATTCAGACTCCATAGTTCTTTCTCTGAATATAGATGCCATTTCCATTTTTAGGTCGTTGCATTGCTGAGAAGGGCGAAGTCTTTCAAAATCAGACATCACAGATGTGGCTGTGTTCTCCTGCTTCTACTCACTTCATTTAGCATCAGTTCATAAAAGTCTTTGCAGGCTTTTCTGTAGTCCACCTGCTCATCATTTCTTAGAGCACAGTGACATTCCATTATATTTATATACTACAACTTGTTCAACCATTCCCCAATTGATGGGCATCCCCTCAATTTCTAGTTCTTGGCCACCACAAAAAAAGGTTGCTACAAATATTTTTGTATAGGTGGGTCTTTTTTCCTACTTGTATGATCTTTTTGGGTTACGGCCCTAGAACCATTATTGCTGGGTCAAAGGGTATGTACATTTTTATAGGCCTTTGGGCATGGTTCCAAACTGTTCTCCAGAATGGTTGGCTCAGCTCATGGCTCCTCTGTAGGAGCCTACTGTTCTTACCCTGTAACCAGCAATACCACTGCTAGATCTGTATCCCAAAGAGATTAAAAAAAAAAAAAAAGGAAATGTACCTATATGTACAAAAATGTTTATAGCAGCCTTTTTTTTTTTTTTTGTGGTGGCAGAGAATTGGAAACTGAGATATTTCCATCAGTTAAATAATGACTAAACAAGTTGTGGTATGTGGTTGTGATGGAATACTATTTTGCTATAAGAAATGATGGGCAGAGTGGTTTCAGAAAAACTTGGAAAGACTCATGAACTGATGCAGAGTGAAGTGAATAGAACCAGAAAAACATTTTACACAATAACAGCAATATTGTACAATGATCTACTGTGAATAACTTAGCTATTCTCAGCAATACAATGATCCAGGACTATTATGAGGGATTTATGAAGAAAAATGCTGTCCACTTCCAGAGTAAGAACTGTTGGAGTCTGAATGTAGATTAAAGCATACATTTTAAATTCTTCTTGGCTTTTTTGGGGGGTTGGGAGTGTGTTCGGTCTGTTTTCTTTTGCAGCATGGAAAATGAAAATTTGTTTTGCATGACCACATATGTATAATCTATATTATATTGCTTGCCTTCTCAAGGTCAGGACAGGGGAGGGAGAGAATTTGGAACTCAACATTAAAAAAAAAGGAATTAAAAAATTTACATGTAACTGGAAAAAACAAAATATAAAAAATTTTCACTTAAAAAAAGAAAATGTGCTTGGTGACCACAGCAAGAATAACAGCCCCAAAATAATCAAAATTAAATGCTGGGAAATTATAAACAAGATTAGCCCTCAAAAAGAGAGATGAGAAACCATCTTTTCCCCTTTCCCCAACTTCTTTGTAGAGGTCTGGGTCTATGAGTTTGCAACATTGAATACAATGTTAAATTTTTAAAAAATATGTTCAAGTTTTTTTCCTTTATCTTTTAAAATTCTTTTTTATAAGGATTGTTTCTTTAGGAGGGGGAAGGGAAGAGAATACAGAGGAAAATCTAAGCAATGTAAAGACAAAATATATCAATAAAATCTCTTAAAAAAAACACAGCTTGGGTAACCAGCACATTGAAATGATTAAAGGAAGAAATTAATTTAAAAAAATAAAAAAAGGAATTAAAAATTTTACATGTAATTGGAAAAAACAAAATATAAAATTTTTCACTTAAAAAAAGAAAATGTGGGGCGGCTAGGTGGCGCAGTGAGTAGAGCGTTGGCCCTGGAGTCAGAAGGACCTGAGTTCGGTTCCGGCCTCAGACACTTAATGCACACACAAACAAAAACCTAGCCGTGTGACCTTGGGCAAGTTACTTAACCCCAATTGCCCATCAAAAAAAAAAATGTGCTTGGTGACCACAGCAAGAATAACAACCCCAAAATAATAAAAATGCAAAGATTCCCCCTCCCCCTCTTAACTTTCCCTTTCTCATTCTGACTACATTGATTTTGTTTGGTCAATTTTTTTTTTCATTTTTATGTAATCAGAATCATCCAATGTATCTCCTAAGATCCCCTGTACCCTTTATGTAGTTAAGAACTTTTCCCCTATCCATTATACAATGCTTCCCCTTTTCTGATGCTCTTAATTTATCATCTGATCTCTATGTGTAAGGCACTTCCCATGATACAGTGTGAGATCCTGTTTTGTGCCTGATGCCGGCAGACCCCTGTTTACCTTCCTCAGCAGGCTCTCACTTCCGACCTCCTGGGCAGAGGACCCACATGGGATTATCTCCCAGCGTCCACCACTGTAGCCCATTTCCCAGAGCTGGCTCTGGCTTCCCAGCTTCTCCCGGGCCTTTTTATGTTGCTGTGGTCTGGATGGAGGCGCTTCCTTGATCATGGCTCTACTGGGGGTCCTTTGCACATGTTTGTTCAGGAAAGCTGTGGCCCTTTGGGACCATTCGCCCCATTGCCTAGCAGTGGCATCTCTGGGCCAGAGGGCATGGGACTCTCAGCCACTTTCTTCCTGAAAGTGCACATTAAAATGACCTTGTATTGCTTGTGCTTATTTTTCTGGATGTGTGTGTCTTTCCTTCTTGTTTCACATGGGTTTCTTGAGGGCAGGAACTGTTTCATTTTTATCTTTGTACCTTCATCACTTTGCTGAGTGAATGAGCGAATGAAAAAATAAAGTATGTGCTTTAGTAAATGTCTTTTAATGTCATTTAAGAGCACGCTGGTGATGGGAGCAGCAGCTAGCAGTTCTGTTATGCTTTGAGATTTAGAGTTTTTGGAGTGGCTAGGTGGTGCAGTGAGTAAGAGCTCCGGCCCCAGAGTCGGGATGACCTGGGATCAGTTCCGGCCTCAGAAAATGAGCACCCACATATAAATAATGACTGGCTGTATAATCTTGAGCAAGTTACTTAACCCCAATTGCTTTAAAAAAAATCCAGAGATTTAGAGTTTTTAATGTATTTTTTCTCATTTGATTCTTACAATCATCCTGTGAGGTAGGTACTTAAGATAAGTATATATTATCTGAATTATCTATATATCTATAATTAGCACCATTATAGAGATGAGGAAATTGAGGTAGCCTGGAGAAGTTAAGTCACCGGGATGGGAAGTGTCATCGGTGGGATTGAAACCCCAGTCTTGCCTGGCTTTACATCCAGTGGGTTTTTTCCCCCTGCTCTTCCGTATTGTTTCTTGTTAAGATCATGAACAGATTATTTTAAAATTGCCATCAATGAAGTTAGTATTTAGTCTCAGACTGGAAAGACTAAGGTTTAGGTGCTAAGCATTTTTATATGAATCTCAGTGGCTGTGGGCTGTACTACAATCCAAACAGTCCCTGCTATTGAGAAGGTCCCGATTTACACGGGTCAGACTAAAGGTCGAACTAAAAGTTCATTAATAAGTCAAATGTCAACATTTTTTTTTCCCATAGAAACAAATTAAATAGTAGTTTCTCAGGTCAGCCTTATTTAGCCTTGAGTATGATTGGAGTCACAGGGAGCCCTTGAGATGAGGGATTCACATAATGAGATTAGGGCACAGCTATTTTATCTACCTTATGGTTTAAATGGTATTTATAGATTAATCCTTGCTCATAACATCGTTTCAAAGGGGGGGAAATGTGTTCTACAGACCACAGGAGACTTGGGCCATGTTAGACTCCCGTGCATGCCGGGCCTGGAGCTGGAGCTGGCCAGCCAGTTCATTGTGCGAGGACTCTCAGTACTTTGGTTTCCTGCAGTGACCTAATCCCTGAATCCTGCACTTAGACTCAGAAGTCTTTGTCCCATTTAGTCCCTCGTCCTGAGCTCTCATCTACACTCATGTTGTCTGCCTTTTCTTTTCTCAATTGAGGCATTCTGTGTGTTGACTATTTTGATATTGTGGGAGATGGCGTCAAAGACCTGCTTGTTGGTCGAGATGATGGAATGGTGGAAGTGTACAGCTTTGATGCTACCAACGAGCCCATTCTCCGGTTTGACCAGGTGCGTCCTACTATTGAGAGTGCCTTATTCCTACATCAGAGAAGTGAAATAATCCTAATGACAGCAATAGCTAACAATTGTATAGTGGCTGAAGGTTTGCTTGCAAAGTGCTTGACTGTTATTTCAGCTGATCCTCACAGCTGTGGAAGGTGAGTGCTATCATTATCATCACCTCTGTTTTACAGACGAGGAAACTGGCACCAGCAGGTGAGGAGACTAACCCAGGTTTCCCTAGCTAGCAAATGACTGAGGCAGAATTTGAACTCAGGTCTTGGTGCACAGTAGATAGAGTGCTGGTTCTGGAGTCAAGAAGACTCATCTTCTTTAGTTCAGGTACTTAACTAGCTGTGTGACCCTGAGCAAGTCACTTAACCCTGTTTGCCTCAGTTTCCTCATCTGTAAAAATGAGCTGGAGAAGGAAATGGCCAACAACTCTAGTATCTTTGCCAAGAAAACCCCAAGTGGGGTCACAAAGAGTTGGACATGACTGAAACAATTGAACAATGACATCTGCATATTTGTATGTTTACATATACATATGTGTGTGTATCCTTTGTGTACAGATTGAGCTTTTCATAGTTATCCCATTTTGAACACAGAGAGCTAGCTGTTTATAGTTTAATTTTTGTTTCTCATGGAGGAAGGGATCATAGCCAAATGGTATAAAGGATTCTTAGTGAAATAGCAGAGCTTTTACTGAACCCTTACCAGTATAGATTTTTTTTATCACCATGCAAATAGGATCAGCCACTCTGCTGCCTGTGTTAACAAGAAGTCTGGTTTTTAGAATGAATGCTATCCTGCTTTCTGTATTTTTCATAGGCCTTGTCTGAAAGTGTCACGTCCATTGAGGGTGGCTGTGTGGGGAAGGACGGTTATGATGAAATCGTGCTAGCCACATATTCAGGTACAGTAAATCTTCCAGGAGTTTCAGAGAGCTGTGGGATTTTTTAAACTCTAGATGACTGTTTTCATTCATAAGACCTTATTCCCAGGCACTTTGCCCCTGAGCATTAGAAACCCCTGGGTGGGGACAAGGCAGCTCTCTTAGGCCCTGCCCTCGGTTATAAGGGGATTGACTTGGGGCTCCCACCCCACCCTACTCATAGATTAAAGCACATTATTCTCGTTCTGTACACAGTCTTTGGGACATCTCCAGGGGCTGAGACTTTTTGTTTTGTTAATTTTGTGTGGGTTTAAGGATTTGCCAGACTTGAAGTTGAGTTTTCTAGTTGGGGATGGACTGGAAGGTGGATGGAATGGTGCCTGGTGGAAGAGTTTGGGCCTAGGCCTCATCTTTCCTCGTCCCTCTGTCCTTGAGATGGCATTGTCTTTTCCTGTAGGCTGGGTCACAGGCCTGACCACAGAGCCTGTCTACAAGGAGAGTGGACCTGGGGAAGAGCTGAAGATAAACCAGGAGATGCAGAACAAGATTGCGTCCTTGCGGTAATGTCTTTGTTTGGTTTCCATAGTGGATTGCTTTGGTTTGCTCACTTTGAAATGCAGTATTGCTTGAAAGGGACTATTTAGCTTATAATTTAAAATGTGTCAATTCATTTGGGGGAATGAAAAATTGACAGATAATAATAATCTTCAGTTTTTAAAGTTTAGTTTGAAGAAAAAACCTGATTCTATACTGTTTTTTTTTCCTTAGGTTTTAAAAATTCCATTTTCCCAGATGTTTAATTGTGAAGAATTTCTCCATTCCATCTTAGTCATTGGAAGGGACCATTGGGGACCCCCTTCCTTCCTTTAAAAGCAGGGAGCATTCAGTCCAAGTCTCCCAGCACCTGTTGGCCATGAATCCATTGCCTTTGTAGGTCACTCAGTCAGGCATCAAGAATGTCTCGGTACGTCCTGAGTGCCGAGGATACAGAGAAAGGCAAAAGCTAGATCCTGCCTGAGCCAAGGGCTTACATTCTGACAGGGAAGATCGTGGAGAAGTTTCTCATCTCATGGCATAGAAAAGATCCTTGGGCCTAGTCTGAAGACCTGAGTCTAAGGCCCTGCATGGTCATCTGAGTTCAAATCCAGTCTCAGACACTTACTAGCTGTTTGTTCCTGGGCAAGTCACTTAACTTCTATCTGCCTCAGTTTTTTATCTGTAAAACGGGAGTGAAGGAGATAATAATAGAACTTGACTTTTAAGATTGTCATGAGGATCAAACGAGGAAATATTTGTAAGCCTCTCTGCAGACTTTAAAGCAGTCTATAAATGCCAGCTGTTTGTAGCTGTGCAGAGAATCAGTTTCCCCATGTGTAAAGTTTGGATAGCACTTGTACTGCCTGCCTCAGAGACTTGTGGTGACCAAGCATTTTGTAAGCCTTCATGCACTCTGGAAGGGGGAGGTATTCTGGTTGGAATTATCTTTATCCAGGGCCTCTGACTTCATCTGGGTACGGCCTCCCTACTGGTGAGGAAACCCTGTCTTCCAGTGTAGATCAGTTAAGTGCTCTGCCATAAGCCCTGTGCTACAGCACTGAGGGGTGAATTCAAGTCAAGATGCTTTTAGGAAGCATGTGCTGTGTTCTGAGTGTGCCTGGAGCCACACAGCCAGCTGGGGTGTATCCACCCCTCACTCCAGGCCTGCTCCCTGTCTTGCTCTCCCTGCTACAGAGCCCAGGAAATGGTGTCTCCCTTTGTGGTCACAGGGACTGCAGCCACTTTGGGAGAGAGTCCCTCCTTCTTGGAGAGGTGTCTGCTGGGGTCAGGAAGGAGAGGCTAGGAGAGCTGACATTTATTTAGCCCTAATAGTTTACCTAGAGCCCATTTCTGTGTCTGTGATAAGGGAGTAGTAAAAGTCCTCAGAGCTGACCTTCGGCTCCATTGTCCAGATCCTCTGGTGGCCATCAGGTCCCTTTCTGTTGTTGACTTCTTGATTGCTATTGCTATTTGAATGGATCTTTAATGCCTACTTGGAAAGGAAATAATCAGTTCCAAAAAACCTGAAGGCTTGTGCCCCCAGCTTGATTTTCTTTGTGCATCTACACCCAAAACAATTCCCATTGTAGAAATTCAGGCTTTCTCGTTTGTCGTGTAGCTGGTCTTTGTGGCTCCAGAGTGTGTGTGTGTGTGTATATCTAGAATCTAAGTATGTCTGTCTTTCTATAGGAGTGACTTGGAACATTTGCAATTTAAGGTGATTCAGGAAAGAGAAAAGTACCAGCAATCCTCCCAGTCTAGCACTGCGATCTCAGCAGTGCCGTCCTTCAGTGTAAATGACAAATTCACATTAAATAAGGATGATGCCAGCTATAGCCTCATCTTGGAGGTGCAAACAGCTATTGATAATGTCATGGTCCAGGTAAGTGAGCTGTACTAAAACTACAGGAGGGGAGGTGCTTACTCTGTTCCCATTGTGTGTAGGGGCTTGGGAGATCTTGAAGGAAGGCACAAGGTTGGAGGAAATTATGACAGGGGAAGAGTTAAGTTACAATACTGAATAAGTGCAGTGCATTTTAAGTTTAATAAACTTTTATTGATCTTTTGTTTTTACATCACCTACACTTCTAGCATATCTATCCTACTCCCCTCTCCCAGAAAGCCTTTCCCTATAAACCTTTTAAGAAAGAATAAAAACTCAGGGAAAAAAACAGTTCAGCAAAACTAACACATCAGAAAAGTCTGCCATTGTGGGCAGGAGCTCCCCACCTTTGCAATGAAAGGAGCTCGAGCTTTTTTCTTTCTCTGGGGCCAAGCTTGGTCATCATAATTTCCCACACTCAAGTTCAGTCGTTTTTGTTGTTAATTTATATTGTTGTCATCATCGTGTATACTGTTTGCCTGGTTCTGCTTGCTTTTTTCTGCATCAATTGATGGAGGTCTTTGCTGTACTTCTCTGAAGTCGTCATATTCACAGTCAGATTCCATTCCATCCATGCCCTACCACCACTTGTTTAGGCCTTCCCCAGTTGAATGGGCATCTATTTGTACCAAGTTCTTGGCTGTCATAAAAAGTGCTGCTGTAAATATTTTGGTCTACATAGAGATAAGTATGGTTAGTTAATGTTTGTGAATTGAATAACTCAATTTTTAAATGAGTTGGCAAAACTTTAAAAAATGTGTTTAAAAATGTGATTAAAAAACTAATGGTTTTGAAGACCTGGGTGCCATTCCCAAGGTCCAAGTAAACTCTCAGTCTCAAAATCCTAAGGATAAGTAGAGTAAAAAGAGGAAAAAAGGAGGAAAAAGAGGAAAGAGAAAAAAGAAAAGGAGGAAAAAAGAGTAAGATGCAGTTAAGGAAGGAAGGAAGAAGAGCATCTGAGATTTCCTCTTACCATCTCTTTGAAGGTCATTTCAAAACCCTAATTCCCCTGTTTAATAATGGTCACGTTTAACTGCCCTCTTTAGACCAGAAAATCAGTTTGTCATTGCGGGGGTAAGAATTAATTGCAGCAGTTAGGTGCTGTGAACCAGGTTGTCTCCTACTGTTTAATGAACATAGCAGGTCACAGGTTTAGGGCTGGCAAGGACCTTAAAGAGCAGCATTTTACCCCTGATTATTGGGCTACCCACTTCTCTGTTGCTTTGGCAGGTTCCAGCAGAGATAGGAAAAATTCTGCAGTTCTGCCCAGTATGAGTGATGGTGTGTGTGTGTGTGTGTGTGTGTGTGTGTGTGTGTGTGTGTGTGTGTGTGTGTGTGTGTAATTGATTATACAGTAAGGTGTGCTCATTGTTTTCTTTAATTTTGATAATTTTCTAGTAGTGTATACCTTTAAACTTAATTTAGGAGCTAAAGTAGAATTGAAAGCCCTTAAGAATATAGCCTTTTTCAGATTTAAGAAATCTTTCTACTCTTCTTCTCCCAATTGTTCTGTCTAGAGTGATGTTCCAATAGATCTGCTTGATGTGGATAAGAATTCAGCTGTTGTGAGTTTTAGCAGCTCTGATTCGGAGGTGAGTAAAGGCAGAATGTGAAGCCTTATAGCATCATTTTTTCCTTCCTGCTTGGGGCTTTCTAGAGGAAGGCTTTTCAGTGCCACTAATATTTGGTGAGCCCTCTGACTTTTTAAAACACAGGACTTTTGATGAAGCCAGAACTGCTTTGAGTTTGGGCAAAGAGATTTCCCACCTTTCTGGCATTGCATGGGATGGGCCCTCTCACCACCAGGCCTGCCACTTCTTGGATGACTGCTGAGCCTCAGCCAAAGGCCAGTGGAAGCCAGTGGTGTTTGGATTTTATATGAGTGAATTTGTTTTGGTGGACTAGTTTCCTGTGATTAATATTACTCATTCCATTTATACTCAAGTATAAATGCTGAGAGGAAAAATACCAAAATGTTACTGTTTTCATTTATTAGAGGATTTTATTTTAGGAAAAATTACAGATACGTAATTTTCATCTTAAAGAGTTTGAATTTTGATTACTCAAAAATCATGAAATGTTTTCTGCTTATGTGATGGATAGAGTATTAGACTTGGAGGTAGCAAGAGCTGAGATCAAATTTGACCTCAGACACTTTATGTGGTCCTGGGTATGTCATGTAAGCTCTCTCAGCCTCAGTTTCCTCCTCTGTAAAATGATGATCATTATAGCACCCACTTCATAGAACTGTGAAAATCAAAGGAGATAACAAATGTAATAAGAACTTTGCAAACCTTAAAGAGATAGATACATTTTAGTTATAATAGTTAATGTTACAAGGATATAAAAATTGTTCTAGGTGTTCATAAACAAGTTCCTATGACTTATTTAAAGTAATTTAATATAAATAAACCACATTTTTTGAGAAGTAGCTCATAAATCACATCTTCCTTGCTAATTACTGTTTTAAAAATAAAAGAAATGATTATTAATGCTTGATTCTCAGCCAGAATTCTTTTAGGATAAATGTCCTATTTGTAAATTGTTTTATATGATATTGATTCATCCTTCTCATCAACTATGAATTCCTCACAGGCCAATGAGAACTTCCTCCTGGCCACTTATCGGTGCCAAGCAAATACTACGAGGCTGGAGCTCAAGGTAAAGTGCTAGAAATGGCTGCCTTGAATCCTGCTGCATGTATTTATTCCTAAGAATACTATCAGCTGCTACACTTTTTATCTGAGTCTTTTATCTCTGTTCTGACTTTTACTTTGTATAATAGTCTTTTGGACACAATTTGTGAATTGAATTTAACACCAAATGCCTTTATCTCTTTCATTTCCATGTGCTTAGCCCTCACTAACCTCCTCCCTAAAAGGATAGTAATTGTTTGTAACCTTTGAAGTGTTGACTTTTTATGGTTAGAGGAAATCTTTTGAAGCTTTCTTTTTGTAATTTAATAAGTCATGTTGAATATCATTTTATGAGAACTTAGCTCAAAACGTGTTTCACTGGTTGTATTTTTAAGCTCATCCTAAATTAGTAAAATGATGGTTATTTTTAATGAAGAGTTAACACACTTATGTGAAACCAAATGATGAAAGACTTATAATCCATTGTTTTGTCATTTTCAGTTTGAGTTGAAAAGTCTAGATGTAGAATTTATTAATTTACCTATGTCTCTTTTTCTTATGAAGTATTAAATGATGTAGTTTATAGTTCACTAATAAGTCACTTTTGCCCTCCTTTCCCACCTTTGAGAGAGAAATCCTTGTTGGTCAGGATTGGTCATTTCTTGTCTGGTAACATTTGGAACATGTTATCACACTGGCTAAAAGTTCAGAGCTAATTTTGGGAGACTTAAAGCATTTTGACACTATTGCCTTCAAAGATTCTTTCATCAAGAATTACTGTTTAATGGTTATGTCAGTTAAGTCAGGGTCTCTTATTGATGGTGAAGTGGAAAGCACCAGGCTGCAAGTCAGGTGGGCAGGGCCCCTGTCCTGGACCTGCCTTTGCTTAGAATCCTGGCCTCCAGAAAATCGTTCTTTCTGCCTGGGACTCAGTTCACCCAATCTGTAAAATAGAGTGAAGTGGATTTTCATCCAAATTCCTTTTCCCATGTACCCTTAGAGAAATGCTTCATTTAAATGGCTTCCCTCTCCTCTAAAAAAAAGGTTTTTCTCTCCATTGTCTTTCTTGAATTAGTTATTTTTGTGTGGGGGGAGAGGAATCTGTACAAGCAATACAAGTATACAGTCATAATTTAGTGGATATTATTGGGCAATTTGATGTTTCAGGTAAGTGAAGACTTTTTCCAATAACTGAAGCTTCCATCTATTGCCAAAGCTTTAAAAAATGTTCACTTTGAAGAGGCAGCATCCTGTAACGTCGTAAGAAGAAAGCTACCTTGGAGCCCTGAGACCTGTGCTTGAATTCAGCTTCTGAAATTTGTTAGTGGGGTGAACAGAGACCTTAGCTTTTTTTTTTAATGGAGTTAATGTCTTTTGTACCTGCTGCCTAGGGCTGTTTTGAGGGTCAAATGAGGGAAAAGTATATGAAGTACTTTGGAAAACCATAGTGCTCTTTAAGGAGTACTCCTACTGAGGAAACTCCCTTTGCCAGTGCAGATTGGCACCTCCTTTACTATAGGTGGCTGGTGCGAGGAGACATGCCCAGGTTCTTACAGCCGAGATGTGCCAGAGGCTCATCCTCTCAAGGATGCTTCTGCTCAGCATGCCTTGTCTCCTGTGTTATTATTGATAGAAATTTTTCTAAGCTTTTATGCAACACTTTCCTCATCAATGAGTAAACAGTGACCTCGTACTTGCCCCATGCCAGGCACTGGCCAGGAAGTGAGACAAAGCAGTTTGAGAGACTTGAGATGTGTTTGCCATTGGAGGAGCATGGACAGGGCTGGTTAAGGCTGGGGATGTGGAGCCTTTTTGATGCCTCAAGGGTTCTTTTTCAGACCACCTGCAGGGCAGGATGAATTCACCCTGCTGTTGATGGTATCTGTCCTGGTCTCCTTGAGCACGCAGCTCGGATGCAGGAGGTGCAGGAGGCCTCCTCAGGCTGCCCAGCGTCCCACCTGTGCCCTGCACCTCTTGTTTGTACCGAATTGTTGGCATAGTGCCTCCACCGACAGTCTGTGAGCACCCCGAGATCAGGGGCTGTCCTCTGCCTTTCTTTTGTTTCCCTGCTGCTCAGCATGGTGCCTGGCACACAGTGGGGGCTTCATAAATGCTTGTTTGACTGACTAGTGACATTCCAATGAAAACCGATTGTTTTGCAGGGGGGAGGGCAGGGTAATTGGGGGTCACACAGCTAGTAAGTGTTAAGTGTCTGAGGCCGGATTTGAACTCATGTCCTCCTGACTCCAGGGGCAGGGCTCTATTCACTGCACCACCTAGCCTCCCCCTGAATGAAAATCTTTTGACTTGACTTGAATTTCTGTATTATAGCTTAGTCATTGTATTAAAACCGCCTTTTTAATGGAATCTTTGTTTTTCCTTCTGGTTACTTGGTATTGCATGTACAAAGAATGGGGTTGTACATTCTTGATTATTTGCAATAAGGATTTTCTTGAGGTGTTTTTGGTCTGTAAGATCATTCAGATTTTTTTCCTCTTTCCTTCCCTTTGCATGTAATCAGATTCGATCAATTGAAGGCCAGTATGGTACTCTGCAAGCATATGTAACTCCAAGAATTCAGCCTAAAACCTGCCAGGTTCGTCAGTACCAGATCAAACCGCTTTCACTTCATCAGAGAACTCACTTTATCGATCATGACAGGTAAGAGGAAGGACCGAACTCTTTGCTTTTATCTTTATCGTTCACTGGATTTAATGACGTTTGTTTTTTAATGTGACCATCCTTGATGCTAAATGAGGTCTTTTTTTTTTTTTTTTGCTTTTTGGAGGGCAATTGGGGTTAAGTAACTTGCCCAAGGTTATACAGCTAGGTTTTTGTTTGTGTGTGCATTAAGTGTCTGAGGCCAGAACCGAACTCAGGTTCTTCTGACTCCAGGGCTGACGCTCTACTCACTGCGCCACCTAGCCGCCCCTGAAATGAGGTCTTTCTTTAGTGGTGTTAGTATGTTTAACCTCTGAGGTTTTGTTTAAGACGAATCTGCCAATTAATGAGAAGCTTTACTTTCACTTAGTTTCTGGGGTGGATTGTCAGCTCCTCTGTATCTTTCCATCTGAGTCTTCATTGTATCCAGGTGTAGCTCTGAAACACCTGAGACCTTCAAAAGAGGTCATGTGGGTGCCATCAGCACTGTTCCCATTGGATCCTAGTGGCAGAATGTCCATTTTCCTTCTCACACTCCTGAAGGATTGTAGGCAGACTGCTTGGCTAGCCTGGGCCTTACTGGTCCCCGGAATGTTTTCTTTGTTGCACCGTCGCTGCTGAATCAGAAGGCTGTCTAGCCCACCCTTTACCCGCCCAAGTAATCCCTCCAACAGATATCCCACCAGCGGGCCCCCGGCTTTGGCTTGGGACCTTTCAGTGCTGGAGAGCTCCCTGATTTCCAGGGAGGCCTAGTGTGCTTTTGGAAACATTTCAGCTCGCACCCCCACCCAGAATTCTGTCCTGGGGCTGCTAAGCTGAGAGGAAGAGAGTTAGCCCTGGAAGGGCTTAGCTTCCTCTGGAAGGCTGAGGAGAGGCTCTCGTGACCTCCCATTCTGGCCCTTCCCAAGCCTGGATTCCGTAGCCCTCCACTTGTCAGCCTGTTATTTGTGTCTGTGAAAGTAAGCTGTTGTTATTGTCATTGCTTCAGTTATTTCCCACTCTTTGTGGCCTGACATCATCTGTAGTTTTTGCTGGACTTTGGATACATTCTCTTTATCTAGATCTGTCCAACAAAAAGGAATTATACTTGCTAACCATTGGAAGGAAGCTGACTACCAGGGAGCAGCAGGGCCAGCTGGCTGACAAGGTAGACAGAACCCTGGGCCTGGAGTCAGGAAAACCTGAGGTCACATCTGATCTCAGAAACGTACTAGCTGTGTGACCTAGAAACAGCAAACCATGCCAGTGTCTCTGCCAAGAAGACCCCAGAGGGGTCACAAGGTGTCAGGCACCACTGCACAGCAATGTCCTGTTCATGACCCTTGACTAAATCAGGTCAACTTGACAAGCCTCTGTTTTCTCAGCTGTAAAATGGGGATAATGATAGCCCCTGCTTGCCAGAGTTATTGTCAGGATCCCATGAGATGATACACATTGTTTGGCACGGTGCCTGGTGTGTGGAAGCTGCTTAATAAATTCTGGTTTCCTTGTTCATACAGCGTGAAATCCATGGGGAAAAGTCACAGTGCCCTAGAAAGAAGCCTGAAAGGGGCTCGAGAGGCTGCCCAGTGCAGCGCTTTTACTGCAGATGAGGAAACCAAGGCTGGGGACTTGCCCAGTACCTCAGAGCTTGTAAGTGTTCAAGCTGAGGTTGGAACCTGGGCTCCCCCACCCACCAGGCACTCCTGCAGTCAGGGCCAGCTTCCCTGAGGAGGCTGCATTTGAATTCTCAATAAATAGCAATAAGTAATGAAGAACTGAGTCATCACTAATGGCATAGACAGCATTTACAGGGTGGGCAGAGAAGGAGGGAGGTGGTCATTCCAGGCACAGCATGAGGAAAGACCTGCTGAAGGGAAAGTGCCTAGCCTGGCTGATATGGCACCAGAGGGCAGGATTACTCCTTCTCCTCTTCCTCCTCCTCCTCCTTCTCCTTTCCTTCCTCCTCTTCCTCTTTCTCCTTGCCAGCCTCTATGTGATGCTTTAAGGTTTTCAGAGCACTTAAAATTTTTTATCAGGTAGATACTATGGTTATTCCTCATTTTATAGATGAGGAAGCTGAGACTGAGAGGGGGATGTCGTCCCTTAGCCAGGCCCACCCAGCTGGGCAGTGTGAGACTCCAGGCCCAGACCTCTCTCCACTTTCCCCCATGGACTTGGTCGACACCAAGAAGCCCCTAGAGGTCTTTTAGTAGTGACTCAATTGAAACGGTTGAATACTCCCTGTGGAAGCTTTTTATGGTAGGAACAGGAAGAATGGATGAAAGGGGAAGAGAATCATGCCAGGGAGGTTGGGTAGGAGGGCTCTGCAGTGGTCCAGCTGGGTGGGGCAGGGGGACGTGGGGAGGGAGAGAATGGGCAGGATGGAAGAACTGATTGGGTATGAGAGGGGCCACCCTGTCCCTCCTGCCATGGCAGAGGAGCGTGGCCTGTACCAGGGCCTCCAGGTGGAGGTACTCTGCACCTCTGAGAAGCCTCTCAGAGTCCACAGTGAGGGTCTGTGTGGGGGATTGGGTGGGGCTGTTGCCAGAAGCAGTCAGACATTGAGGAAGTCTAGAGAGGGTGGCAACACATCTGGGTTTTGTCATTGCTTGGTGAGATGGTCGTCCAGGCAGCTGGGAATCATCAGAGTCCTCCGACATGTGTGCTTGTGGGACCGGAGTGTATGTGACTGAGGGGATGGCAGGACATCATGGGTCTCCGTGAGAGGAGCTCATGCCGTTCATCTCTGTTGAGAGTGTTGAGCTTAAAGGAGCAAGACAGAAGATCCCTGAGATTAAAATTTGGAAGTGGATTTTATTGCTGCAGGACTGCCGGGGACACACATACCCAAATTGGACAGTGAGTTGGCATAGACGGTGTGCTGGTTTTTAAAGAGATTCAATATCCAGATTATGTAAGCCAAAACTACAATCAGTGATTGGTCAGTGTATATTTGAATTTCCCACTGGCACAAGTTCACCCTAGGCTGAGGGGCAGGAAGCCTAGGATAGGGTGATTAGGACGGGCCAGGGGACAAGGGATGGAGACATCCGGATCAGGTGAGGGGTGGAGATCTATCTGGATCAGGTGATTAGGAGGGGGCAGGGGATGAGGGATGGTAGAGAATTTACCCTAGCCTGAAATTCCTGCTCACTGATCAGTTGGGGGAGGGAAGGGTAGAGTTGTGTTCAACAAGAGGAGCTCTTGCTGTTCATCTCCCCATCTGCCCGTCTGTCTTTCTGATGCTGCTTCTCCTCCCCTGGTCCTTGTAATGATTGTTCTCCTCATCCTAAATTGCAGGCCCATGAACACGCTGACTCTGACCGGCCAGTTCAGTTTTGCTGAAGTTCACTCCTGGGTTGTGTTTTGTCTGCCTGAGGTTCCAGAAAAAGCTCCAGCTGGAGAGTGTGTGACTTTCTATTTTCAAAATACATTCCTAGATACACAACTAGAAAGTACTTACAGGTAAAAGCAATCTATGTTCTTGGGCCTCTTTGAAAGGACACTGTCTGCCTTGAATGAATGAATATAAAGGTGTTTATTGAGGATTATCTTTGTTCCAGAGAGTACTGGTGCATAGGTGGTCCCTCACCTTAAGCAGCTTACATCCCAATGGGAATCCTTATGGTGGGGTGGTCACCAGGGTGGGGTTGTTACTGGGAGAGGAAATTGGCTCATCTCATGCTGGTACAATGTCAGAGTTGATTTGATCTTCATTCTTTAACTATTAGGAGGGAAGAGGGAAAGAGGGAGAGAAGGTTATCTGGGCTATTGGGGGATGACCTGAGTGAACCAGGGAAAGCCTCCTGGAAGAAGTAACTGGTATGGGCCTCGAAGGAATTTCTGCTGGTTGGAGTGAAAGAGAGTGTGCATCCAGGCCTGGGGAGGGCCTGGCCCAATGCACCATGGAGAATCCCAGAATCCAAAGAGATCTCAGAGGTCTCCTAGTCCAACCCATATCTGTGATGGTAACCTTTGCTTGTAGAGGGGGAATCCACTCCCTTTAAAGTGGCTTATTCTACTTGTGAAGGAATGAAGGAATGAATGAGAAGCTTTGCTAAGTGCCTCTTAATGGGCCATCCTCTGGGGATACAGAACCAAAGCTGGACAGTTCTGCCCTCTGGGAGTTTAAGTTCCTCCTAGTGAGAGACATGGGAAGGAATGTTTCTGAGTGAATTCTGGATCTGATGGAGAAGCATTCATAGTTCAGTTTGGGAGGACAGAAGTGTGGCCCGAGGGTGGAAAAGCAGGTTTTGAAGGGTCTTAAAAGCCAGACTGAGATAAGTTGGTTTCATCCTGTAGCCAGGTATGGAGCTACCAAAGCTTTTTGGGTAGGGTTTTGGTGTTCTCAGACTTTGAGAAGCTATTTGTATATCACCCGAAGGCTAGATTGGAAAAGGGGTAGACTGGACATTGACCAAAGTGGAGATGGCTTCACTAGTTTCTGTGAAACATTATGAAGGCCTGGAGAAGTGTTAGTACTTAGCTGGTTTTACAGGTGGGGAAGCTGAGCTAGAGGAGTACAGGTTCAGGCTTGACCTTTAACACAGTCTTTTGGGGTGCTCAGAAACGTGAGGGGGCACAGTGAACCGGAGCCTCTGTCCACATGTATGTCGTCAGATTAGCCTTCGTGACAACCACTACCGCTCAGATAAATGAATGCTTGGCACTGAAAACATGGGAAGTGTGTGTTTTAGATGTCTCTCCTAAGAAAGCTTGAGTCTGCTCACTCCCTCAGAGAGTGTGGGGAGCTTGTGAGAAACCAATGGGGAGAGTGGGTGGGAGCTGAGAAAGGGATACACCAGGCAGCTTTGAAACTGAGTTGAATCTGTTTTAGACCAAACCAAGCTAATTGATAGAGATTCACAGCCCTCTTGTTCTGGCCTCTCTGTGTGTAATAGTTTATGTTTGTTAGGTTTGAGAAATAAAATACCTGAAAGAAGGAACCCCAGTAGCCACAGAGGGCTTCTGGGCAGGTGAATGGCCTGGTACAAAATAGTCCTTAAAGAAGATGACTGTGCTGTGTTGAATGGATTTGGGAGGAGGGAGCCTGGAGTCTGGTAGCTCAGTGAGAAGGCTGTTGTCTGGCTTAATCCATTGTGAAGGGATAGTGTGAAAAAGGCTGAGGCTCTTGGTGGGAGGTGGGGGTGGAGGTAAGAATGGATTGGAAGGAATGGGTAAACATAATGACCATTTCAAAAAAAGGGAGAGTCTATAGCATTTTTGCCAATAGATAAAGGATTCCATGTGAATCTAGTGGGAGTAGCTGATGAATTCAGTTTCAGAAAAGTTGCAAGATTCTTGAGCAGCAAAATCTTGGTGGCAATGGAGGTGTGAGACTGAAATTCAGATGAAAGGGAGAACAGGAGATGTCAGTTGGGGTGTCACCACTGTGACGGCTGTGGCCTTAAGCATGAACCAGACAAAGCTAAGCAGAGGCCTGATTTTCTCCTTGGCCACAGCCCAGATCCCCTGGAGGTGAGGGAGGTGGCCTGCCATTCTCCTGTGCTTCTCCTACTAATGCTCCTTCCTTCTCCTGAATGAGAGAGCAATTTGGGGTATTTCCTGAGGACATGCAGTACTAGACTTTCCATGAAAGGTACATTTTACTCAGTTTAAATATTTCTAATATAGTTTATGGGTTGGTCAGAAGTTATCTTAAAATGAAAGTAGCCCTCCTCTGGAAAGGTAAAAGGTTGTTAGCCATTTCCATGTGGGTACAAAAGGGACCTAAAAAGTGCTGCCAAAGAGGAGGGCATCTTGTCTGAGGAGCTGATGATCACAGAGGCATAGCTGTGGTTTTCTTACTGTTGTCCATTGAATGCAAGAGATACAGAAGACCCAAAATTACTTAAAGGAGCAGTTTGCTAAGAAGGTGGTGTCTGAAAATGGGATCTGGATTTCTGGATCAAAGCCTGCAATATAAGATTGACAGATTCCTGCCCAGAGATGGGGTACACCTCCCGAAGGCTGGTAAGAATATATTTTTGTGAGGTGTCCTACAAATCAAATCAAAAGGGCTTTGAAGATGAGAGAAGGAAACACATCCTTAGGTAGATATACTTCATTGTTTATGGTACTTTTAGAAAAATGTTGTTTCTCTGATTATCTCTTTTAGTTAGGTTTGTTTTTGTTCTTCCTTTTTCTGAGATCATGATTGCTACTTCTGCCTTTTTTTTTTTTTTACTTCAGCTGAAGCATAATACTCATTTAGCACCTGCTGTGTCTGGAGTATTGAGCTAGGTCCCTTGGGGATACCAGCATGGAAAAGATCCTATTGTTACTTTTTTCTGAAATGTGTACTTTAATCTGGGGACTAAGGGCCATTCAGAGAATCCCCCTGGAAGATAGACTATAACACAAACATGTACCAAGAAAAGGTCCCCCTACAGTTCCAGAGTTGGGAGCGATTTCCTGTGGCTCCATAGACAAATGAAAGAAGGCTGTAGGGAGGGAGGAGGCGAGAGTGATGAGGAATGACTGGAAAGAAGTTTTGGGTGAAGGGCATTTAAGACAGAAAGAACATTCTGAGGAAAGGGAATGAGGGGAAATTGGCTCCTAGAATGTAGTCTAGATGGCTGGGGCATAGGTGTCGAGGGAGATAATGGGATAGATGACTAGGAAGGAAGAGTTGCCCTCTAAAGAATTTGAAATGTATGCTGTAGAGGGTGGTTAAGTGGCAGTGGCCCTGGAATCAGGAGGACCTGAGTTCAAATCCTGCCTCAGGCATTTAACACTTACTAGCCATGTGTCCTTGGGCAAGTCACTCAACCCCAATCACCCAGCCTTCTCCCCTCCCCCTCCCCAAATACAAAATGTATTCTGTAGGCTTTTGGGAGCTGTTCAAGGTTTTTAAGTAAAGGAGACACCTGGATGTGAGTCCCAGCTCTGACATTTATTAGATATTTAACTTTGGGTAAATAATTTGCCTCTCTGAACCTCAGTTTCTTCATCTATTTTTTTATTTTTGAGCTAGAAGAAACTTTGTCAGTGAAATAGTCTAGTCTCTCATTTTTATTTTTTTTACATTTAATTTTTGTTTCATTTTTTCTCAATTGCATATAAACAAAACTTTTTAACATTTATTCCAAACTCTCTCCCTCCCTCACTCCCCTCCTCCCTCCTTGAGAAGGCTAGGATATATATATATATAATTTAATGTCATATTTAATTTAATTAAAATTTAATAATTTAACATAAATTATATATGTATAGTCATGCAAAACATATCCATATTAGCCATATTGCAAAAGAAAACATAGACTAAAAAACTCAAAAATAATAAGGAAAGTAAAAAATAAGTGTGTTTCAATCTGTATTCAGACTCCACCAGTTCTTTCTGGGGATGTGTGTAGCATTTTTCATCATAAGTCCTTCAGTATTGTCTTAGATCATTGTATTGCTGAGAAAAGGTAAGTCATTCACAGTTGATCATCACACAGTATTGCTGTTACTGTGTACATGTTCTCCTGATTCTGCTCCATTCACTTTGCATCAGTTCATGTAAATCTTCCTGGGTTTTTCTGAAAACATCTTGCTCCTCATTTCTAATAGTACAATAGTATTCCATCACAATCATGTACCACTACTTGTTCAACCACTCCCCACTGATGGCCGTCTCCTCAATTTCCAATTCTTTGCTGCCACAAAAAGAGCTGCTGTAAATATCTTTGTACATAAGGGTCCTTTTTCCTTTTTTAAAAAATATCTCTTTGGGATATAGAACTAGTAGCGGTATTGCTGAATCACAACTCCACCAGCAGTGTATTAGTATCCCAATTTCCCATATCCCCTCCAACATTTATCATTTTCCTTTTTTGTCAAATTAACCAAACTGATAGATGTAAGGTGGTACCACAAAACTGTTTTAATTTGCATTTCTCTAATCATTAGTGATTTAGGACATTTTTGTATGACTAGAGATAACTTGATTTCTTCTAAAAACTGCCTGTTCATATCTTTTTGACCATTTATCAATTGGGGAGTGACCTGTATTCTTAAAAATTTGACTCAGTTTTCTATATATCTGAAAAGTGAGGCCTTTATCAAAGAAACTTGCTAGAAAACTTTTTTTTACTAGTTTACTGCTTTCCTTCTAGTCTTGGCTATATTGATTTTGTTTGTGCAAAACTTTTAAAATTTGATATAATCAAAACTATCCATTTTAAGTCCTGCAGTGGTCTCTTTCTCTTGTTTGATCCTAAATTTTCCCTTGTTCATAAATCTGACAGGTAAACCATTTCATGCTCCCTTAATTTGCTTATGATATTACCCTTTATACCTAAATCACATACCCATTTGATCTTATTTTGGCATGTGGTATGAGATGTTGGTCTAAACTTAGTTGCTACCAAACTGCTTTCCAGTTTTCCCAGCAGTTTTTGTCAGATAGTGAATTCTTGTCCCCAAATATTGGATCTTTGGGTTACTAGATTGCTGTGATCATTTACTGCTGTGTATTCTAATGGTTCTAGTCTATTTTGCTGATCTTCTACTCTGTTTCTTATCCTGTCCCAGATTGTTTTGATGATTATTGCTTTGTAATGTAGTTTGATAAATATTCAATTATTATTGAATATTCCATTGATACCAAGGGTGATATCATAAGTAAATTAAGGGAGCATGGAATAGTTTACCTGCCAGATCTATAAACAAAGGAATATTAGAGAAATTAGACAAAGTAATGCCATGAGAAATGGTGAGAGGGATGGTGTTAGAGAAACCTACAAGACTTGGGTGAACTGATTCACAGTGAAGAGAACTGAACTAGGAGAATGATAACATTGTTTAAAAAAACCTCGGTGGCGAAATTTGCAAACTCTTCATTGTGCTGTGCCTCGCCATGGCTCCAGAGGGCTGACGCTGAAAGTGCTGCTGAGCTCCTGACAGAGTGGTAATGGACTCCTACTGTTTTAGACATGGCTACTGTGCAGATTTGGTTTGCTTGACTATGTGTGTTACAAGCGGTTTTTTTGTCCTTTTCAGTTGGGAGGAAAGGGAACTAGTTACAGTGTTGCTAAAATGGAGGAAAAGAGGGTCACTGACGCATTTTTAAAAATGCATCAATGAGAGATGAATGAGTAATGAAGTCCAGCAAGAAATAGGCAGAACAGCTTTCAAAGTAACATATTGAATTCATTGTATAACTTTTAAAAAAGCAGACTCTGCAGAGGCCCATGGTTTCATATATAATCCATTTTATGTTCTACTTTGTATATGGAAATACTGATTTTTAGGGCATTTAGGTTTGAAATGTTTGAAACTCACTGTCACATCTGCCTTTTGGCATATGAATTATTTTCCACTGGAATCAGTATATTTAAGAGCTTGTACACGCTTGTGCGCACACACATACACGCACACACACACACACTCACACACTCACTCACTCACTGTTCTCTTCAGAATCAATGACAGTGAGTCAGGAGTATGATGGGAAAAGGGGCCCTTAGCAGCTCCTAGTACCACAGACAAGTTATGAGGAGATGAGGATTGAGAAAAGGGCATCAGATTTGTTGCTGAGGTTGTCATTAATAAGTTTGAGAGAGCACTTTCAGTAGAGTGATGAGGACAAATACCGTCTACCCCCCAAACCTGAGAATTGGAAGTAACCTCAGTCTGCCTGGTACCTCACCAAGAATTTTGCCTGCAGCATCACTGGCGAGGGGCCTTCCCCTCTGCTTCCAGTGAGGTTGGATGGGGAAAGGAAGAGGTGAGATGATAGCTTGGAGGAAGTGGAGGGGGTGTGTGACTGAGAACTTGATTGTATTTGTAGAAGCAGAGGGTAAAAGGGAGAAGAGCCATTGACCTTGTGAGGGATAATTTGCAGTGAAGTTTCCCCATTCTGAAAAATCAAATCTAGAGTGGCTTTAGCATCCACTAGCCCCAAGTTTAGAGGTCACCTGACCTTACAGGAATCTTGGACTTAGAGACCCTCCCCAGTGCCACCTCAGCACAAGATATGCCAAATAAGGATAAAACTGACTCCCTGGCCTTGCATTGGACATCCACATGTTTCGCTGTCCTTTGCCTCCAAGATAGATTCCTGAACTTAGGTTTTGGACCGGCCTCCCTACCAATGAGAGTGAAGGCCAGTTGGGGGGGTTGGGTTTCTGCATTAGAAGGTTATAAAACCATGGTCTTGCTTCTACCCGATGCTCTCTCCCTAGTAGACGCCATTTAAGTGACAGGGGCAGAGTCCTTTCTTATGAGAAAAAATAAAGACCTTTTCTGGTGTCTCAGACTCAGACTCTGAACTCTTTTATCCCATACAACCTGGAAGAAGGAAAGGGGATAATTGATGAAGGACCTTGGGTAGAACATGAGATCAGAGGGCACATTTGGAGATTAGTCATGAAAAGGAGTAAAGATGCTCCCTACCCTCACCCCCTTCTGAGACAGGAAGGAGCAGAGGGTAAGAGAAGGCAACATTTTAGGGGAACGAATAAAGAAATCATCTGCTGGGCTCCGTGCTGGGGCTACAAACAGAAGTTAGTGAGCCTGCCCCTGCTCTCAAGGAGCACGCATCCTGAGAGGGGAGACAACACCCAGGGGAGCTTTCAGCTGCAGGTCAGATGACAAGGTTTCATGGTCTTTAAGGTATCAGGTCTTCTTCATTGTCATTTCCACTGAAAAAAGTAATACCAAATTCTGATGCTGAAGCATTTTGCCAGTGCCAGGGACTGGATCTCCAGAACTTTCCTTCCCGGGTCTCCAGGAGCTGTGGCTGCAGCCCCTGCAGGGCAGTGGCCAGGCTGCATCTTCCCAGGGGCTACTCCCATGGAGGATCCTGAACCCTTGGGTTCAGGGCTGTCCCCATCAGGGGAGGTAGGCTTGTCTGCAGAGGATGATGCTTGGGCAGGAGGAGAACCATCTGCAAGGGGAGATAACTCGGAGGGAAATGAGGTGGGGGAAGGCTTCTGAGGGGCACTGAGAGCCCAGAGGAATCCAGACCACTTTACTCAGTGGAAGAGCCAGTTACTCTGCCTTCATGATTCTGGGGATTTGCCCTGGGTTATGGATTGGCAGTGGCCCCAGAGGAGTGAGAGATAGACCTCACCAGAGAGTGTGGGCTGTGGGGGTGATGTGGAGAGGGCAGAGTTCACAGCGCTTACCGTTGGGTCTTGGTTGGGTAGGGAGGCAGGCGAATGGGCTAGGAGAATAAGGGATGGCAATGAGGAAGTGGGATGGGAGAAGGGGAGAGAGGTGTCTGGGCTCTGGGTCCTTGAAGTTTCACCATACAAGTGAGGTCATGTGGGTAGGCAGGACTGTGAGCCAGGCGCTTTCTCCTGGCAGGGTACTAGACATTGGGCGATGGGAGAGGGCAGTGAAGTGCATGGCCATGTGGACTTGAGAGAAGGGGCCATGGAGAGATGACTGGGGGAGCAAGGAATATGGCAGCACTTTGGCTCTGCCTTTGAATTCGGAGCTGCCCCAGTGCAGAGATCCTGCCTCAGACACTCACTTCCCTGGCTATGGCTCTTCATCTTTCTGAGTCAGCTTTCTAATCTGTAAAATGGGACTAAGCATGGCACCTGCCTCCCAGGGGCTGTTGTGAGGGACAGAGGAGCCATATCTGTAAAGTGCTTTGCTTACGTAACTGCTTACGTAATTATTGCCACAATGATCATTTTAATCATTTTAATCTGTGTGAATGTAGGAGGGGAAGAGAGAGAAGAGATGAGGTGGGGGGAGGAGCTTAGGGGCTTCCTCTGACTTTGAAGCCCAGTCTCTCCATCTCTCTGTTTTGTTCAGTGGGGTTTGGTTTGCACTTTTCCTTGGGTTTGGCCCTTTGAAGCTCCCTGTCCTCTCCCCCGGTTCCAGGCCTCTCCCTTCCTCTTCCACATCCCTCATCTGCCATTTTTCTTCAGATGACCACGATCTTAGCCTCCCGAGCTTCTGGCAGGGCTGCAGCCTGCCCTCGTGTCCTCTATAGTGGGGGCTCAGACACCTCTGGGTTTACCAGCATGAGATCCGAGTTAATCCAGCAGGCTCTGTGTTTGTAGTTTTGTAAAGAGCTCCCTGGATGGTGTTTGTTTTCTGTGATTTGTGTTAGTAAATTCCAAAGTCAAATCAGATTTGAACTCTAGGCTTCATTAAAACAGGATTTATGGCCTGGGCCATATTCTTCTAATGTTCTTTCAAAAACATTAATTTTTTTAGAAAAGGAGAAGGAGTCTTCAAGTCGGACAACATTTCTACTATATCCATCCTAAAAGATGTGCTTTCCAAAGAAGCAACGAAAAGAAAAATAAATCTCAACATAGCATATGGTAAAAAAAAAAAAACCAATTACAGAATTGTGTGACAGCGCATTATTAAAGCCACACACTGACTTGTGTCTGCATCTTCCGTTCTTAGAGATCAACGAGGTGTCTGTGAGTCACACGTTAAGGCTGATCCACCCCAAACTGGAATACCAGCTGCTGTTGGCCAAGAAAGTGCAGCTGATCGATGCTTTAAAAGTAAGCACAGTTTTCTGCTCAGTTAACCCTGTTAAGCCACTTTCCATAATCTTTCATTGAGATGCCACATTGCTGATTTTACCTAAAGAATGATGTCCTTTTTTTTTTCATTTGGGACATTTTGCGAGAAAAAAAAAGAAAGAAAGAAAGAAAAGAAATGTTATGTTGTGCTGTAGCAGCCGGCTTATCTCTAATAGGAAAGAGAAGATTAAACTCTGGCTCATTAGTTTTTAGCAGACCTAAAGAAATCCCTTTTTCAGTCTCAGAAATGTTTTGTTGATCAAACTTTGTTATCCTGAATTGTTGCCATGCTCTAAGTGTGGCGTGGAGTCAGAGGAACGTGGTGCTGGAAATAGCAAGCTGGCATTGGAAGCAGTAACACCTGGCTTCAGGTCCTGCCTCTGACATCACAGCTCTAGCCTCTGCCCCAATCCCCAAGGAGGACCAGGGCACATGATCCTGAGCCTGCCCTTGCCACCACTCTCCAAAGCCTGGGTGCCAGGCTGTGCATGGGGAGTCAGCGATGTGATTCTGAGCCTGCAGTACTTCTGAATGGATCATGCCAGGCCTTTGGGCCCTGGCAGGCTGAACTTTGAAGTCCTATCCAGCTCTGATGATGGATGATGCTGTGACATTGTGGCCTTATCTGATTTAAGGGGTAGAAAGTGGGAGCCAGAAAGGAAGCAGAAGGATGGCTTGTGTTTGAGGAGCAGGGAAAGGAGGCTGGGAAGGGAAGGAGAGCTTGGCTTTGGTTAAGTCTATAGGTTTGATAAAGTGACGGCCATCCACAGTCATTATTTTGTAGACTAATTTGCCATGGACTAGTCCTTGGGCTAGTTCTTGGGAAATGTTGGACAGAAGGATGTGATCAGAATGTGAAGTTTGATGAACAAATGCCAGATAGTTTTAAAATTTGCTCCAGTCTATAGTCTGGAAATAGCCTTCCTGATGCTTATTTCTCTGCTGCTGTTGCTTCACAATAGGGGGGCTTTACTAGGAGGGGCAAAGAGGCCCCTTCTGAAGATTCCCTTCAAGCTCCTTGGGTTTGTGGACTAATGGATGCCTTTGTTTTATTCCAATAAGGAACTGCAGGTGCACGAAGGAAACACTGACTTTCTGATCCCAGAGTATCGCTGTATTCTAGAGGAGGCAGACCGTTTGCAGGAAGAGTACAAAAAACAGCCCGCACACCTGGAGAGGCTTTACGGTCAGGCGGCCATGGTCACAGCACCTGGGGAGCTACTCGGGGTGGGGAAAGCTGCTCCCTAGTGTGATGAGTCCAAGCTGCCAGGGCTCCCTGGTAACGAATTGGCAGAAGTGCCAGTCTTTAGGGAAGACTGGTTATGTGTGAGTGTGTGTGTGTGTGTGTGTATGTGTGTGTGTATGTGTGTGTGTGTATGTGTGTGTGTGTGTATATATGTGTGTGTGTATACGTGTGTGTATGTGTGTGTGTGTGTATGTGTATGTCTGTATGTGTGTGTATGTGTGTGTGTATATGTGTATGTCTGTATGTGTGTATATGTGTGTGTGTCTGTGTGTGTGTATATGTGTATGTCTGTATGTGTGTGTGTGTGTGTGTGTGTGTGTGTGTGTGTGTGTGTGTGTGTGTGTATGTTTTGTCCAGACCTGTGATTTCTCAGGAGATGAGGAAACTTACCCCTGCCCAAAGCCCCTGGGAGGTTATGTGGTTTGTCCAGGGTGTCACAGCCAGTCTGGGCCCCAGGTAGTGCCAGAACCCAGGTTATCTCCACTCGAGCTACTCTGTTAGGGACTATGGCATCTGGGAATCTTCTGGCACCATTGTTTGTAAAAGCTTCATGAGCCCAAGAAAACACAAGGGACTCTAAGGTGTTTTATTTATTCTCTTACAATATGTGGGATATAATTTAAATCCTGAAACTGTAAACACCTTAATTTAGATGTCTTAATGGTAAATATTTGTACTCAAGAGTTTTTACTTTTTCAGCTAAATCAAAATGATGAATGCCCTCTTCCAGGACCAGCCTGACCTACACTTTTAGGTCCCCAGGCCCTGAGAGAGGGAGGATCTTGCCTGTGCCCACAGAGTAAGGATCAGAGGAGGCACATGACCCCTGGTCTTCCCTACCAAGCCTAGCATCCAGTCCACTACAGGGGAAGGCTGGCACTTTGTAAATTTGAAACTTTGAAGATCACTTCCTATTTATTCAGATTCCTAAATTATAATTTTTCTGTGTTTGGATTTCACCTGTGTTCTGCATTATTGGCTAACACTGCACAGTAGCCTTTTTGAGTGGTTAGTTCCTGTTTCACTTTGCCTTCTGGGAGAGGATTTAGGACAGGCTCAGAAACATTTTGTCCAAGGGAGAGTGTTTTGTTTTTGTTTTTTTTGACGTGATCTCTATGCAAAGAGACAATTGCATACCATTCCAGATTGAGAACTAGCATCAGAGCCAGGAACTCTGGGCAGGTCACTTAACTCTTCAGTGCCCGAGGCTCCTTTCTGATTAGGCCTTGCAGAGAAGGTGCTGCCTGCATTGGTAGGGAGCCTTTCTTCACCTGGGAGTTACCTATGCCAATAAAATCATCCCAGGGAAAACATGTTGTGTGACTGCAGAGTGATGAGTAGATCTGAGGAGGGCATGACGATGCTGGCCTTGTCATCGTATCCCTGGGCTCCTGACAGTGATTGGAACCCGGCAGGCTCTTAATAAGCCCTTCTCGGTGCCTCCTTCATGGGCGGCAGCAGTGGCTTTGTCTGGCCCTTGTGAGGACAGGCTGCCGTGATGCTGAAGCCACCTGGGGGGAATAGGTGGCCCATGACCTTCTGGTGTCTAAATGCAGCCACAAAGTAAAAATACAACCTGATCAAACAAGCTGGAAACCAGGGTTTTCAAGGTTATATTTGCAGATGTGGTTAAGATCAGGGGTTGTCTGCATTGTGGCAAAATTACTAGTTAATTCCATATTAAAAAAGTTATCCTGACTAGTTATTAGTATTGTATAAACAAAACTACCATTCAGTTGCTTGTCTCTGTCACTTATTAAAATTGTTATAATGGTGAATTAGATCCTGAAACTTTGATACCCTAGAACAGTGGGGCTCCTCTGTTCCCACCTCTCTCCAAGGGCTGAACAGCTGTGGAGGTGGGGCAGATGCAGGCTGAGCCGAGAGGTCGTGGAAGCTGGGGGGTCTCAGCAGCCTGACCCTGCCAGAGACCACCCGAGTGTGGTAGTGAATGGCTCAGGGATGAATCAGGACAAGAGGCAGTAGCAGCTGTCCGAGAGGCCCAGGAGCATATGGGTTCATCTGAGCAGCTGCTGGGAGCCCCCAGGCCCAGGGTCAGGCTGGGCCCAGACAGCTGGTGGGAGGTAGGAAGGAGCAAGCATTTATTAAGCACCTGCCATGGTTTGACATTGGGCAGCCTGAGCAGAAGCAGAGCAGTCCCTGACGTCTAGGACTCGATGGGGAGAGAGTGTGCCCAGATGTAGGCCTGTGCACAGCAGGTACAGTATGATTGGATGGTGGGGCACCAGCCTTGGGGACTTCAGAGAAGGGCCAGTGGTGAGGCCAGGGGGAGGAAGCTGAGGTGGCAGCTGTTTGGGAGTCACTACCTGCCTCTACACTGCCAGCTCTGTTGGCCTTTCTTCAGTCCTTATTGGACAGGCTGTCCCTCTCTCCTCTCCTGGTTTCCCTTCTTCCTCTCCATCTCCTTTGCTGGGTCTTCCCCCAGGTTGTAGGCACTAACCATGGGTGGCCCACAGGCCTGTCCTGAGCCCTGTCTTCTTCTCCCTCTTGGTCACCTCCTCAGCTCCATGACTCAGTGTTCCAGTGCTGATGATTCTCCAGCCCTCCCCCCTCTCTTCCCATCTCCAGTATTTCACCACTTATGGGACATCTGACACTCAGCATGCCCCAGACTGAGCTCATTTTTCCCCAGCCTCCCTTCTTCCTGCTGTTCTTCCTCCTTCCTTCTCTTATTGTGGAGGGTACCACCATCCCTCCAGGTCACCCAGGTTCACAGCCTCCAGTCATCCTCACTCCCTCACTCCCCCTGTATCCAGTCCATTAGCTTGTTGATTTGACCCTTGAGTTCCTGTCCCTTGTCTCCCCTTCTCTCCTATGATACTGCTGTCCCCCTTAGCTCACCTCTGGCCTACTTTTGTGACCTTGTGGGTCTACCTGCCTCAAGCCTCCTCCATTCATTCACCAATGAGCTTCCTAAAATGCAGCTCTGACCACATCACTCTGTGCTTGGGAAATTCCAGTGGCCTACCTAGCGGTCATCGTTGTGACTGAATATGAAATTTTCAGAGACCACTGTCCTAGAAGTTGGATTTCGTATACTTAATATTTTTAAGAACAGTGACTGACCCTTTTGTGATTTAAATGATGAAATCACAAGTTTGGACAAAAAAACAAAAAGGTGAGAAACCCTAAAAAAAGGCCCTTTTGAGAGGCTCTCTGTTCAAAGAACGATTTTGCCTCTAGGAACAGGTATCCTTTTGGGTTGTGAAAGCTAATGACTGAAAAGGAGCTTTTCTCTTTCAGGCATGATCACAGACCTCTTCATTGATAAGTTCAAATTTAAAGGCACCAATGTGAAGACCAAAGTTCCTCTTTTACTGGAGATTCTGGACAGTTATGACCAAAATGCCCTGATCACTTTCTTTGATGCCGCTTGAAATATAA
The DNA here is from genome assembly GCA_011680675.1 of Gymnobelideus leadbeateri. NCBI lineage: Eukaryota > Metazoa > Chordata > Mammalia > Diprotodontia > Petauridae > Gymnobelideus > Gymnobelideus leadbeateri. Next base: position 391,199 of record WOXC01002527.1, read on the forward strand.
AGTGCACGCCAAGTGTGGAGACAGCCCAGTCTGTGAAAGGATATTTTTTAAGTGTATCCCAGATTAGATTTGTAACATTTTTACATGGTTTGGACTCTATCTCAAATGTATCATTTGAACGTTTTCTTGACATTTTTCAAGAAATTGTATTTTTTTGTTAGATGGTTCTTTAAATATATATATTTTTATTTTCAGCCTAAAAGAAAAGCTAATTTTGAGAGTTGTAGAGGTGATTTACTGACACCAGTTTCCTTGAATATCATTTTCCTTCTCAATTTCCTTGGGAAGCAACAACATTCCAATATGGCAGGAGAATTGCTTTTATGGCTTAAAACATGCTCTCCCATGTATTCCCATTTGATCCTTACAGCATCCCCAAAAGGTACAATGGCTATTATTTTCTGGGGCACCATGAGAGAAGGGGATTCAGCAGGTCTGGCAAGGGCCTTCTGATCCCGGAGCCAGTCTCCTTTACAGAGGGTGAAAGGCCGCTGGGGTTTGCTCCCGATTACATAGCTAGCGAGTGTCTGAGCAGGAACACAAGCCCCGGTTTTCTGACTCCTAATCTGTGCATTTCTCCTCTCTCAGACCCACCACGAGTTCTTTGCATAGGTAATGCCCTTGGTCTTTCCATTACTGTTTAGTAACGGGGGTGGTTGTGCTAAATAATCAAGCCAGTGGGGTCTTCTGATGACGCACGAGTGAGAGGCGGACCCCGGCCGTGCCCAGAGTCAGAGGCGGCCCCTGTGACTCCGGGATGCTTCGAAGGCGGCTGGGGGAGCCCCTTTGTCAGTCACCCTTACAGACCGCCCCAGTCTTTGAGGAAAGGTGGCACTTTTAAAGCACACGGACACTAGGACTAGACTACATTCCCTTTCAGTGAACACGGCTGTATTTACGTTTACAAATCAATAAAGATGACTGGTTAAACATTGCTCGAACAGAGAATGCCTAGCGCCGCTGCCTCCACTCCCGCTGGTCATTCTGAAACCCCCGAGGTCCGCGGGGGAGGCCAGGTCACGGGGGGGGGGAGGGGGGAGGCGCTTTGGGACACAGACACGCGACTGGCCCGGGCTGGGCAGAAGTAGGGAACCCCCTTTGGACTGAGAGCGGCCGCCGCTGCTCCGGGCACGCCTGGGGACCTCGGGGGACTCTCGATAGCAGGGGTTTCCCGCTCTCGTCCCTTCCTCACCGGGAGCTCTCCGCGGGCCGGCCCAAGCACCCTCTGCCTTCTCCCAGCGGGGCCGGCTCGGGTCCGGGCCCTTCCCGGGTAAATGTCATCTCGGCGCCGGCCGCCTGCCCGGGGAAAGGTCAGCGTCGGGCAGCGGCGCCCTCTGGGATGCCCCTCCGGAGGGACAGCCTCCCGCTGGGCACTACTCCCGGCCCGGTGTCAGCCTCGTCTCCACCCAGGGTCCCGGCCCCCTGCCCCCAGCCCCCGGACGCCCTCCCGGGCCAGCCAGCCCCCTCCAGCCCCTGGCCCTGCAGCCCAGCGATCACACGTGGGCTCCCCCGCCCCGCCCCGCCTCCCCTCCCCCTCCCCTCCCCTCCCCTCCCCTCCCCTCCCCTCCCCGCCTCGCCTCTGCGCAGGCCCCCCTCCCCGAGGGGCGTGACTGGCCGGGCTGGCTCCGCCCCCCTTCGCCCCTCCCCCCGGCCCGCGTGCGCGCCATGACGTGGCGACGCCCGCGGCTGCCATTGGTCCATTTCAATAGTCGCGGGACGCTTGAACTGCGGCGAGCAGAGCCCGGGGCCGCGGCCTGGGCAGCGGCGGGAGCGGCTGCAGCTGCTGCCCTGGTCCATCCCGCGTCTGTGCACGCGTGTGCGGCCCGGCGGGAGGGCCCGGAGCGGCCGGAGCATAGCGGAGCGGGAGCGGGGAGTTCGCGGGCCGGCCCCCGCCATGCTGGGGCAGGCGGCGGGGCTGCAGCCCCCCAGGCTGCCCCGGGCCGCCGGCCCCAACGAGAACCAGGAGAACATGCATCCAGACAAGCGCGGCGGCGCCGAGCCCGCCCGGACGCGCACCGTGCTGGGCGTGCTGCGGGCCAACGTGCGGGCCCCGGGGCCCGGTCCGGGCCCAGCGGCCGCCCTGGCTCCGCAGAAGTCCAAGAGCCGCAGGGTGAGCTGCGGGCGCAGGCGGGCTGCTGGAGGCCCCAGCCTGGAACGCAGGCCATGGAACGCTGTGGGGGGGTGGGGGGGAGGGCCAGGGCACGCTCTGCGGGCGGGGGCGGGCGTGCTGGGACCGGGAGGGAGAAGGGGGGCCCCCCGTGGCAGAGCCCCCAGCTCACGGCCCGGCCGCCGTTTGCGCGGGATCCCGGCGGGAGCCGGCGCGCGGCCCCTCCCCCCAGGAAGTGCAGCTGTCAAGCAGCCCGGAGCCGGGCCCAGTGGGGTGCCAGGGGACCCACATCCCGAAGTGCTGGTGCAGGGGAGGGTGGAGGCCAGGCCAGGTCCATCCAGGGCTCATCCCCGGTCCAGTGGGGGGACTGGGGAACTGGTTCCCGGTGTGCGGAAGGCCCCCATGGTGCCCACGACCTGCATCTCAGAGTGCTGGTGCAGGGGAGAGGAGGGAGCCCAGTGCGGGGACTGGAGGTCACGGCCCCAGCGTGCAGAGGTCCCCTGCGGTGCCCAGGGACCCGCATCCCAGAGTGCTGGTGCAGAGGATACAGAGGCGGGGAGGGGGCAGGTCAGGCCCCCGGGGCGCCAGCACCTCGAGGGAGCCGTGCAGGTCCAGGCTCATCCCACACTCCTTGCAGGTGACTGCGCCCCTTAGGGAGCTCCCTGTCCCCGAGGATCCCACGCCAGTCCCACCCTGGAACTCCACTGGCCTGCAGCCCACTTTCACCATTCATGTGGATGAACCTGAGGAGCTGGACAATGGTCCCAAGCCCCCCAGGGCTGTAAAGGAGGATGCAGAGGACAAGGTGCTGGGCTTCCGCTCAGCAGTGGCCCTGCCCGATGCCAGGAAGCCCCTGGTGCCCATCGACTACCCCATGGATGGCAGCTTTGGTGAGGATGCCAGCAGGGAGCTCCAGGTCTGGGGGGCAGAGTCAGGACCCTCACAGCCCTCCTGCCAGGCCAGGTCAGCAGTGTGGGATACCTGCAGGAGGCGGGCAGCCAGTCTGAGGCACCCTGGTATGCCCCGGGCTGCACAAGTCAGGCTGGTCTGGCGGGAGGCTCCTCTGTCCCCAGAGCAGGGCCACTGGACGCAGCTGCAGGCTTCTGAGGTCAGCAAGGCCCTCCCTGCCTGGGTGGGAGCGTGGGGGTCTGTAACACTCTCCTTAGCATGGGAGGGAAGTGCCAGTTGCTGTTGTCAACGGGTGTAGCCTAGTAGAATCACCACTGGGTCATAGCCCAGCATCCTCCCACCTCCCTGCCCTGTGAGCAGACTCTGGCCTGCTGCTTCTGACCCTCGGGGTCCTTGTCAGAAACACAGCTGCTGAAGGAGGCCCTTGGTGCATCTGCAGGGCTACAGAAATCCCAGGTATTGGTGCTCCTTAGCGATGGCCAGAAAGAGGTGTGATGTCATCTGTGTGAACCCCAGGCTGACTGGGACAGCTGCCTTCTGACTTAAGTCTATTTTTTTTTTATTTGCTTTTTGGAGGGCAATTGGGGTTAAGTGACTTGCCCAAAGTCACACGGCTAATAAGTGTGTCAACTGTCAGATGCCAGATTTGAACTCAGGTCCTTCTGACTCCAGGGCCGGTGCTCTATTCACTGAACCACCTAGTCACCCCAAGCCTTCTGACTTAAGATGGTAAAATTAACCATGGCCCTCCATCTCCTGGAATTTCCTCAGAATCTCCCCTCACTATGGACATGTCCGTGGTCCTGGAACCTGAAGAAAAGCCGCCCAATGTCAACGAAGTCCCTGACTACCATGAAGACATCTACCTGTACCTTAGGGAAATGGAGGTAAAGTGGTTTGTGGAGGGGCAGCTGGCCAGGTGGGATAGCGGCCAGCGCCCAGCCGCCCTGCCCCTCAGCCCTGCCCTTCTCTCTGCAGGTGAAGTGCAAGCCCAAGGTGGGCTATATGAAGAAGCAGCCAGACATCACCAACAGCATGCGTGCCATCCTGGTGGACTGGCTGGTGGAGGTGGGCGAGGAGTACAAGCTCCAGAACGAGACCCTCCACTTGGCCGTCAACTACATTGACAGGTTCCTGTCCTCCATGTCTGTGCTTCGGGGGAAGCTGCAGCTGGTGGGGACCGCTGCCATGCTCCTGGCCTCGTAAGTGCATCGGGGGTGGGGGCTCCTCATGGCTTAGCTAAGGAGCCAGGCCTGCCTTGAGAGGCCGGCTGGGTAGTGGGTGTGATGGTGGCACACAGGCTGACTCAGGCTTACAGGGATAGGGCTACCAAGAACGTTACTGCTGGTCTGAACTCCAGACCTGGCTCAGCAGAGCCAAGCTCAGCAAGGAGCATGCATTTTGACACGTGCTGACACGCGTGATTTTCCTTTCCCTTTAGGAGAGAGGGATGTTTGTGTGCTTTAGAGGGGCTTGTTCAGGGAGTACAGGGCAGCTGCAGCCCCCCAATGGGGACTGCCATCTGCAGGCCTGCACTTCACCTGCAGAGAAGTTGTGTGCTCCTGGGGGGTTGGGTCCGGCCCCTCCTTCCCAAGGGCCAGCTGCCGGTCCTGCCCTTCTCCCTTTACCCCATGCCCAGTCTTGGTACCCCATACTTCCTGTGCCTCAGTAAATCTTCCTGCCACACAGAACCGCTTCAGCAAAGCTTGATTCCTGGAGCTTTGGCAGGACTCTTCCTGATGTCTGGCCACATAAATCACCGTCCTTGATTCAACGGCAGGAACAAATTAGAGCCTTGCCTTTTTGGCTGAGGGCCCAAGGCGGGGCCAAAGCTGAGGGAGATGGAGTCCAACCTTGCTCTCCCTGTGAAGCATCAGAGGCCTAGGGCAGGGCCAGGACCACCTAGAGCCCAGTGATGGCAGAGCTGCATTTCAAGGCCAGGTCTGCACGTTAGCTGCATTGGGTGAGCACGGAGCCTCCATGATGTGCCAGAGTCCCTGCTAGTGGGGAGCTGCAAATTCAGAGATTCCAGAGAGCCTGCCTCTTGAGTGGGGCTGATGTGGAGACAGAAACAGATGGCAAGGAAGAACAGGAGGTGGGAGAGGCCTCACAGCCAAGGGGTGGGAAGGAAGCCCTGGGGGTGTTAAGTGGTGGAGGTAAAGAGGGAATGTATTAGACCTGGGGGACATGCTGTGGAAATGAAGAGCAAAAGGCCTCTGGATGTTGCTAGAATTGTCACCCAGGTGTCTGTATGGGACCCCAGAGGCACCAGCTGCTTAGGAACCCGTTTGGCAACTGCAGAGACCAAGTGGGAGGTTACTAGTCCAGGTGAGAGACGAGAATGGGAGTGGGGGCTGTGAGGATAGACTGGATGAGGCTTGGCAGCTCGTTGTCTTTGGAGCAAAGTCAGAGACGACAGGCTGGGCGCACAGTGAGTGGTGGCCTTGGTGGCAATGGGAACATCAGGAAGAGAAGTTGTGGTCTGGGGCACTGGGGTACCGGCTGGGCCGCCAAGCCTGGCTGGGCAGCAGAGGATGGTGCATTCTCAGATTTCCGCAGGCTGTCTGTCAGGCCCCTCTTGACAGCACTGATGAGTTTGGATGCTTTCTTTCTTTGTAGAAAGTTTGAAGAGATCTACCCCCCAGAAGTGGCCGAGTTTGTGTACATCACAGACGACACTTACACTAAAAAGCAGGTCCTGAGGATGGAACACCTGGTGCTCAAAGTGCTGGCTTTTGACCTCGCTGCCCCCACTATCAACCAGTTTCTCACCCAGTATTTCCTACACCAGCAGCACGCCAATTCTAAAGTGGAAAGTTTAGCAATGGTAAGTGCTGCAAAGTCATCCCTTGGGTGGGCTCTGTCTCTCTTGATGTGACTTCACACCCCGTGCCTGGCTCTGCCTGCTGGGGCCAAATGACTTTAACCCCTTTTCTACAGAGCAGTTCTTCACATAGCTGAAGACAAGCATTCCATCCCCCTACATCAGGAATTTTTGGGGTCCTGGATCCCTTTCCCAGAATTCTCTGAACACATAAACTACCACCCAGGAAACCAATGGTGGTGAAATACCATTGAAATACCAGACCATTAGGCAGGTTTGTGGACTGTTAGGAGCCCTTGGCCCAGGCCTTCTCATTCCCAGGTTAACTTCTCCACCTCCTTTAGCTGATCCTTCTAGCGCCTAACTCTGAATCCCTCCACCAGCCTCTCTCTCCCTGGCCTATTACAGTCCCTCCATTTAAGTAGGTAGGAGACTGCAGAGGCCCAGAGCCAACAGGACAGCCAGTTATTAATAATATAATAATTATTATTCAACAATAAGTATTGTTATTCAATAATAATAATAATTATGGTGCAGAAAACACTGATTGTTAGGTAGCTCATTAAATAGCCCCACCAGGTTAGCATTCTATGGTTGATATTAACATAAAACTTGTCAACCTCTTAGGTAGAAGTGAAATTTGCATAATCATTAAATATGAGAACTTTTACATTTCTAGTTTCTCGGAGAGTTGAGTTTAATTGATGCTGACCCATACCTGAAATACTTACCATCAGTTACTGCGGGAGCTGCCTTTCACATAGCCCTCTACACAATCACGGGGAAAAGCTGGGTACGTATCATGGCCTTGCAAATAAGTCGTGTTGGAAAAGTTGTTTTTATAAAACTTAAAATCGCTGTGGGTTCCTGATTTCCTTTTATGAAAAGGTAAAGCCAGTATTAGGATAGCTCATTTCTAGGGCAGTGTTTGGCTTACAAAACGTTTTTGGGAAACACTCCTGTGATGTGGGCAGAACAAACATTGCTTCCTTTCCTATTACGGGCAAAGCAAGCAAGTTATAAGCTAATGAAAGGAAGTGAACCAGCATTAAGATGCATCCAGCCAAAGGGCAGAGAAACTGTAGCTCAGTTCCTCAGCTCTGTGGTTCAAGCTTTAACTCTGTTTAAATCTGTTCAAGAATCCTTTGAGTCTAAAAAACTGGTGCTTGACTCGTTTCTGGAGGAGCCATGAGGTCCCTCCCAGTCTGGTGGGCCTTCATGTTCCAGGGGAAGGAACCTCATACTTCTCTGCTCTTGTCCCTTTCCTGTAGCCTGAATCATTAATTCAACAGACAGGATACACCTTGGAAAGTCTTAAGCCATGTCTAATGGACCTTCACCAGACCTACCTCAGGGCACCACAGCATGCACAGCAGTCTATACGAGAAAAATACAAGACAGCCAAGTAAGAGACCATCTGTTGGGTGGGAAGCCCCTTTCTGTCCAAGGGTGGCTGCGTGTCCTGATCGTTTATAAATGATCATTTATAAATGATCTGAACATGATATTTAAAAGCAAGCGAGCATTTATTACGTTCAGGCATTGTCCTCAGTGCTGGGGATAAAGAAAGGACAAAACCTTCCCTGGCCCTCACCAGGGAAGGACATCAGAAGGGATTCCCTGTCTTCTGTGGAGGAATGGAGGCGAGGGCCTCTGTCTGACCTGTAAAGAGAAAGGGGAGGCTTTGGGGAGCAAAGATACGGCACCCTGACTGTCTGTGGGGCTTTTGCATACATACTCAGATGGTTGTGAAATCACACATCACGCCACATAAACTATGACCCTGCCTCAAGAAGCTGCTCCCAGCTAAACCTAAAATTCAGACATTGGGAAGAGGAAGGGTAGATAATTGGCGAGCTTTGCATCAGTGTTGCAGTCTCCATCCCTTTGTGAGCTCCCCAGTTATCTTAGCCAAAGTTGGGCGAAGCAGAAGCTGCTCCTCCAAGAGGAGGAAGGCTGAATACCCCCCCTCTCCTTCACAGGTACCATGGTGTATCCCTCATCAGCCCTCCAGAGACACTAAACTTATAGTGAGTGAGAGCCAGAGCCGTATCTCCGGCAGAAGCTGTGCTGGACACTTATCGTGGGCCCAGGTTTCTTCACAAAGAATCACTTCACAAAGAACAAGTTGTCCTTTGTCAATGACAGATTATGAAGTACCTTTTTTTTATGATTTTAAATGTAAATCTTTTCTATGTGCAATTGTCCTGCATACTTAGCTGCAGATGTAAGTGGGGTGTTTATGCATAGTGAGTATTAGGATAAGAATTTGGCGGCCTCCTGGGTTGGCCTCTAACAAGTGGATGCCGAGGTCAGAACCTGGCTTGCTCATGGGAGTGTCTGGATGTGTATGGTGTGCTATGGGAGAGCCCAGTGGAAGGATTTTCCAGGATGGAGTTTAGAATGTTGGTGGCCCTCCCTGTCTTGGCTCATATCTCTTTCCCTAAGATTGATGTGGCTCAGGAGAGCATTTGCACCTGGGCTCGGACATACTCTTCTAGGGCAGGGGCACATGTAGTGCTTGTGTAGGGAATGGTGTTTCTGGAGCAAGTCCCTGCAGGTGGACCATATGTGTGCCATCCACCAGGGCTATGGCTCTAGCTCACCTGCTGTCCTTGGGGTATGAAATGTGATTTTAAACAGAAACCATGTATTGCCCTTCTTGATGATGCCTGCCACTCATGGACCATGCTGACCCAAAGGGGGCCGCTGATGGGCAGAAGGGCCTTTCCCAGGCTGGTCCAAAACAGATTGAAACACATAAGCCTTCTTTTCAGGCTTGGTGACATTGACAAAAACAAACAGATGGGAGGAAACTCATCCTTCCTATTACGAATGGATTGGACAGCTAGCAATTAGCAGGACACAGGGCCTGACTACAATTTAGGATCTGATGTATCATACAAATAGGCTCCATTTTCAGGTATAAGAAATATTCTAAGGGATTTAGTAAGGATTCAGTGGCTCTGCTCCAGGGAGGCCTCCAGGGCCACAGCTCTATCCCTTAGACCATGCTGCCTGCCTCCCTGGACCTTCCCCTCAACTGCCTGCAATCACAAGTAGGTTCAACCTCTCAAATTAATCCAATGACACAAGATGTTTTCTAGATACTTTATTTTAAATCAAGAAAAAAATACATGTAAAAATACGCAACAGTCCTAAATGTACTTTCCAATAGTGTATTTTGGAAGTTTTAGTTAGCAGGCTTCTTCTTTTTCTTCTTTCTAATGGCTTTTTTACTTGAGAGTTTGTCCTGTTTGGAGCTGGCCTGTATTCTGCAAAAAAATAAAATCAAAGCCTAAAAACCTCTATCTCAGATTACAGACACATATTTACAGATCTTTCCTTTAGCAGGTGTTCACTCAGGCAAAGATAACATTAAGTGAGAAGAGAAGAGCGTTTAATCTCTGCGCTGCAGGGTGGGAAGCTTAGGGGACAGACTGGTGCTTCTTCCAGGACTTTCTGACTAGCCTTCACCCTCAACCGAGGAAAATTAACTGCTAGGCTATATTTGCCTTTAAATAATGATGGGAAATCTTGTCAGGGCCACAGGCCACGTGTGACTTTATATCAGGCAGGGCCATCTTCCCTGTTCCCAGCATCCTGCTCTGAACCTATCAGGTACAATGAACTGTCCAATGGAAGCTGGTCCAAATGTTTTTATTTTAACCAAACTTAAAATAAGATTATGTGAAGAGTCCAAGCTCTCTTGTTCCTTCTGACGTCCTATGCTTCTGTCACAAAAGTATGCATTTCTAGGAAAGTCCAGACAGCCTTCCCAGGATAATTCACTATAATCAGTATGAAAAGGAACCTTTGATGGCTATCTGCTGAGATTGCATTTAAAAACCCCACATTTGGAGAAGAGATATTGATATTGAAACATAGTATCAAGAGCTGAATTAACATTTGCATTAACATTAATAACTGGTGAAATCAACCTGAAATCCTTCAGTTACCTTGTTTTCTTTGGATTTTCTCCTGGTTCTAAAATGATGATTTCATCTTCTTCACTATCTGACAGAACTATAGGAGTATCTTTAAGAAATATAAAAAAATTAAGTTAGGCAAAAATGTACAGATGATATAATGCTATGGTTTCTAGGTAAACTTAATCTATTTTAGTTTCAATAAAAGTACAATTCAGACTAACTGCAGGCCCCCAAGGGTGCAGCTGATGAGTAAATGTCAGCAGGGGACATTGGGGGAAGGCTCTACCATGTAGTATTTTATTTCTTATAAGGGACTCTATGTACATAGCAGGTCTGCAATAAATGTTTTCTGTATGGATTATTCAAAAGCTGTAATATATAGATTTTATTAAATGAATTATTGAATTGTGTTTCCAGAAAAAAATAATTGCCTTTGGGGGAAAGCACATAGTGGGTCTCTAGGTGCAGCCTGGTCAGAACACAGGGCTTAGAACCCATTTTCTCAGTGTGACACTGGGGGTGGGCGAGAGGGGAGCACTCCAGTGTGCCAGGTGACACCAAAGGAAGAGGCCAAACCTGCCCTGGGCTTGGTCTGGTTGGTGCATGTTAAGTTTAAGATGTCCCATAGGTGGTGAGATACTGGAGATGAACAAAGAGGGGGAGGGCTGGAGAATCTGGGAAACTACATGGGTTGGCTTGCTCTGATCACCTGTGTGCATTCACTATGAAGCAGTGAATGCTGAGTGCAGAATCACACAGAGACCTAAGTTTAGAACCTGCTTCAGACATTTCGTTAGCTAGCTTTTGGGACACACGTTTGTTAGCAAAACTGCACTGCTGATGGGAATTCCCCACTCAGTCAAGAGCACGGGCGTACTAATCTGGTGGGGTTACCTGTTTTTAAACCAAGTTGCAAGGAAGTGAGCTTGGCCCTCCTTCACCCTCCCAATCAAAAGTTCAGAAGCTGAATTCCAGGCTATTTTACAAATCATAATGAACGTGGTTTCCCTTTGCAGACCATTCTTGGCAGTGTTACTTGGGCATTAATGAATTACACTGGGTGATGGCTGCAAAGAATCACACTTGTGACAGCTGAGGATCAAAACCAAGCTTTCTGCTGTCTGCCCTTGTCCCTCACACAGTCTGGGGCTCTGCCAAGTTCCAGGATCACACCTAGTCCCTGCTGTGTGCCAGGGTGTGTGCTCCACTGTGACCTGGCTGTCCTGAGGAGTGCCTGTCTTCTGTTGAGAAACAACTGTATGTCTCCACATAGGAAGGTGGTGAGCCCATAGGAAGGGAAGCCAGAGTGACAATGAAAACCAGTGGTTCAGCTATCATTTTTAATCATGGCAGAACTTACCATCACTGATGTGGTTTCCAACATTCTGGTCTTCCATCTCCATCCTGACACTGTCAAGAATGGTGACTTCATCGCTGCCACCTTCATCCTCTTCTTCTTCCTCTTCCAGATCGCCCCAGGAATTTTCTATCCCTTCTCCAATCTGGGCAGTCCCAGGAGTCCATAATACTGGTTTAGAAACACTTAAGGTGTTAAGGAAACTAAGAAACCAAAATCTGATCTGACACCCTGGTGCAAAGAGCAGGTAAGATGAGGTTTGTTGTTTTAAAGAATCAAAACAAGCGGCACAATTTGTTTCCTTAAAAGCAAGAGAAATCTAGCAGCCTACATACAGGTCAGCTATATATGGTCACCATCAATGGGCCTAACAATTGGGAAGGTGACTGGAGGAAGGCTTTTTCTATGTAGTCATACACCACATATAAATATGACCTGTTCATTTCTATGATATGAAGCTAAAGATAAACACAAGATAGCACCCCAAACATCTCAGGGCAGTGCCACGCTGTACTGGCCAGCAGTGGCAGCCTTTCTCCGCAACACTAAGGGCTCTCGAGGAGATAATAAACACAGCTCCTTTTGGAAAGACCAGGATTGAAGCATGTACCAGCAATGGAGTGGGTGACCTGGCTCTTAAAATCCTCAATTTCAGAAGGTAAAATTAGGAGTAGAATGTTTGTTAAGTCCATTTTACAAGCTAAATTATTCCAACCCTTCACAATTCATGCAAAGTTTTAGATTTACTAACACTGAATAATTACAGGTTTGGGGCAGGGAGGGAGGGGAAGCACAGAATTTAGTATATAAATTAGTTTTCTATGATCAGATTATTAAAAAAAAAAAAAAACTGCCAGAAAAGATACGCCTCTGAAGGAGGGTCAGCTTCAGCTATGATTTCTTCTGCTTTCTCTTCCACATCTGACGTATCAACAGGGGCTTTTTCCATTTTGAAAGCTGTGATCCTTTGGTTTGCTATTGATTCTGCAAAGCCAAACTTTCCACCTTCTTTCCTATTTTTTTTTTTTTTTTGTGTGTGAGAAAACAAAAGGGCAAACAGTTCTTATTGTTTATCCAACTACAGGTGATGAACCTCAAAATCAGGCTGGTGTGCATTTTGTTGCCATCATAACCTCACCCTACATGTTAAAAAGCATAAAATTGGGAACTATTCAACTGGAGATCATTTACAAATTACCCTGTTACTTTGATTCCTTAAGAAATCACAGTAACTTACAAGAAAGAACTGTCTTACCTGGAAGATCTCTTTTTAATGAGAGGTGGTTCAGATCAGAAAACAAAGAAACACACTTAAAAAAAAACTACAATCCGTGGAATGATGTGGCTGCTCCCAGGCGGGCCAGGAGCAGCTGGCAGTCGATGATGCTGCCTCCCTGTCAGACTCACCTCACTCTCTTGTCATTCTCCAAGGCTTTCTGTATGAGTTCTGTGATCTCTGCCACTTTCACACCAGCGATTTTGCTGCATCTCAGAACCTGTTTGTGAAAGAATACATGTCAGATGCTGTGCCCAAATGCAAAAAAGACAGGCACATTTTGGTTCTGAGGTTGTTCTACCTCTTAAAAATAATGCCAACAAATTTAACCAACCTTGCCCAAAGAAGTGCACAGTGAGCACCCAATAAGTCAAGACCTTTTTTCCAGAACATAGTTATTCCTTCCACACTGGGGGGGCCAAGGGCATGGCCCTCCCTTCATACCAGAGCTACCTGAATCCTCCTTTTTCTCTGATGGGCTTAGGCACTTCTGAGATTCTAAACATCCTGTGTTGTCTACTGCCCTTCACCTGTCACCTGTGACTTCCACAAAACTCCCCCCCCCCCCATTCTCATTTAACTTCTTGTGCCAGCACCATGATGAGGAAGGGATAAGTGTCTAATTCCAATGCTGATCTCCAGGTGGTGAATGAGCATGGAATCTGCAGTCCCGGGAGCCCAGTCTACCTCTGGGTCTCTGACAAATTCCTCTGTAAAATGAGGAGTTAGGTGTCAAACACAGCAGCCCATGTGTAGCCCACAATTCTCCTGAGTGTGGCTTGAGCTAGATTAGAATGTAATGGGGAAATATTTAACAAAATGAGCAAAAACACAATAAAACACAGCTAATGTTAACATGGGGCTTTCTATGCCAAAATGTGGCCTGCAAAAATCCTAATATATAGTTCAGTGGCTCCATTTCTATTTGAGTTTAGCACTACTAGCTCTAAAACTGACACTATGCCCACTAATTCCAGAATTTTTCAACAAAAAAACCTCAATTGTCTGAGATAAAGTAATTTAAAATTCATTTTTTTTTGGTCCTTTGCATTTTGAGCTAATGAGTTTTAAGGTGATGGGGTCACTAGACCTGCTGTATTTTGTTTTTTTCAGAGAAGTAGGCCTTCTCTTTAAGTGATAAGATGAAAACTTCTCCAATAAAGGCTTATGTAGCTTGAGTTAGTAAAACAAAAACCCAAACCAAAAACTTGAGATATTTTTTTCCTGTCATCCTTAGGTAACAGGGAGAGGAGGAAGGTCTATGTTTGTGATGTCACTGGTCCACTCTGGGGCATTCCTGAGTGAGGAAACTAGAGATTGGCTAGAGACTATCATTGAGAGATTGTGTCTTAACCCAACATCATGTAACCAGTATCAGACGGGGGATCTGAACCCGGGTCCTCTGGCTTTGCAGTCACCTCTTGATCCATTATAACATCCTGTCTGAACTATTTGTTTTAAAAAAAAAAATTCCTTTCATCTATCTGGATCTTCAACACAGCTTACATCCAGACTTGAGCTTAGCATCTGCACCAGCTAGGTAACCAGAAGGTTCAGGTTCAAAGTCTTGCTGGAATAAACAATTCCCTAACACTGTTTCCTCACTTTTATCCCTTGTCTTCTCCTTCATGCCTCCTCAAGGTGAGGAAGTAAAAGGCAGGAAAGGGGTGTGTGTGGCTTTGATGATGATGCCTGAAGCAGGGGAACTCATGGCCAGGATGCTGGCACCATGTGAAGATGACTTCTGGCTACATCCTCAGGTATGGAGAAGGGATTTGTACCCTGGAAGAAGAACCCATACATAACATGCTACTCTGAAACAGGAAGTGAGCATTATTAAAGATTAGCAGCCATCAGTGCCTGGCTTATGTGGGTGAGAACTGGCCTACTTTACACACAAACCTACTCTTCTAGTTACTTAATGTTAGCAAGTAACACAAGTCTGGAGCCTCACGCCCTCCTATCTAACAAGTCACCTGATCTTGGAGCAGCATGACTCCCCCACTGGACTGGATGGTACAAATCTCACGGTGTTTGTTCATGGCGATCACCAGCAGGCCATCCATGACACGTTCCTCTCGTTCATTGGGATCTACCAATAAGTAAGTTCTGAAATAAATATTAGTTTTGTATTTTGATTAATATTAATAGTCTAGAACCAGAAATATGGAGTGACTCAAGAGTTAACATACGAACTCTTAAGCAATGAGTTTTGAAAAACTAAAATAACACCATTTTGTGCTATTAGAAAGCAACCTGGGGAAGCATTGAGAGCCAAAGAGAATGATTATGTTTATGAACATAAGAGTGAATGCTAAATGCACCTCTCTTTGAAAACCCCACAGGGCAATTATTGTAAAACCTCTCTGTTAATAGGGGTTTCTTCAAATAATGCATAATTTGTCTTTGGCTGATTAGACGACTTAAGTGTTCTAACAAAAATTAGATCATGCGGGCCTGCTTTGATAATTTATGTTAATTCCAAGTCCATTTCCCCCCTAATATCTTCCATCTAGGATTTCATTTCAAATTTCGAAGTACAATAGAAGCCATTATATCTCAAAAACTAATGACCCTAAAAGTTTTTCTAAACTCTGATCATATTCTATTGAAATAATTCATCTTACAATGAAATTCTCAACTATCAGTTCAATGTAATGAGTCTACTGAGTGCTTCTCAGTGCTTTTATTCAGTCTTTGTATCCGACAGAGAAAAAATATTGAACCCCTAATTACCTGATCACGGCCCATTGTTTTCCAGGTCCTTACTCCCTGAGGTCCACCCCTACTTCTGCTATATACTGACTGAGTCCCTTCTCGGTGCCCTGAACACGTTTCTAAGGCTGAGTCCCAGATTCAGGGCTGACTTGCACTGGTAGAGGGAGAGTCCTCACCTGGGAGTCTCCTATACCAGTGCAATCACAGATTTAAGTCTCTATCATGCATTTATTAAATGTAAGGGAGATAACACATGACAACAATTGAAAGTGGTGATTTTAGCATCTTGTACTTGAACCTTGCCCTGCCATTCTTTTAAGTAATGTGGAATAATGAGGAGGAAGAGGATGCAGCTCATGTTTTCCATGTTTTAGAGTATGTGTGTGTGGTGACAGACCCCACAGGGAGGCTCTTCTGCCTGCCAGGCCCCTGGTGCTACTGGACATGAGTGGCTAGGGATTAGAGGCTGGGTGCTATGGACATACATTTTGGCCTTGGAGCATCTGTTCTTGTTCCTGATGACAAGCCCCCCCCATCACTCACCCTTGCTGGAAGAAGGCAAAACTGACGCAAATGGGCATATGGTGGATACTCAAAGGTACAGGGTCTCGTTCTTCCAGCGCATACTGCACAGAAACACAATGGCCAATAACTCTAAAATGTTAAGAGAGTGGACACAGAAAAAAATGATCTGCCCCTTTGTCACCACTGTTCTCCCATGCTTCCTCATCTGGAAAATGGGATTAAGAGCTGTTCCCCGATTGTCACTGAGATATTGTGAAACTCTAATGAGGTAATGAGCGCAGAACATTTCACACACTGGAATGGCAGCTTTTCTCATTTTCTAGTGGATTCCTAAATCACACTTTCTTTCTTTTTATCCCTACCGACACCCTACACACTTTCTCCTGCATTCTTTTCTTCCTGAGTCTTTGAGCATTTTATTCCATCCAAATGCTTGAAACCACAACCACCATTAATACTGTTTTTTTGGTCTAGAACTGTGATTTCATCAATTGCAGGAAATTCCTAGTGTCGAAACTCTGCCAGAATGTGTTGGGGTCACTAAGCGCTTATGTTACTTGACACAGTCACAAAGCTATGGCGTGTCAGAGGCAGGACCTACACAGAAGACTGACTCATCCTCCGTCCACAACACCCTGCTGCTTCTCTTCACTGATACTTTCTAACAAGCCTCGTTCTACCCTTGGTGCTGTGACTTAGAAAGCTGTGATTTGGCATCTTCCACTGAAGCTCGGATTCCCCAACCACTGCTGCAGACTTACCAGGGTGATCTCATCACCCTGGACAGACACATCAGGTCTCCTGAAGTGACACAATGCCACAATTGCTGCAATGCTGGCAGCATCAATAATGTTTCCATCATGATTTAACAGATGGAGATCCACACGGATTTGCCAGACCTGGAAGAGAATTAGGATAATAAAAGGTTACTCTTTGTACACTGTGTAAAATTTAATTACTTTTAAATATGTCCATCAAGTTAAAGAAAGCAAGTCTATAAAGTCAAGGAACATTTCACCAGGCTGCCAGGTAGGGTGGAAAGACCACAGGATGTGGCACTGGTGAGGATGACACGGCTGTCACGTCACTGTCCTCTCAAGCCCTGTTTCCTATCTCTAAAGAAACTGTGATGACATTTCTGTAATTTGGGCAAGAGGTAATGGAGTATGGAATGCAGAAACAGAAAGTAACTTGCCACAGTCCAGGTCACTCTACTCCAGCCAAGGTTAAGTCTAAAGGGACCCATCTGCCAGTCTGGCACCTTGATTCCAGAGGAAAATGACTGAACTGAAAGTCAAGAGAGCTGGGTTCCAATCCTTGCTTTGTATGGACTTGGGGAGGTTAGAGAACCCTAAAGCTCATTGGAAGGGGGATCCTATAAATCTAATGTGTCAATTCTGTGGAACACAACAGCTGTTTACTTGTTAACAGAAACAAAAGTCATATTCATAAACACCAAATTCTATTCCCAATAAAGTGACATTTATGCCTTCCTAACAATAAACAGGATAATGCCCTAAGATGCCCTTAAGCAACCTTTGGGATAGATGGGAGAATTGCCCATGAAAAAATTGGATCAGCTAAAGCTTTGTGAACGAAGGATGGTTGTTGAGTCCCACAAATGTACATTTCCCTGAATGTTAGGCATTGAAGGCATATACAGTACCTTTTCACCAGCAACAACACAAAGAGATTCAGTGTCTATACACTTGGAATTTCTTAGACATCTTTCCAAAAGTCGATTCAACTTCACTAAGAGATCTGACTGCCTGTGAAAACAGGAACGAGCTCATGAGAGAACCACGACAACAGAAACATGGCTCTAATACATTTTCCTCTGCCAAAAGGCAGAGTAAACCCTTAAGAAACATAATCCAATACCTGCCGGGTTCAAAAGCTGGAGCGGCCATCTGAGAGAGTTCCAGGTTAAAGAAAAGAATACCTTCTGTTGCTCGATTGAGCTTTGGAGAAACAAGCTCACAGGAAACTTGTCCAAGAACTCTGCAAAAACAAACAAACAAACAAATTCGTCAGTGAAACCTACACCTTCATTTCTTACAATTCACCTTGATTTTTTTTGAAAGTTTTTTTTTTTTTAATTGGATCTTCCTTTCTTGCCCAGGCTGGATATGCAGGGCATGATCCTACCCCTGACTGGCCCATATCCTACTTCCTCCCTAGGCTGGTCTGTCACTCCTGGAGACCCAGGGGTCACCACATTAATGCCAGATGGTGCAAATGCCCAGTTGGTACACCCCAAGCTCAGAAAAGCTGCCAGTCTCAGCTAAACTTGAACCTCTGCTTACTGTGGCCCTTCCAGAACATCAGAGGACATTTTGTCCAATCCTCTCATTTTACAGATGAGAAAAGGTGAGGGCCAGAGTGTTTTCAGAGACTCTTCAAATGACAAAAATGCTGAGCCCATGAGGTACTTCTGAAGATGATTTTTATTAGACTTAGACATAATGGTTAGCTTTTTCTTACCTTGTTTTCCCAAGTTCCACAATACAGCAGCCATAGTCTGTTCCAAATGAAATTTTGATATTCCTGTAGTCATATGTCTGTCTACCATCAAGGCGCTTCAACAGAAAAACAACAGTTTCGTAGGCAGGGAGAAATTTCAGAAGGTTGAAACTGTTAAACTATTTTAATGATATTAACTAAACTTGTGAGCTTAAATTCGACTCACAAGTACTCAGGCTTCACATGGTCTTTTGTTTGATATTATTTTGTGTTATGGTTCTTGTTGCTGTTTTAGCCTTTAACTAATCCATCAGCTCCATGAGAGCAGAGATCATCTCTTACAAAACTTCACCTCTCCCTAACAGCTACTACTAGACTCAGTACACAATAGGAATTTTTAAAATGTGTGCTGAATTAAACTATTCTGCTATTCATTTCTGAAACCAAACATCTCAGAAACCTATAATACTTTTTATTAGAATGATAAATTTCTAATAATAATCAGATCAGTTTCTCACCTTTCCCCCTCCCCCAAAAAGGAATTAAAAAGTCACAGAGGCATTTCTTTTTTTTAAGGCCTCCACCATAAGTGGAAATGAAGGGGCTGTATGGGTGGGTTTGGTAAGAGGGTTTCTCCATCAAAACCAAACTAAACTGTGTCCCACTACAGATCACAGCTGAGCTCTACAGGCCACAAACAGCTGAACTTTCATAAGGATGGGGGTGTGAGACACAAGCAAGACATAAGAAAATGAGAAACCAACTTTGGAGAGGCTGACAACCTGAGGTGGGGCACAAGGTGATAAAGCATCCACAGGGAGGCCACCACTGACAAATAACACTCACGTGGGAGTAGAGGGGGATGGTCTGAATAGTACAGGGTGATGGTGATTCCCATGGGGTGGCCATGCTGGCTTAGAAAGAAAGGATGGGGTTAGGTACATATTAGCATTTTTAGTCTCTGGTCCTCACTATCCCTTGGTCATCCTGCCCTGCAAAATCCAGATGTGGGAACCTGAGGAAGAAACAGGTTCTGAGGAGCAGAACTGGGCTGAAACACAGAATCTGTCCAGGGGAATCAGAAGGAGCTAAAGCTAGAATGGTGTCAGACTATGGATGGTCTTGAACCCAGGCAGAAGTTCAAAGTGGACTCAGTGGATTCAGTCGGAACTTTTCTGCAATGACAAGACCACATCTGTGCAAAGGGACAGCTGTTCTAGTAATGATATGAAGGACAGATTAGAAGGGGGAGAAAAAAAACCACAGGAGGTGAGAGCAAGAGTCCAGGTGGATGTAATGAGAGTCTAGGTGATGGCAGTGGGAACAGGGAAGAAAGGATGGTTGCAAGAACAGGCAGGGCAGTTTATGAATAGATCGTTTATAAGAAGAGGGGGAGCAGGAAAGGTCAAAGAAACATCAGTACAGGGTTTTAAGCTAGGCTAATCTAGCCAACAAACATTTTGACTAAATTACTAATGATTCTTTTATCAGAAACTGCCGGCGCCTCCGGGGTGACGCCCCTGCCCCGTGACGTCACAGGGCCCTGGGGGCCGCACGGACATCACCAGGACGCTCCAGCCCGGCCCCACGCCCCGCCCCCTCCTCCTGGCCCCGGAATCCTCGCTGTTTAGTTTGTATTTGACACTTTAGAGGGAGGTAGCCTGACCCCGGGCCTGGGCCCGTCCCTGCCCCGCTGAGGATGCAAGCCCTCCAGGAGGAGGGGGCCGCCCGGCCCGGGAAAGCCCTGCTAGACAGCCTCCACCCGGAGCCACCTAACGCGCAGGTTCCCCTCCAGTCCCCTGGCGCCACGAGGGGCTGTAAGCGCGCATGCACCCACAGTGGGGCTGAGTCGGCGACCGAACGGAAGCCCAGGCTTCCTGAGATTCAAGTTCAGAGCCCGTTTCCCATAGACCCGGAAGGGGTGTGGGGGGGGAGAGAATGGGTAACGGGTACCCGGGAGATGCTCGGATCGGCCCCCTTTTCTCTTGTAACACTGATAGCGTGACCGCGGCCAAAAGGCTCGCGAGCCAGGGAAGCCATCCGAAGGCGCATGCGTCCTACCGGACGCGCGCGGGGGAGGGGGCTGGCCAGGAGAATGACAGTTGCTCCGCCTCGCCCCGCCCTCACCTCGCCTCGAGGCCGCGCGTGCGTGAGGGCGGAGTAAGTAAGGGCGCGCGGGCTTCCTTCCCTACCTTCTTTTCCTCGATGGCTCGGAGCAGGAAGCGCCTCTCGCAGTTAGATAACGGCGTCTCCTTCATGGCACCGCCGTTCCTGTGGAGCGTCGCGGCCCCAGAGCCCGGAGTGAGGGAGGAGAACGGAAGCGAGAAGTGCGCGCCGCTTCACGTGAGTCCTAGGCGTCTAGGGTCGTGCTGAAGACTGACGACATCCGTACGCGACTCAGGGAAGGGCGGGGGCCGGGGGAGTGCTGGGCTTGCGGCCTTCGCTCCTGAGCCCGGGGCGCTTCTGCGCAGGCGTCCGTGCTGGGACCCAGGCTCTCTAGTCTGGGCTGGGGGCGGAGCGTCCGCGAAACCGGAGTGGGTAGCTACAAGCCCGATTCTGGGCGCGAGACCCCGGCGATCCAGCAAGTCCAGGGCCTCACTTTATAGGTGAGGACAATGGGCAGAAGAGGTCTCTGGAGGCCGATTGGGCGGGGAACTGCCCCCTCTCCCCCCTCCCGTGGGGGCCTCCCCGAGGCCAGGCCCTGGAGAGGGAGTGGGGGAGCGGCCCCTGGCCAGAGTACACCTGACCCCTTAGTGTCCCCTCCCAAGCCCCGGGACGTGGGCCCAGCGGGAGGCGGCCCAGC